>JAOTQR010000069.1:16852748-16865614 GCA_025774065.1 Solanum ossicruentum | reverse complement strand
TCGAAATGGAAATGTGAACCCGAACCTTTTCTCTGGATTTTAAAAAGATTTTTCTGTTAGGTCTTTTTAAATGTTTTTATTGGTTTCCTAATTATCCTTAACATTAGGTGGCGACTCTTTTTTTTCTTTTTTTAAATTTCGAAAAATTGGTTTTTACTTAAATTAATTAAGTTTTAAACTAATTTTTGGTTTTTGATTTTTTCTCAAATAAAAAGTCATTTTTTGGGCATAACAGCAATTAATTTAATTATTTCCAATATTTTTCACCTTATTAAAAAAATGTTGAAGATAGAGTTGTCTTTATTTATATTTTTGCAAATAAAATGTGGTTGTTTGAATGTACTTTTCCAATTAAAATAAAGTATGATACAAACATGAAATCTAACTTAAATTGGAATATTTTTATGTAAGAAATAGGTTAAAATTGAAATTGTTATGATCAAATGCTGATAAATAAACTACAAAAGATTTCAGAAAAAATGAAAAGACTCATGGCCAAACAGATCCTAAGGATTATTTTGTTCACAAATTAAGTTATTCAGGGATTATAGTCTTACAACTATAATTCATCGATCAATTTATCCCACCTTACAGTATCAAGTTTGATGACATAAAGTGAGATATTCAGAATAAGTTTGAAACTAAATTTATATTTTATTTAGTTGAAAGTTAAATTATTTATATTACCAAAAGATCCTTAAATACTTGGGGATAGTTTAATAGGATGAATTAGAAAAATAATATATATGTTAGTTTAATTTGTACTAATATCCATTCTATTTGGTATTATGCTATATATAATTAATATGTTACAAATCATGATATTTGCAATACTAGAATTTTTATGCATGTATTATTGGCATAGCTCAAAATAAAAAAAATTGCATCTCAAAACTTCTTTCACATTCTTTCTACAATATATGTGGATCTTTTTTAATAAATACTCTATCTATTTTGATTTGTTTGTTTGATTTTAACTTGATAAGAAGTCTAAAAAGTAAAAGAAAAAACTTTTGAATCTTTTAATCTTTATCCAAAGACATATAGAATATATCAAAATATTTTTCTATCTTATAATTTAAACATATTTTGAAGAAAGTTTAAGTCACGGAATTACAAAAAAAAAAGAAATACTTTTTTAAACAAATTTTTTTAAAAAAATTAAGACAAACTATTAAAATAAAAGAAGTAATTTTATTAAAAATTATACTATACATATTAAGTTTTTAATATACTAAATTAAGTAGAGCATAAAAAGAAATCCAGCATAAATAAAGAGTATTAAAGTAGTAATACATTTATTAAACGCTATTCTTATTTATATCTATATAGTTACTTATATTAAAAGTGTGAAGACCTTTAGAAATATTATTTGAACTTTTTGCATTTCATTAAAAGATATTTCTTTATATAAAATCGTCTTTTCACTATTTTCTTTAAATTACTATTTAATTCTATTTATAATATTGAATTTTAAAATATATGAAAAGATGGGATAAAGTAAATACTTTTAGTCATAGAAAGACTACAGAATTTTTCTTATTTGATAGACTTCTATTTCTTTCTTATTTGAATCAAAAAAATATCTAAAAATTAATTTATCATGAGTTCCAATTAATGATAGAAATTTTCTATATATAGAATTTTTATAAATAAATAATTTATCAAAATTAGTGAATTATTTATCTTATTATAAATTTATAATTAAATTTAATATTTTTATAAAATTTATTATCAAACAAAGTACACACTTTAATCAAGCCCAAACTGGGTGGAGGTAAGAATTAAGAGCCCTTTATTTTATTGTTTGTGAAGCGATAAAGTATGAATATGGATACGGACTAAGATTTTGGATGCTTCCTTTGTCCCCGTGAGAAAGCTCGCAAGAAACCTCATCTCTTCATTTCTCCTCTTTATAACGGTCCTCCACACACTCCTTTTTCCACTCAATATCCTCTTATGCTTTGAATTTAAACATATATAGTTGACTTTTGCTAGTTTCTCCAACAGCAAATTCTTTTGTTTGATTACAAGAAAAACATGTCTTCACCACAAGAGACGCATCTTCTTGATGATGACGATGTTGCTTTCATGGAATATTACTGCTCCCAACCTCTAGACCAGAGTTGTTTCTCTTTTGAGACTACACAAAGTTCAAATCTTGATACTAGCTCAAAAGCAAAACCGGATGTTATTTCTATCAGCTCGAAGCAAAGGAGCTTCAAAGAACGCAAGCCGTCTCTGAACATTTCAATACCCGCCAAGCCTGTTGAGATGAAGCATTACAGGGGAGTTAGGCAGAGACCATGGGGGAAGTTTGCGGCTGAGATTCGTGACCCGAATCGAAAAGGGACTCGGGTTTGGTTAGGAACGTTCGATACTGCTGTGGATGCGGCCAAGGCATATGACAGGGCGGCGTTTAAGCTCAGAGGCAGCAAGGCAATTCTGAATTTCCCTCTTGAAGTTGCTAACTTTAAGCAACAGAGTGATGATGTTGAGATGAAGTCATCAGGCAGTAAAAGGGTGAGAGAAACAGAGCAATTAGTAATCCAGAAGGAAAGGAAAACGGAAGAAGAAAGAGCAGCTCCATTAACACCGTCAAATTGGTCGACAATTTGGGAGGGAAATGGCATTTTTGAGGTGCCGCCACTGTCTCCACATATGGGCTATTCTCAGCTTGTGAAGATGATATAATCGGAGAACAAATACGATAGTTTAGTAATTTAATTTGAAATGTGAGTATAAATGCATGCCACCTGACTGTAAAGTGTCTGAGGTGATTTCTCAAAGATAGAGAGATGGAGAAGATAGTGAGTGTGTCACGACCCGAAAATGGGCGTGATGGCACTCGTCTTCACCCACCAAGACAAATCAGCCTACAACCCAATTATAATATTAAGAATGCAAAATTATAATAAAAAGGACGGTTCAGTTACGAATAAGAAGTCAATCTAATGAAAATCCCTCAAAACCTAATTGTCACGTGCAGAAGCTTATAACGTATTACAATAGAATCGAAAGAAATCACAAGTATCAAATGATATTGTCTCTAGAATAGAACAAAATCATAAATAAGAGTAAGAAGTCAGCTAGGATGGCAAATAACTGCCTCTCACAATCTCCACAGGAAGTCACAGACAAGGAAAGTAAAAGAGTATCACGACAATCCGAATTCGCAACCTACAAAATTATTGTAGCAAGAGGGGGTGAGTACCAAACACACGGTACTCAGCAAGTGAAACTAACTTAAAATAAAATAATGAAGAACTAAGTAACTCCTGAACACCCAACCACATACCGCCAAACTACAAGTCTGTACTCAAAAAAGAATCCCAGCACAATATATATATATATATATATATATATATATATATATATATATATATGTAGATATAATCATCACTTAACATTAGGCCTCTAAGGATCACAATCTCACAACTATTTTGCGATTCAAGAATTCATAACCTCCACAATTACACCGTTTGAAAATTCTATGATCAAAGCCTATAATAATATAATTCTCATTATCCCACTTTCAAGTCATAGGGAAAAATTCTACAATTTATCAAGTTCTCGCTAACTCATCAAGTGTTATTAAATCAATATCAAAACTAATCATATAAGTACATGAACAGGTCAAATGATATAATGAATAACCAATCTCAATAGCACTCCATATAATTATAACAAGCTAGAGCATTATGGAATGAAAATGAATGTCATGAGATATAAATAATGCTATGCAATGCAATGTCAAGTAAAATGATGCATGTCTGTCTTGCGATACACATTCGCTGATCATAAACATGCCTCAGTCAGAACCCATAGGGGTCATACATGGACCATGTATCCGCCGGAACCATTTTCCTTCAGCAATTTTCATTTCATATCTAGCCGGAACCATTTCCCTTCGGCTTTTCATTTCTTTTCTTTTTCACTAGCCGGAATCATTTCCCTTCGCTTTGCATTTCTTTTCTTGGATCATCCAACAAACACATAGTAAATGCACAATAATCATATTCATGGAAATAAAATATGCAAGATGTTCATACAAATTCATCTATATCAAAAATCAAGAATGGGTAACTCAATACCATAAATGTTGCAATATCATCAATCTCAATACCATCACAATATTCACATCTAAAAGTAAGTATCACTTCGATATCAATAACAAATAATCACTATTTCACATATAATAAATCTCTAACATTAATTCACAAGTCAAATATTACCATAGGATAATTACTCAATTCAAAATATTTAAATCAAAACCTACATAAATCTATCTCTACCCCCAAAATACTCAACTGTATACACATTGGAGCATACGAGATTCAACATATTTAACAAAACGTTAGAATACCACTTGCTTATATAAAGTCTCGAATCACGTCAATTCAGAAGCTTTTCTCTTTCTATGACACTCCAATTCACCAAAATCTATTCCAATATAGCATCATAATTATATAATGAATCTAACGACACTAAAATCAATTAATTCGGGTGAAAAGGATAAAACGACCCAAAAAATTCATCGCCGGAAAAATACCATCAAAATCTGAAAATGTTCACCAAGTGATAAGGAATTCAACGGCGAAAACAAATTGAAAAACGAAGCTAACATGAGGAAGAAATCTCATGTTAAAGTTTTCGAAATACATTAAAAAAGTAGCAGTAAATTTGTAATTTTTACCTCAAATGAAGCAACAAAGTCAGTTTCTGAAGCTCCCATGGTATTCTCCTTGGAAAAATATACAATACTTTTGAATCGCTCAAATCCGATCAAAATTGAGAGAGAACTCGTTGGTTGAAGTTTGAGGAAAGTTTGCGATCTTCTCTCCTCTTTCTTAGAAAAAATCCTCAATCTTCGCAGTTCTTTTAAAGTGAAAGAAACTGGAAGAATATTGATTGAAAGAATTATCTTTGATTCTTAAAATCTTGACTTAGACTCTTTAGAGTTCTTGATGAAAAATCATAATTCTTGAAAAAAAAGAGTCAAGAAATCCTTTCTTGGGATTGTTGAAATTGTTTTCTTGAAACCCTAGATTATGATTTAAGATCCTATTAGAGCTTCATGAATAGATGAAGAAATTTGGGTTGGGTAGATTGAAATTCATGAAGAATCCTTACCTTGAGGAGGAATCTTGGAAGCTAATCCTAACTTGATGATTTTCTTGATAATTCTTGAACGTTTATGTTTAGGAGAGAAGGGAGAGGATTTTGATCATGAAAACTAATGTTTTATATGTTTTGGGGACCATAAATAGACCCCCAAAGGTTTTAGGAAAAAAATATCCTCAAACTATAAAGAAAAAAAATAATTAACTCATGCAGTGAGGGTCCGCGACGCGCTCTGAGCGCGGACTTTCGGACAGCTCTGCACCTCTCCACTAAAATGATCATAACTTTCTACTTCGAACTCCGATTAATGCAAAATTAGATGCATTGGAAAGCTAATTCAGATATCTTCGATTTGATATATTATGGGTCATCCAAATCATTATACTTTAGGAGATATGGTCATTTGAATTTGACCCTTCTATTGACTTATACAAAAACTTAGTTGTTAGAAATTCTTTGAACTTCGCTTGATGTAAAAGATCCCTTATGACTCTAAATCACACCTAATATACTTTAAATACTTAGTAATTGATCCTAGCACGTATATACAACTTACAAGTCATTGGTTCACCTAACTTTTATAAAATCATACATTAGAACTACGATCTCATATCAGCTCCAATTATATTTCCATTCTAAGAAATTGACTTTAACATCTATGCTCAATTAAGAATCCTCAATTAAAATCCTATATCATATGAAGAATGACTCGATCTTAGATAAAAAAAAATGAAATGTTACAAAGTATGTCTAAGCTATTTGTTTATTGATTGATTTTGTATCAAGAGGGGATTAAGTATGTATGAAAAGCATGGACCTGGTAAACATTCAGCAATATCCGATGTCCCATGCGTGTATAAATTAGGAACAACAACGCAATTAAACAAACGTATTCACATTATACAATTATAGTTTGAAAAAAATTACAATTTATAGTTGTAGTTGACATTTTGTTGTTATTTTCTCTCTCCTCTTTTCCTCTCTTTCGCCTATGTCCTCTCTCTCTTTCTGCAATTTCTTGTCAAATATATAAATTTATTATATATATATATATATATATCTATATAATTATTTTGACAGATATACTTAGTCAGTTCGACAGATATACATATATAATTCCTCTCTTCACTTTCTACCCTCTCTCGCTTGCCTCTCTCCTCCCTCTCTCAATCTCACTTGCTAGATATACAAATACATATGTATATTAGTTACACTTATACAATTATTTGACAAATTTTCACATACAATTTGACAAATATACATACAAAATTCACATCTCTCCCTCTCTCTCGATCTCACTCGTCTTTCTCCTCCCCTCCAGGTCACATAGCAGAAATTATACCATATAATTATATAAAATATAATTATTTGATCATATTAAATTTCAAACCTAGACTATTTATAAAAAATTTCCTATAAATTACTTAAGGCTTAAACGACCAGAATCAAAGGGTGGAACTACAATTGGAAATGTACTTATCCTATGTCACTCCTGTGTTTAGAAAAGCAAACAAATAATTTTAAGATGAAAATAATTTAAGTCACCCGTTATATTTAAAATTGTGAATTATTTTCTTTCATAATAAACTAGATAATATATCTATTAAAAAGTTGCGAGATCCCACATTTCAGTAACTTCAGCGCAAACTCAAAAGTCATCCCACAAAGATTCCACTTTATTTGTTAGAAAATATAAATAAAAGAAGGAGAAAATTTGATATTTAAAACATACATAAAACTTCTCTACTTATAGCTAATGAAATTGGATGAAAAGGTGCAAACTTACCTGTTCAAAGCAGATTAGGTCATTTTTGCGAATTTCAAAAAATTTAATTAATAAATAATTCATGAATCAATTAATTAATACTCTCTCTCATTTTAATTGAATTTGTGAGTCAATGCACACATATTAAGACAAATATTTAAAAATAAAATTTTAACCATTCTTTATACTGTTACCCTTTGTGGAGCCATAAAGATGTAGTGTAATTAGTCTCCTCGAAAATTTAAAACTTCAATAAATGAAAGGACAAATATGAAAAAAGCTTCAAACATTCATCTTAAACTTTGAACAATTTTCAACTATTTTGAACATTGAAAAAAAGTCTCAAAAATTCAATTAATTTAGAACAGAGAAAGTAAGAAATTTCATCAATTTATTAATCATTGATATTAAAAAAAAGAACATTTAATGAAAATGATGAATACATTTTGTCAAAAAGAATAAATCAATCACATCACTTATCGATGTCCAGCGAGCAATAACAACAACGCAAGTGGTGCTCTCCATTTAGTTTTTTAAAAGCTAAAAAAAATAATCTTTTTAATATAAAGATAAAATTTTCCTCTATTTTACTAAATAACTTTATCTCAATTCATTCCTTAAACTCAACCCAAGCACACATTATAGTCCAACGAGTTAAAAAACAAATGGAAAACGTATTCCCAAAAGAGAAAATGTTGTTACCAAGGGTCTCGTATAATTGGGCCATAATGACTTTCAGCGTAACTCGAATAGTTACAGGTTTTGAACAAACTTAGGGTATCTCCGAACGATCCACTCTCTATTTTACTCGAATATAGAGAATAAAGAGTATCTATTAACTTCAACTTCAACTCAATTTTTTATTTAGAAAAGGCCTAAAATGCCCTCAAACAATTAGAAATGATACAAAATGTCATCCATTTACCTATTGAACTTAAAATGCCTCTTTCATCTACGCTTGATCCAAAAATATCTTTCATTCAAAGGACTGACTAGACAAAACATATGAATGCAATATTCAAGTTTGGCAACGTCATTTTTATGTTATACTATAAAAGACAGAATCATTTATATATATTATGGACAACTTATTCAAACTCACTAGTTTACGGCTTGCTTATACGTCTTCTCATGAGTTTTCCAAATTATTATTGGTGTCTGGTGTTAGTTTTTGTGACATTTTAATATTAATATTATAAAATATGTAATGAAATGTTCGTATTTGTGGTAATGTTCATGATGAAGTATTCGTATTCGTAATGATGTTCGTATTTGTGAAAATAAAAATATTTTCTATAAGTTTTCTAATACAAAATGAAAAATCAAATGAATCATACACATGAATTGACAAATTTCATTTTGCTCAAAATCAAACACTATCACATTATAAAATAACCGAGAGTTTGAGATAATAAAAAATAAAAGTACGAAAATATCAAAGACTTTATATATCAAATAGTATAAATATAATTATTTAATTCCGTTAAGAATCGATAACTCAATAACAAAAAAAATTTAAGTCATTAATGAAACTACTAAATCAATAACCCTTTATTAATAAATCAATAACTATTTTTTCAATTTTCGATTCGATTTGATTTTGAGGAGTCTTACCTCATATGTCAAAGTATGATTAATGTCATTATCAAATTAATTGTACCCATATTAGAAATATTTACGAAAAATTCCTTTGTCCAGTACTCCGACAAGTCAACATCACTGCAGAAGCCATTAATATCTCTATCAAACTTACATTTTCTACTACTATGATGTGCTTTAAAGCTACATTTCAAAGTTGTGGAATTTCTACTACAGTAATCAATTTTTTAAAAAGAATGGTCTAATTATTTTTAATTATCTCTAAAAAAATAATTTCTTTTTTTTAATAACATTTTAATTTTAGTAACATTTAATTTTAAAAAGTTGATAAGCTAATATACTCTATTATGTTTGTCCTAATACTTGAAATTAAGAAGAAATAATATCGAAAAGTGAATAAATTAAACAGTTGGGCAAATTATAAAAAGGACTGACTAGACAAAACATATGAATGCAATATTCAAGTTTGGCAACGTCATTTTTATGTTATACTATAAAAGACAGAATCATTTATATATATTATGGACAACTTATTCAAACTCACTAGTTTACGGCTTGCTTATACGTCTTCTCATGAGTTTTCCAAATTATTATTGGTGTCTGGTGTTAGTTTTTGTGACATTTTAATATTAATATTATAAAATATGTAACATTTACTTTGCCAGATTAACATTGTAACCGTTGGAAAACTTGTTGCCATATTATTATGAGTAATTGCTCATTAGCAGTTTTCTTTGTCAGTTAAGCAATCTCTTAGGCAGTTAATGGCATCTAATACCATCCATCTTAATTTTCTTGATATTTAGTCAGATGCGAATCTAGAATTTTAAAGTTTTGAGTGCTACATTATATGAATATTATTACGATTTCAATATCTACATGTATATGTTAACTCTAGTAGCCCATTTGGCCCCCAAAATTGTCTTTATTCTTTTTGTAAAAAGAGGTATTTAATCAAGTTTTTAGGAAAAAATAAGTGTTTTTGACAAATAGCAAAAACAGTTTTTTAAAATCTTTACCAAAAAAAAATCCATCAAAAAGTACTTTTGGAAAAAAAAAAAGAAGCTTTTTATTACCAAAAATGTGAACAAAAAGTGGATATGATTGATAAAAATTAAGAATCATTTTCAATAGATTTGGCTCCTCTCCATTACACTTTCTGTCCATTTTCTCAAGTGCATATTTAGATGAGTGACATGTGTTATATTTAAAATTTAAAAATCTAGATTAAATTAATTTAACAAGCCTCTTAACTATAGTTAAAAAATAAGTAAGGAAAAAAAACACCAATTTTGATTAAAAAAAATCTTATCTTTCACTAATTTTACTTCCTCATTAATATATATATTTGAAATTTAAAAGTTTAACAACAACATTACCCCATTGCCTCAAAGGCTCCCGCCCATTGCGGGGTAAAGGGAGTTGGATGTACGCAGCCTGACCCTTATGTTTAAAACATAGATCGACTATTTCCGGATGACCGATGATGAGCGTCGAAAGTTGCATTGACTAACTGCTACTTCACAATTAAAAGAAGTACAAACAGTTTAAAGAGTTATTTTGCTTTATTCCATCATACCCCAAAATCAAAAAATTTTAAATTAAATTAATTTAATAAGCCTCTTCTCCACGGTTAAAAAAATAAGGGGAAAAATCACCAACTTTAATAAGAAAAATCTCACTAATTTTGTCTCCTTATTAATATCATTATTTTCATGATACATATTTTACAAGTTTTGGACTGAAGTCATGCCTAAAATATAACCCAAACTTAGGTTACAATCTTATGCTTTAATTGTAAACAAAAAACATCCTTTAACTATCCCAAACTTTGTAATAAACATCTTTCTGTTGATTTTTGTTTAAAAAAACTAACTACTAAAATAAACACATATACCAAGCATGTGACTTCCACCAAAAGAATAAATTTTGGGTTAAAATCATCCCTGTCCAACACAATCATGAATCAGTTGAACTGTTCTCAGTCACATATCATGAAATAAACTTTTTGAGCATTTGAGTACTGATGATAAAACACATTTTACATTTATGAGAAAACAGTTTTCTAGAGAATTAAGTTAAAATAGAATTTCCAGTCGATCACTCTGAAAACTTACACACGATGATTAACATCTGCTTTAGATTGCCAAAGTTCTAGGTTCTTTTAAATGCAGTGCAAACTTAGAAATATATGTCTCATGATGTTCTCCATGACATAAGAATTTCTAAATGCCTCAGATACACACACAGAGAATATAGACGACTTCCAAAGAGAAATTGGACAAATGAGAGGTAGAACGCATAGAAAGGAAAAGATAAGTGTTTCTGCTGAGAAAATTTGAGCTGAAAGTGGCAAGAAAGAGGTTGCACATTTGCTTCCCGAGGTAATCAACGTAGAATGATCACAGAGGGTTCATGTTGTCTGCATCGTTGCTCTCCGGAAGACAATCCATTCATAAGCTTTCATTACTATGAAGCAAAGTAACGGGAGAAACTATGAATTTGAATATGAATATGAATATGAATATGTTAGGATGAAGACAACAACCCAATAGAATTGGATATTTCCTCACATGCTTGACATATTTGGAGGAATTTATTTCAGTTGTTAGTTTCTTTTAGCAAAAGTTAATAGAAGGATATTTACTGCAAAGTTTGAGATAGTTAAAGGATGTTTTTTGTTCACAACTATAGCATAAGGATGTAATCAAAATTTGAATTATACTTCAAGGATGATTTTAGCCAAAACTCTATATTATTTTACATCACAATTAATATTATTTCCCCAGTATATAGTTTAAGAATACTCTCCGCTTATTTTTTTCTCTGTTTTCTTTATCTAACCAAGTAAGACCAAACATAAAGGACAATGAGATCAAATATGAGTAAAGTAATAAAATATTAAGTGACCAAACGAGATTAAAATTATTTTTTTAAATTTTGATATAATTTTATTTGCTAAATACTCATTTTGATGTGTAATATATATATGTACACACACACTAGGGAGTGATTGCCCGTGCTAGCACGGGCCCAACATTGTGAAAGCTAATTCTGTTTTTATTTTATTATATTCTGATATAAAATTGACAATACTTTAATACAAGTAAAATATCAGATCAAACGATCACGACATGCAAATCACACGATATTATTTGAAGAAAATATTCTCACAAATATATTTTATACCTGGAACATAATACATTTCTTTACATCCACCCAACACAAGGGTACCTCATATTGATGAGCAGAAACTCGAACCTCTACTAAAAAAAAAGAAATCGAACAAAATATTCATTATAATAATTATAATAACAAAAAATAGTGTATTGCACCGATGAGCAATTTCCTCGTCCAATGACGGAGTTGTTCAGTCTTTCAATGTGTCATCTTTTTTAAGTTAAAAGAGCACCGTATAAAGCAATTCCAAAATAAAAGATGGACGAATAATTTTCTCATTTAATAATGAATTGTTGTGTCGTTCAATGTGTCATCTTCTTAAGTTAAAAGAGCAGTGTATAAAGCAATTCCCTGAAAAAAGATTCGCCTAGCTATGACCATTTATTTGACATTTTAATATCTACCAGAGATACGTGGAAAGTATTATCTGATAATTAGGAAATTATAGAACCACACAAGTAGAGAGCTAACACAGTAAAGCTGCATTGCAAAGGAGGAAAAGAAGAATAAATTAGCAACCACTAATAATAGAGTCAAACACACAGGCTTTAGGCTTATCTAACCACTAAGAATCTTCCTGCAAATAGAGTTTTTGAAGGTTATTATTTAATATTACTGCAACTTTTAACTTTTGTTGTTGGTATCTTCTCCTTCTTGCTAATTATTAAGAGCCTATATGCTCTTTGTTTGGTAGAAAACAAAGAAAAAGACAGACTCTAAATAGATTCTAAAAGAATCAGTGTAACGATCCGTTTAGTCGTTTTGAGAAATAGAGCTTCTTATGTTATAAAAATTTTATTTCATAAATTTTAAAGGGACTTTTTGATCTATTCAATAATTTTCGTTATTTGGTTGAGGAGTAATTTTAATTAACTAATTTAATTGGTGGGTTAAAATGACAACTTAATTAATACCTCATACTACTTTTGTCCTATATTTATATTAAAAAAAACAGTTAATAGCGTTTACACTTTTAATATATAATTAGGAATTAGAAATAAAAAGAAGAGAAGGAGTAGTTCGGGGAAAGAAGTCGTGCGGCGAAGGAGAAGAAAAACAAAGAAAAGGAATTATAGAAGGAATCAGGTAAGTAGGGGTGTACATGGTGCGGATTGGTGCGGATTTTTTAAAAACCAAACCAAACCATTAAATGCAGTTTTTTTAATATATAAACCAAACCAAACCAATAAATGCGGTT
>JAOTQR010000069.1:16835011-16852648 GCA_025774065.1 Solanum ossicruentum | reverse complement strand
CCAACAAAATTGACAATGGAAGAGTGGCTGCCAATGTTGAAAATGAGAGGCTGCTGGCTGCCAAGTTTGAACAAGATAGGAGTTGTCATATTTGAAGAAAACTTGGGCCACTATATTTCAACATATATATATATACACACACATACATATATGTACATTGGATCGGATGCCACGTTCTGACACGATAATAATAAAGGAGAACATGTTAAAATAATTTTATATACTCAATTACAAAGAGCCTCTCTCCCAAAAGAAATGTGATGTGGAGGCATGAGTCCTCATGTGTATCATTGATATCGTTGATCGGTTGTGTACTTGTGCTTGTTGTTGCTACATGTTAGGTGTTATTGTTGATTTTCTGCTATTATTTTATGCATATTGATTTCTATTTTGAGTCGACCGATGATACCTACTCAGTACATGTTGTCCGTACTGAACCCTACTTGTATTTTTCTTGTTTTTGTTTATGTAGTGAAGCGAGTGTTCCACCAACTTCGACTCGTCCTCCACTCTAGCCAGTCTTCAGCACATCAGGGTCCAGGGTGAGCTATTTCTCTAGATTACATTGGATCCTATTAGTCTTGTCGTGGTGTCCTTAGCTTTCGTACATAAATCATTTGTTCATTCATTTGGTGTTAATATTCTTAGACTTGACATTTTGGAATTAGTGTCCTTGATGTGATGACTTTCATATTTTGGGGGAACATCATGTAATAAACTTAGTGAATTTTGTTATTTTCTGCTTAGTTTTTATTAGTTGAGCTTCTGATTATTTTTGTATTTTATAAGTTGAATTGGTAATATAGATTGAGATTTGTATCATTTGTTTGCCCACCTAGGATTGAAAGTGTGGGTGTCACTCACAGCCTATTTTGGGTCGTGACATTCAGTGAAGCTTTTATATGACGTGAATGATGAAGTACGACTAAATGTAAGATGTCGATAGTAATTTCAACAATTGTAGTTTATTGATTTATTGATATATGATATTCTCCTGCGCTTGTGTAATTGGGCTCTAAGAGAGAAGTTCTTAATGTTGAAAACAAGAAATAAGTTTTGTAATCAAGGATACGAAGACCCTAGTTTTACTGGGTAACTTGCGAGCAGGGCTCATTTGAGTTGTTTCCAAAGTGTGATTGATGAGGTCTTAGTAAACGATCAAGAAGGCTTAACTGAGCCTTGCAACTACTGCATCAATGCATAGGAAGAAGGTGATGCTCGGTCTCAAATTAATATGCTTCAATCTGAATATAACTATGTGCTTATGTATCGATTTAGAATCGTTGTTCAGATAAATTCAAGCTTTCAGTACTAAATAAAGTTATATGCGAGCTTATGTAAGCAGTTCCTGAGAAAGTCATTCACCATGGCAAGTAAGTTGATGTGAATTACCTATTTCAGCATCAATGGCTTCTTGAATACCAACAGGCTGAACAACCACGGTCCTGCATTTTATGTGACAACAACAGTTCTGTCACCAACCGAACAGTTTTAAAGATACAACGCTCAAACAAAACCCGACACAACTTCTAAGAGACAAAGCTCAAACAAAACCAAATCTGATTGAGCCCCTCACCCTTTTCTTTTTTTAAAAGCAAACCTTAGACTCAAGAGTTGCATCTATAGCTTTCTATAAATCAAAGCAGGCTATTGAAATGGAGTAGATTCTAAATGCGTTAACGACTTGAATGAAATGGTTAGACTGAAAAACATCCAGTTTACCTGTTGTCATGATGGCCGATTTGATTGCAGAGGGAGACCATGATGGATGCACAGCTTTTAACAAGGCAACAACTCCTGTTATGGTGAGGGCAAGCCATGGAAGTTCCAGAGAGTATGTTGAAGTTCAACCTAGCAGTTGCGGGGGGACCATGCCACTAGGATATTTAATCCAAGAGCTGCAATATCAGGCTACAAAGGCAAATCAGCAGGTATATTACCTGCAAGAAAATATAAATCCTCAAATAGAGTAGGAACCAGAGATGCAAGATCAAAATGGCTAATCCACAACCAAGTTGATGATCCTGGAAGTAAATCTCAGGATGCAACATAAAAGTTTGTTGGTCTAAATGATAAAAGCAAAGAGGGATGGATGTTGAAAACAAGTAGCAATTGAAAGACAAGTCTCTGAATTTGATTGTATTTTAAGCAAACAAATTACCTTCAAAATTTTTGGTGTTAGAGAATTAGGACCTCTTGAAGAAAATACTGCTACACGAGGAGCAGGTTGATCTCCCAAAACAGTTTTAGCAGAGCAAATCCTTGCAGTAGGGGAGCTGTTGATATAAAAGAGATGTGAAATTGGATGAGATGATTGCTAATAACATCAAAGAATAATAAAAAAAATATCGACAACCACTAAGAAGGAAGTAAACCATGTATTATTAATGTAAGCTAGGATCTTGTTTCCAATCCTTTTCCCAAAAGTTGCTTCTGGAATGGTGAAGGGGATAGCCACATCCTTGTCTGCTTCATCAATAAGGATCATCCCAATTCCACCAGCTTCTTTAATTGTATTGCCTTTCTCCAGCTTTGACTCACTTGAGCTTCCAGCATGTTGACACACAAGAACCTTCCCTTTGGCCTTAGTTCTATTCAAAGAACTATCTAACCAATAACTGGTGGAGAAGAAAGAAAGGAAAAAGTGCTTCAATATAATTGTCAATGTATACACATCTACATCTAAGAAACAGCGAAGTACCTTCTGCTTCACCTGGATTGATAGGGAGCGAAGTACCCAGCATAAGCTTCGGAAGCAGGTATGATTGTTGCAGATGTATTCATTTGAGATAATCTAAGACTTCCACCCTTTCAAATATCCAGAACATAATGAGGAGATAGAGTTGAGTATTACTTGATATGTAAACTAATCAAAAGTTGGGATTACTGTGAAACGGACTCTATTTCCTAGTGTAAAATATCAGAGTTAAAACCTCTGTCGGTTGAACTGGCTGCAACTGTGATGATCCACGGAGCCAAATTTGTGGCTGAACCAGAGATTCCTTCATTTCCAACTGAGGCCACCACAAGTATCCCACGGCTAACAGCATGAAATGATGTCACACCCCTCCCTGGGGTCGTGACCGGTGCCTAAGTAATTAACCTCCAATTAGCAATTTACGGGGTCTAACAAATGACCCCACAGAAATTGCATCATTGAAATAATCTCCTTGGGGAGCATCAGGGCCCAAAAAGAACAAGTAAATATCCGTCTCGTGCTTGACTCTGCCTGTAAGTGCCACCTAAAACAAGGGACGATTGAGTAGCTGAAACAAAAGCGAATGATTAGAGATTTATACTTAATACACTGATTGCTACAACAGGCAAATTCTTCACTTCTTCAGCAGAAGACTTCTTAGCATTTAGTGCTGCATTTTTCACCAGTGTACCAACCTGGTGATAAAGAAATTCGTACATTTAGGTACAAACTCTGGGAGCTCTATTGTTTCTTCGAGAAAAAGACATTATTCAACAATAACATACTAAGAGTCAAAGTGGAGTAAATATGAGCTTAAAAGGAGTGAACACATCATTCATACATTGTCAGGCATATAATTGTATCAACCACTGAAAATTTTTGAAACACAACAACAAAACAAAAAGACCAAAATCAATATCTGAAATAGGGTTAATTGAAATCTAATTTGATCTCAAATTTGATGAAACTAAGCTTTTCTAATATAAGAGAAATATGATCTGAAATTTATTTTTTAATATATTTCTTGAGAATATCTCGAATTATTTTTGTATATTTTGTATTGTCTTTCGTGTACTATTTATTAAAGATTTCTTGATTAAATTTGATTCAATCGAAATTTTAAATAAATAAAATAAATTCTATTAAAAATAAAAAAAGTATAATTAAAGTGATGATATTAATGAGGAAACAAAATTAGTGAAAGATAAGATTTTTTTAACCAAAATTGATGATTTTTTCCTTACTTGCTCTTTTAACTATGATTAAGAGGCTTATTAAATTAATTTAATCTAAACCTTTAAATTTTAAATATGACACATGTTATTCATCTAAATAAGACTCGAGAAAATGGAGAGAAAGTGTAACGGAAAGGGGCCGAATCCCTTGCAAGATGGGGTCTTTTTGTTCAAACAAGTTGCAAAATTGTTATCTCGAAATCCCTTACATGGCCTACATTTATTATTGGAAAAATTATGGTTTGATATCTTTTGGTGATTTGGTTTATGAATAGCGAATAAATATAAAGATTTTGCATTTTTTAAGTATATAATATAAATATATCATACATTAATATACATAATCAATGTATAAAGTAAGTTTGTTTTCATAAAAAAATTGATCCAACTATACATATTGATAGGTTTCTTTATCTTTGCATCAACCAACTTACCATCCAATTCTGTCGAAACAAAATTCTCACATTATTGCAAGAATTTGTTGGATATGTAAGGTAAGCAGCAGCAAAATACAAAAAGGCCCATAATTTTCCTATATCTACGGTAAGTAAGAATGTCAAAATTAGCCTAAATGTAGGTAAATCTGTTCAATTCATCCAAAAATTTTATTCGTTGGGCTCAAGGTAATTTTGACTAGGTTCAATCCTAACTCATTTAAGTCTTAACCCATATCAAAAGAATCTTCAATTGAGTCCAATTTAATCCTCGATTTAAGACTCTTTACTTGCATTGATGTAATGTATATTTTCTGTCTATTTTATATTTTTTTATCATTTATCTATCAATTTATAATTTTTATTTTATTTTTTTGAGTTGAAATTCAAATTGTGATTATAAAAAATAAATAATAATATGTTAAAATTATTGAGATTGAGCAGATAATGACCCAACACAAATTTTAACCCATTTAAATCCAGCCCACTTGAGTCCAAAGTAAGTTTGGACGACTCATAACCCAACCCAATTCTATTTTAACCTATTTTAACATTCTCAATTTCATTTCAATCCAACCCGCCCTAGTCATACTTAATCCATGGGTAAACTGGCACTGATAGTTGTTAAAACTGATACATATGTCAACTTCGCTTCGTAGTAGTTCACAGATGTGAATTCAATAAATTGCATCTAAAAATATGCAAAATCAAACGCTTGAAAGAGTCCATCTGCAAAGCAGAAAGCACAAAACACACTATATATTCCACGTGATGCAGTCCAACTAGCTCTTTCTCCCATAGTAAAACACAACACTACAATCTAAAATGGGCGCATCACTTGTCACCACTCTTTCCATGAATCATCAAGGTACAGGTCTTAAAGTGTAATAACAAGAAACAATACTACATCGCCTCAATTTCTATTTATCAACATTCCAGAGAATAAATCCAAATATGAAAAATATTAAAATATAAGTTCCGATAAATGTCTGAAAAGCACCTCATATAGGACGTATACCTCATTGGTTCCAGTACAGAAAGTATTAAGGTCGCAAGTAACGTTAAAAAAAAAAAATGAAGCAAGAGTTTAAACTTTCCAGGAATTCTCCATAATCTTTTCCTACCTAGAAAAGAAAAAATAAAAGGAAAAGGTATTACATGTGTGGAGACAACTATCCACTAAATATTTTTGATATGGATAAAATATTCAATCACTTCCCTCTTCAGAACTCGGCAGCTACAACAAATTAGACTTGAAATCAAATATCTAGTTGATTTGAATGTTTCCTGGAGACAAATTACAGGGTGATAAAATCTATATAGAATTAATCTGCATATTGTTAATTGCATCAATAGTCTGTTTATCAATCCTTTCTCTCACAGTCTGACAACGATCAACGAAGCTTGGTTGATTAGTAGATGCAAGCAGCCGTGCCCACATCCTGCCTGTTATGTCCACGGTGTTTGTAGTCTCAGTGACACGCTGTAATCAAATATCAGGGCATAAACATTAGATCTTCATGGAGACACAGTTAACCAGAATGAAAAACATTACATCGCAAACCTCACCAAAGCATGAAAATTATTCAAAAAAATTATATGGGAATAACAACTCTTGAGTGCCTACATGCAAGCTCCATTTGTAAGTGATCTACATATAAGCTTCAGAATGTGTCTTTGATTCCAAAAGCAACTGGCAGCTAAATTTCTAACAGCTCCTATACAAAGGATGACAATCATCCGCCTACCGTACAGAGGGTTATATACATCATTAAGTTGGTGGAAAAGCTTCACTGGTATTGACTGACAGGTGATATGATCCACAAGTAATTTATTCAATGAAAAAAACCTGGGGATGGAAAGTAGCTAGGATAACAAATATCCTCGACCAGTTGAAACATAATACTTATATATGTTGCCTAACAGTATACTTTTTCAGGAGGACGGCTTACATCAATAGCTTTGACCAATCGAATATGCCTCAATCCTACATTAGTTGGTGTCGGTCACAAATAAATCCTCTTTATCCATTCTACTCCGATCAATTAATTTCAATCCAAAAAATTAATATATGCACAAAAAGGCTTACATTAATTGGAATATAAGCATGTCTGCTGTTTACAGGTCCAACTGTGAAGCCTGTGAATCCAGCCATCGCTCCATGGACAGCACTTTGTGCAAGGAGTGTACAGTAGATGTTATCTGATGCATTACTTGGAATTGCTCGAATTATGTAAGTAGGGTCTGTCAATTACAAATGAGTGCAGAACATTATATGAACAAAAGAAATGACATAATAATTGATTTGACGTAAGGGAATTTTTGGAACCATATATCCATTAAGACTTTCAAAAGACATAATGCAATAACAACATATTGTTTGCACAAACAGATTAATGAAACCTCAAATACTTTCATTACTAGTTTTGATATTTCAAACTCAGAATGTTACCAAGAAAGAAATGCCTGAACATATTCATGTCAAGATATAACACTTCCACAGAAAGTGACTGAATACCTAGAAAAGGTATCAATCAACAAAAGAATCTTAACTGTAACACAACTAATAAATTTATTAAATACAGGAAACATTATTAAGAGTCATCTTCTGCTTATTATGTAATTATTTGATCCTCAAGCTGAAGGTAGAGCTTCTGTGTATCAACCACAGACAGTTTAGAAATGAATTTATCAGTGACAATTCCTCCTCAAAGTTCATATTGCAGTTTTACCAAAGAACTTTTGAAAATTTTCAATCTTATTTCCCTCTATGGTATTTTTTTCTTTCTCAAACTGACAGAAGAACCGTCTCAAGGGTAAGTTACCAAAAAGACTGTGAGTTAACAACTAGCACAATATTTTTGGTCTCATTGTTTTCCCCTATTTTTGCAATTTTCCAGACTACTTTACAGGCAGAGTAATATACGTCCATAGGAAAAACTTTGTGTGTCAAAAGGACACTCTCACTCCCTTTTCTGTCTTTTGCAAAATGAAAATCACCGTCATCAAATGAAAATCTCCAAAAGCAGATCCAACATTTGAAGGTTAAGGGGGTGGCACTATATTTGACGCAAACCTACCACTAGCAACTGAGGTAGAATATTAGGAGTGGAGTACATTCAGTCAGTTCAATCCATCTTGGGTTAATCCGGCTCAGTTTAAACAAACTTTGGTTCACAAGTGATCACCAAATTAAATTTAAAAAAAAACTTGACCCAACTCAACCTAGTTCTTGAATCAAAGTTAGGTGGATGGTTGGGATGGGGGGTGGGAAATGAATTTCATCCAATTTAAAGAAATGAAGGAAAAAAAAAATGAGGCTGAATCAGCAAATGAAAGATGGAAACAATGATAAATAACATAAAAGAATTTTTTATGAAGTAAATAATATAAAAGACAGTTTCAGTGTCAAAAGAGCCTATAAGAAATTCAACCCTTGTAACAGTCAGAGGAAAGGGTGGTCATGGAAGCTGATATGCAAAACTAAAATCTCCTATGAAGTGTCTTCTTTTACTTGGTTTCTTGCTAAGCAGGCAGTTTTGACGCAGGAAAACCTTATGAAGGGAAATATTCAATTGAGTCCTAGGTGCTTCCTCTGTGGTGAAGAAGTAGAGACTGTCACATATCTCTTCCTTCACTGTAGGATAAACTAACATTTTGTGGAATATTTTCATCAACCTGAAGGGCATGAACTAGGTTATGCCGAGGAGAATTACCCACACTTTAAGGATATGGAGCAGTTATGCAAGCATCACTAGGCAAAAAGAGATGGAAAATTATCCTCGCTTGCATTTGGTGGTCTGTATGGAAAGATGCTTCCAAGACGAGTAATTCCATTCAGAAGATTAAGATTAAGATTAAGGTGAAGTGATAGCCAGTCAAAAACTCGCATGTTCAGAAGATGCAGGTTGCGGAGATGAGGATGTTGAGATGGATGTGTGGGCATACCGTGTGATAAAATTGGAAATGAGATCATTCGAGAGAGGTTAGGGGTGGCCATTATGGCAGACAAGATGAAAAAAGCGAGACTGAGATGATTTGGGCATATGCAGAGGAGGAGTGTCGACGCTACTGTTGGGAGGTGTGAGAGGCTAGATTTTTAGGGGTTATGCGAAGGAGTACAGGTAGACCGAGAAAGTATTGGAGGAGGTGATTAGACAGGATATGGCACAACTTCATATCACTGAGGACATGACCTTGCATAAAAAAGAATGGAGGTCGCGTATTAGGATAGAAGGTTAATAGGCTAGTAAGGAGAGGATGTTGCCTTGCCTTATGATGTGGTAGGTTAGTAAGAGTAGTCGCGTCTTTATATATTGTGTTGTTATTGTCTGTCATTTATTTTGCTACTTTTAGTGTATTTATAAAATTATCAATTGCTTTTCATTCTAATTATTAGTTTATATCTAGTATTTTTTTGCTTTTGGGGCTCAGATATTTGAGTTGAGGGTCTTCCGGTAACAGCCTCTCTTTCTCTATGAGGTAGCGGTAAAGTCTGAGTACATTTTACCCTCCCCAGACTCCACTAGCGGAATTCTACTGGGTATATTGTTGTTGCTTAGTTTTTTTTCATTTTCAGTGTAAACAGGAGTACATGGAAGATCGAGAAACAATTGAAGATGTTTTAGGTCCCCTGTAAATTTTGATATATGGTTGAAGATCTTCCCGCCTTTTTTCCACACTTGTAATTAGGAGCCTGTCATAGGTTGTAGCATGTTCTGATTTCTTGTTTTGGAATCGAATACAAGTTGTTACTTTCTAAAAGAAATAATATAAAAGAAATTAAGATAGAAGAAAAACATAAAAGAAAAGGAAAAAGGAGAACAAATATGCCGCTGAAATATGAAGGGGTAAAAAGCAAATTAGGCCCATGTTTACTTGGACAGATTCGAACTCTGGTCAAGCGAGCAGAACCCCACATTTTATGATATTGTGGATGCCATGTGGGATAATATAATGAATGCTATGTAACTCCTTACCAAGTAATGATATGCTTCCAATAAGGGATCTTATCCCTTTTTGCAAATATGTGGCATGGTATGCACGGCATGTGGTGGATTTGCTTTATTTCCATGTGCAGCAAGTATATACTAGGCTATAAATAGCCATTACATGTAATAATAGCATAAATAAAAGGTTATAAAAGTGATTTCACTCTCTCTTTGCCTTGTTTGATATTTTAGTTTCACAACACGTTATTAACATGAGACTCTGTCATCTCGGGCTACTTTAAATAGGTAAAAAGGTAAAGATTTTATTTTTCTAAAATGTCTAGTATTTTTAAACTTGAATCTGTTGCCCTGGATATATCGTGCAAAGGCTACTCGTCATGCGCACTATATGTTACAATTTACATGAATGCGATGGGTCTGGTAGACACCATCAAGGATAATAACTATGCATACACCAAGATTGTCCCAAAGTTATTATATTTCTCCGCCACCATCGAGACGAGCGATTGAAAATGCAATACCTCACCATTTAAGACCCCTTATACTGTGGAATAATTTGAAAGATAGATATGACCACCTGAACATGCTAAGCTTGAGCAAACATACTCCACATTTTCTCCCGTAAAGATGCCCCTTCGGTAGCAATATCGAGAAATGGACTTTAAAAGATATTCTAAATTACTTTCACATTTTCTTATAGTTGAACAAAGTAACGACTTATTGATGAAAAATCATGGAAAGTATGTGCTCAACATTATCTTCAGAAATAAAGTTTGCTTCTGGATTTTTGTTACCCCTTTTAAAAGATGCTTGACAGAGCTGAACCAAACATTTATTAATCAAAAGGTCCGTGATTCATTATCTATGACATACACTTTTTGAATTTTTCTTTTGCACAGCTTCATATTTTTCAGCCTTCTTTTTATACTGTTGGTCATTTTTTGGTGCAAGGAGACAATCATGATTATAATTTCTTATTCGACCATGACTAGGACCATAACCTCTTTCTCACTGCTAATAATCTTCCTAATTCACTTCAGGGAGTGTCCTAGGACCAGTGGACTGACTTTCATGATTTTTCATCAATAGGTTGTTATGTTGTCGAGCAATAAGATGGGAAAGTAATTCAGATTATTTTTTTAAAGCCTATTCCCCAACATTGCTCCTGCAGAAGCATATTCGCAAGAGAAGATGTGGAGCAAGTTGTCTAAACTCTCAAGCATAGCATGTTCAGTGGCATCTTGTCCGCATAAATTTAACTGTGATATAATTCTATACATGAAAAAATTATATTCAATTATACTTTTAAAGTCTAGTAACCTCAAATTGAACCAATCATGACATGCCTATTGAAAAATGACCAACTTTAAGTGGTCACATTTATCTTCAAATTACTCCACAGTATAAGGTCTTTAATGGTGAGTATTGCATTTTCATCCCCTCATCAAGATGAATGGCGAAGAAATATCATATTGTTGGCAAAATCTTGACTAGGTGCTTGATTATTATCTTTGATAGTGTCTACTAGACCTATCACATCCAAGTGGTTTTTAGCATCTATGTCCATGACAAGTAGCTTTTGTCAAATATATCCAAGGCAACAAATTCAAGTTTAGAAATATTAAACATTATAGAAAAATAAAATTGTTACCTTTTTTGTTTAAAGTAGCTCGAGATGGCGAAGTCTCGTGTTGATAACATGTAAAACTAGAATACAAAACAAAGCCAAAAAAGAGAGGGTAAAATCACTTTTATAACCTTTTTTTATTCTATTATACATGTAATGGTTATTTATAACCTAGTATATACTTGTTACACATGAAAATGAAGCAAGCCGACCACATGGCATGCATACCATATGACACCTATTTGCAAAAAGGGAAATGATCCCTTAAACTTGGAAACAAAACAATAAAACTACTTGGTAAGGAGTTTTAAATGGCATTCATTATAATATCCCACATGGCATCCACACAAGATCAAAATGAAATGTCTTAGCCTTTACCTTTTTTGGGTGTAAACAGAATATGGTGGGGGAGTAGTAACTCTAATTGATTTCATAGTAAATTATAAAGCTTTTTAGTCTTTGTGAAGGATGTTTACCACCCTTTGTGGGTTATAATTGCCCCACCTCACCATCCTTTTGATGGATGACTTTTTGTGAATACAAAGTTACTTTCTCAAAAAGAAAATAATAATAATAATAACCAATGCAACTATGCTCCTTAGAGTTCGGGTGAAACCCATTCTTTATATCTGATTTTTTAGGAAAATGTCTATACATACAAGAAATTTTAAATGTTCAGGTGCACCCCCACCTTTCTACATTGCTACTTGGATCCACCCTACCTACTACTATTTCTTCTCAAAGTCACCAAAGAGACAAAGAGTTCCTTCAGTCCTAGTTTTCACCTTGCTTTCTTTATTGTATATGTACTACATAGTTTCAACCTATTCTGATATCCATCCGATTCAATCTAGACTTATGAATTTGGGATATTGGAGGAACAAAATTTCCACAATAAGCAAATAGGGGATGCATAACATAATAAAATAATTATATGCCTCGCAAGACCAGATCCAAAGAAGCAGATCAAGTACCTATGTATTTCATATTTATTGTCATCTTTCGGACATTTGTGAAATGATCCTGTAACATCAAACGAAAATGGCATTTGAAGAGTAAGTAATCAAGAAAGGAAAAGACTCTAGATAAAGTGTTTCGTGTCTCTAATCCCATGTCCCGTAGATAAGGTAATATCAGATGAAGAGACAATTCGCCAATAAAAAAAGTTCCTTTGGCAAATAAAAAAGTTTCCTTGGCATGAACAGTTTAATATTCAACTGGATGGTTATACAAAATTAAGTGGACCACTCATCTAGCAACCCACATATTTCATTTGCACTTAAATGATCTCATAAATTCAATACATGTAGAACAAACAGCACAACATCCAAAAAGAGCAACAGCTCTACAGCAAGAGTAGGAACAATGAGAAGATACACTACTAAAATTTTTTCATATTTTGGTACATCTTGACAATGATGTATACAAAATGGAATTTGTTAATGGTGTTTATAAGACATAAGTAGTTCAACATTAAGCTGGATGTGAATATGCACATGCAATTGGGCTGGTCACTCAAAAACCAAGTGGTATGAAATGCTGGAACCATCTTACAAATCCAAGCTCAGAAAGAATAAAATCAAGTAAAATAATACAAAGATATACACCAAGATTCAAGGTATCAGCAGAACTCTCAGGCAGAGATATGGAGGAAGAGACTCAGGTTGTACCTTAATCTGTTGTGATAACCAAAGACCGACATCTAGGAGTAGCCTATTTCCTGATGCATCTTTCTCTTGAAATGCTTGCATGCTTTGAGCAACATATTCCTGCCCAGCACCTTCTGCTAATACAATTAGCACATGCCTATTTTCTTTGAGCTGCTGTTCCACATATTCATACAGCCCACCTGGACCTTCTAAGTAAAATGGAGACTCTGGGATCAAGCAACAGTCCTGGCACCATTAAGACATTATTAAATGGATATAATCAAGTGCTATGTAAAATAAGAATCACATAAGAAATTTCATCTTAGATTCCATTTTTTTTAAATAAGTATGCTACCCTTAGATTTCAGTTAAATGGAGATAATTGTGAACTGAACAGCAGATGCTACGAACATATGCAAATTCACAAAAGATAAATATCATTGGACATAATAAAGATGTTTAGTATATGATCCATAATGTTGCTGCTGGTTCAAGTCTCTACATATTTCTTGATAAAGAGAACTTTTTATTTATACCAAAAAACTCATCAGTAAAAGCTTATGAGGTGGGATTTAGGACCCCCTAGGGGCATCATGATAAACAAAATCCCCAAAAAAGATATTTAGAATTTTCCTATGAAGTTCATTAGACTTTCTACCTCCCCCACCACATCCTGTTTACACCAGAAATACAGCAAACTCAGACTCTTCATCTTGATCCTCTGAATGTTGTTGGCTTGCCCATCATTGGATCTTCCATTTCTTTCCTTCCAAAGTGTCAACCAGATGCAAGCTAGAATATATTTCCACCAATCCTCTTTAGTCGATATTAGATTTGACATAAGGGGTAAGAAGATTCATCACCCGGCGTGAAAGCTACAAGGGGGCATCTTCTTCTGTCCACTCCTTCCCAGAGTTTCAGTGTGTATAGAGAAGTTTTTGGCATTACCCAACTAACTCCAAGTATACATACGAACATGTACCACGGATTTACAGCTGTCTTGCAATGTACGAATAAGTGGTTGTTAACCTCTGCCTCTTTTTCACACATATAACACCTTGAGCAAATCTGTCTACCGCTTCTCTGTAATACTTCGTGAGTTAAACATGCTTTTCTGATCACCAACCATGAGAAACATGACACCTTATTGGGGATTTTGATCTTCCAAATTAGCTTCCATGGCCACTCCATTCCCGTTGTCCAGTTATAGTTCATGTTCTAGTGACAGGCTTCTCAGTGGAACTCCCTTTGCTGTGCAACTTCCATATTTAACTGTCAGGTTCTTCTGAGATACTTGGGAATGGATTTAACACCTGCAACAGTCCTGCTACTCTACTAATCTCCCAGTCATTTAGAGCTCTTCTGAAGATCAGGTCCCACCTTGAGGGCTCCATACTTGTGCCACTGTGGCCATCTGTTGTAGACTCAGAATAAATAAATCAGGGAATGAGGTTTTCACGTCCCTATCCCTTCATTCCAGAAACTAGTTTTAATCCCATTTCCAACTTTGAAAGATACATTGGAGATGAAAGGAGGCCATAATATTTTACTAGTTTTCCAAACAGAACATCCAAAAGTACCTGTTACTTCCTTAGTGATCCAATTATTTTGAAGACCATATTTCTGTGAAATGAATTTTCTCCAGAATGCCAAATCTTCATTACAGAACCTCCAAGGCCACTTCTTCAACAAACTGACATTTTGTACATTAAGCTTTTTTACCCCCATACTCCCTTGTATTTTTCTGAGAGTCGCCTCATCCCATTTGACTAGGTTGTACCCAAGCTTCTCTTTGTTCCCCTGCCACAAGAAGGCTCTCCTTAGTTTATTGACTTTCTTCTCTATGCTTCTTGGAATTGGGAATAGGCTCATCATATAAGTTGGGAGGGAATCCAGTACTGACTTTGTAAGAGTCAATCTGCCTCCTACAGATAGATATTGGCTTTTCCATCTTGTCAATTTTCTCTCCTGCTTCCCAACACTTCATACGTCCACCTTTTATATTTACACCAAGAGGCATTCCAAGATACTTGGTTGGTAAGAAGACCACTTTGCATCCTAGATTCTCAGCAAGTATCTGCATATTGGTAACTTGGTTCACTGGGTAAAAGCAACTCTTGCACCAATTAACATGTAAACTTGTGATGCCCTCAAAAATGGTTAGGATGGCCCTCAAGTGCCAGATTTGAGTTACTTTAGCTTCCAGAATACCAAGGAGTTGTCTGCATTAACAGATGTGATTTCCAATATTATTTCCCCTATTGGCATTTGCAGGGAAACCTTTTATCCACCCATTCTCACTTGCTTTTCTGATCATAGAGTTGAGGCCTTCCATCACTAAGATAAACAGGAAAGGTGACATTGGATCACCTTGCCGTAGACCTCTTTGTGATTGAAAGAAACCTTCTAGGTTACCATTGATGATAAGAAAGAATTTCACAATAGATATACACACTTCGATCCAGTTGATTCATTTGTTCCCAAAGCCCATGCCTCTAAGAACACTTAGCAGAAATGACCAATTTGCATGAGCATAGGCTTTTCAATATCAAGCTTACATAGAACTTTCATCCTACTGTCCACTAATTCGTTAGCCAACAATGTTGCATCCATTATCTGCCTTCCTTTCAAGAATGTCATTTGGTGTTCATTTACTAAATCTCCCATGACCATCTTCATTCTTTTCGTAAGCAACTTGGCTATGATTTTGTAAACTCCACCAATCAGACTTATTGGCCTGAAGTCCTTCAATTCTTTTGCTCCATATTTCTTGGGGCTTAGTGCAATAAAAGTGGCATTCAATGATTTCTCAAATACTTTATTCTGATGGAAATTCTGTATTGTTTGCATCAAGTCTTCCTTCAAGGTTGCCCAACAAACCTTGAAGAAGCTCATAGTGTAACCATCAGGCCCAGGAGCCTTATCCCCGTGTATTGTTTGATAACATTTAGCACTTCTTCTTCAATGAAAGGCCTTTGCAGCCAGTCTTGTTCCTCCTGAGAGATTCTTGCACAATTAGCAAACTCAAAAGAGGGCGTCCACAACTCAGATTCAGTATAGAGTTTCTTGTAGTATTCAACCATATTAACCTTGATAGCTTGTGGATCTTTAAACTCCTCCCCTTTGATTATCAATCTATCAATGTTATTGTTATCTCTAGTGAGCTGTTGCCATTCTCTGGAAAAACCTGGTGATATTATCCCTGTTTTAGCCAGAGAATCCTGGACTCTTTCCTCCATCTAGACTCCTCATTTTTTGCTAACTCCTCCAGCTCCACTAGAACAGTTGCCCTCACCAATAGCTCATCCTCTGATAAAGTTCTACTGTTTTGTGCTAGATCAATGTCAGCTAATTCATTAAGGAGATTCTTTTTCCTGCTGTGCAACTCCCCACACACTGCTTTGCTCCAATCTTTGAGTTTTTGCTTCAACATTTTGGTTCAAGTCTCTACATATATTATGTAATTTCTTATTCAGCCAAAGTACATCCCATCTTTGCCCTTGTGTTGCAGTAACATTTGGACAAGCTCCCCTCCTCCTCCAATAGAAATAGACAAGCCATGCAATAAAGACGTAAGAAAGACCTCTCTATTCTATTTTGATTATAACGATGTTAAGAATGTCAAATGTTAGGAAATTGTAAATACAGCTAGAATTCATACCTTGTGAATGTAGCAAAGGTTTAGAATCCCTGCAATTGTGTAATTAGGGATATTTATTACTATCTTTTCCTTTTCCTTGGACTACTTTTAAACACAAATTGTATTCCAACATGCTTGAGGAAATAACCAAATATTTCATTCAATATCTTTTTTCTTCTTTCTTCTTTCTTCTTTCTTTACACCATATCAGAGTCAGGGCATCAATTTTTCTCTTTAGTCCCTTATAATTAGTTTTTAGTAACCATTATGTCCTCGCCAAATTGTGTGCATCTCGACTAATTCCAGAAGATACATGTTATCTCCCACGAGCACAAGTACCAGGTAACTTTGACTACTAAAAGCTTGGACAGATGAGAAAAAATCACCAGTGAGCTAAAATTTGAACTTGAGACTCATGGTTCTCAATCCAATTCATCCTTGGATACTTCTCGTTCTTTATTTTTCTTAAGAAACAGAAACTTTAGGGCATGCAACCCTAAGTCAACAACTAATGCTTCAACCTGCAAAGGCAAAATATTAAGCAATGGTTTTGGTTACATGTGAGTTTATATTTTTAAAGTAGGTTCCCAAAGAGTTATTTGTGAAGGAGATGCACTAGTGCAGTTGATCTGTGACAGCCAAGTTGCAATGCACATTGTTTCAAACCCATTATTTTATGAAAGAACGGATGATGTCGAAGTATATTGCCATTTCATTAGACAAAAGAATGAATTGGGTGCATCACAGTAGCTTTTGTCAACTACAATAATCAGTTAACATATATCCTTACAAAATCACTCGACTCTAGAGTTAATATTATTTGCAGCTAGTTAGGAGCATAGAATATGTACAGTCCAACTTAGAGAGTGTTTAATTGGGATCTCCCATATCAAGGTATCCATTCCTTAACTTTTAGCTTTTAAGAGTGTTTGGCTAAGTTTTGAAGCTAGTCAAACTAGCGTATTAGTACGTTTTGGCGTTTCTAGCATTTGATAAATACCAAAAGTACTCATAAGCTAAGTGTCCATAAGTAGGGCTGCTTATCAGGTGGAAATTTCACCCAACGATTTGGCTTATCGGATATCGATTTCAAATTTACTAATCCGTTAACCAAACTATAAGATATTGATTCGTTCGGTAACGGATTAGCAATTATTGGACAGTTATCGGGCAGTCAAACTAGCTTATAAGCACATTTTGGCTTTTCTAGCATTTCATAAACACCAAAGTACTCATAAGCTAAGTGTCCATGAGTAGGGTCGCTTATGGAGCGGATCGGGTGGATAATTTCATTTAATGATTTGGCTCATAGGATATCGATTTTTAAATTTACTAATCCGCTAGCCAACTTATAAGATATCGGTTGGTTAGATAATGGATTAGCAATTATTAGAAGGTCATC
>JAOTQR010000069.1:16800543-16818782 GCA_025774065.1 Solanum ossicruentum | reverse complement strand
TTTCTCCGTTTGAGGAGAAATGGAGAAGAAAGGGAAATAATGTTTTGGGGGCGCGTGGCCCCCACGCGCCTGTTTAATTTTTTTTTTTTTAGGTTTTAAATTAAAAAGATGATCTAAAATATATATTTTTCCAAAATAATAAAATTGGGTGTCAACACAGTATATTTGTGTTTGCTTAAAATAATTTTTTTTATAATAAAGAAACTCACAACTTGGTAACACTAGAATTAAACTTGTCAAACTATAAAGGAAAAAAAAGACAAAAAAAATTAAAGTTAAAGAAAAAGAACAAAATGGGCTGACCAAAACAAATGGGTAAGGCACAATTGCACCTGCGCCTTGTCAAGAACCCAGCCATCTTTCCGTTTCTAATGACGTGACAGGGCAATTGACTTTTGATTTAGAAGTTAAAAAGTCTAACTTTTGGCTTTTGACTTTTTTTTATCATTTGTAACTTAAAAAAGGGATGCTTATATGCATTTTTCTATTTTATCCAAATATTCAAAATTTGTTTAAAAGTTAGTTTAGCTTAAAAACACTTAAAATAAGTCGATCCAAACAGGCACTTATTAACACAATTATGTATACGATAGTCACTTATTAACACAATTATGTATACGATAGTGTTACACAATTATGTACTGATCGCAATCTTATTGAGTGGTTCATTGGATGGTAGTTTTGATGGTGGAAAGCTTGAAATGTGAGTGAATTCTCCAGTATGTATGTAGATGTTTGGTGCTTTTGCTACATAGAATGGTGGTGGAAAAAGTTATTATGGCAGTGGAAATAGGCGCACAAATAGTTACGGTCAGTTGAGCATCCGAGTTTGGGGTTTGGCGAGGGTGCAATTCAAACTCACATAGGTAGTTCTAGAGGTTGCAAAGAGCAAATTAAATTGAATTTGGATTGGATAGGATCAAAATAAGTTGAATTATTCACACAAATACCCCTATTTTAATAATAACAATATATCCAATAAAATTCTATAAGTAGGATCTAGAGTTAAAATGTATGCAGACCTTATTACTATCTCACAGAGGTAGCGAGGTTATTTCCCAAAGACACTGATCATAAAATATCATCCCAAGAGTAGAAAATACTAGATATAAAACTAAACGACTTGAATAGAAAGCAAAGGATAATTTATAAAGATAATAAAAGTAACAAAATAGACGAGGGACAATAACAACACAATATATAAAGATACAATCACCTCTACTGACCTACTATATCACAAAACCAAACTTCATCTTACCTCTATTAGTCATCTAACCTTCTATCCTAACACACGACTTCCACTTCGTTCTATCTAAGGTCATGTCCTCAGTGATATCAAGTTGTGTTATATTCTGTCTAATCACCTCCCCCCAATACTTTTTCAGTCTATCTCTACCTCTCCGTGTAACCCCTAAATCGAACCTCTCACACCTTCTAACAGGAGCGTCATCACTTTTTCTTTGACAAATACCTCTATTTTGAGTGATCTTTAATTTTGATCCCTAAAAATAATGATTTTTTTTTATTTACTTCGGGGATATTTGAAAGGCACAAGTAATGCTCCAACGCTCCCCCCAAAAAAGGAAAGAGATAAGTATGCCATAAGACACATGTGCGATGGCATAAGTTATGCTTAAAAATGAAAAATTAAGCTCGCGACATAAGTTCAATGGCAAAGCTATGCCTTGAGACATAAGATCAGTAGGATAATTGTGTTGTAGCATAGCTTCAGTGACAAAAGTGATGTCTTACAATAAAAGTTAGTTTTCACTTGTTCCCGGTGAATTTCAGTCATATTTAATGGTATTTAGCCCACAAATTTTCATTATTTTAACTTACACAAATTTTATTTTGTAAGGAGTAAATTTCAATTTGTTCCTACTCTTTTTAAATTTACCAAAAATCTCTTAAAAAAGTCACTTGTTGATACATATGAATTGTAGTTATTCTCTTTTTCATAAATTAATCTATTTTGATGTCATTCAAACCCTTTCCATGAAAAAAATAACAGATTCCTTAAAAAAAGGAGAGAGAAATTTTGAACCATAAATTAAGCTAGTTAATGTCAATAAACCTATTTCACATTTAAAAGGGAAAAAACTCATTGGATTCCTTCAGAAAAACAAATTCAAATTTTGAATTCAATTTCATACGCTTAATATGAAAATTTTTACGAATCAAGAGGCTCATACGCTAATATCTTCTTTTTCCATTTTTTTATTTGTATGTGTTACATATGGATTCTAATCCATCCTTTAGTGTAGGTATTCTTCAAGTTGACGAAGTTCCTCAAGTCATTCGGCAAAGGTAGAATTTCGTGAAAATAGGTCCAAAATCAAGTAACAAACTTTCAGATTTCCTATATCAAATTTAACTCCATATTTCTAATTTCGTTTCGAATTTTATTTTGTAAGTTGCAAACTTTCAGATCAAGTTGAGAACATTGCAAGTTGCCAAATTGTCTGTTCCAATTTCTTTTCTAATTACCTGTATCAAGTTGCAAGTTGCAAACTTTCAAATCAAGTTGAGGAAGTTACAAGTTGTGAATTGTCTATATTAATTTCCTTCTAATTTCATGTATCAAGTTGCAAGTTGCAAACTTTCTAATTTTATTGTATCACATTCAACCTTATACTTCTAATACCCTTTTATCAAGTTTGATTCACTATTTCAGAAAAAATATTTGAATCAAGTTTCATTGTATATAAGTTGCAAACTTTCAGATTTCCTTGTATAAAGTTTGATTCATTATATCAATTTTTTTTTTGGTATCAAGTTGGAAAGTTTCAAATTTTTTTGTATCAAGTTCAACTTTATAGTTTTAATTTTATTCTATCAAGCTTGATTCTATTTATCAAATTTTTTTAAATCAAGTTTCATTGTATCAAGTTGCAAACTTTCAAATTTTCTTGTATCAAGTTTAACTTTATACTTTTAATTTTATTGTATCAAATTTGATTCTTATTCAGATTCAAAAATTCAAATTATACTCCAAAAATATTTGATATCAATCAGATGATACGATTGATAAATATAAAAGATCATTTGATATACATATTTTAAAAACATATAACTTGATACGTGAAAATTTACATATTGAGTCGTAGGTTAATAATAAATTGTGTATGCTTCAATATTTGAAATTAACGGCCAATCAAAACATTTGTAAGAAGTGATGCTATATAAAAATGATGAAATTAGTGTGTTGATTTTTCTTAACATTTATTTTTGAAAATGTATAAATGGTGATAAAAAAAAAAACAATGACCAGAATTATTTTATTCGTACAAATTATCCATTAGTTAGAGAAGATAATGGTAAATAAATAAGAAAATCAAGGAAAAGATAATTATAAATCAAATTTCATAAATAGAACCTTAAATTTAGGTGTGATTTTAGTACGAAATGTGAATGTGAAGTGAGAGGTTATAATTGCAAAGGAAGAAAACAAAGATTACAACTTTGCAAAATACAAAGCCACCCCAAAATAGGAGAAGCCCCTAAAAAGATTGATAAATCGTAGACCATTGACCCATTTGAGTTAAAACGTACTAAAATGTCGAAACCCAATCCGCTGACTCTGTTAACCCAAATATTTTGGTCTAAAACGGTCAGCCTTGAATTTATCTGATAAAATTTAGATGTGAACACTCTTTCAAAGGAAAGAGGGAAAATAAGCCGCATTCTTGGAGAAGAGGCAAGTCAGAAAGGTTATGAGTTATCGCCAAGGTTCTTTGGAACTGCTTAGTACCTTTCTCTTTGATTTAGTTTAGTTATCTCTCGGGGCCTTGGTTCCACCTTTTTACAATTTAACATGATATCTACATACGAGAGAAGCAACAACTAATAAAGACAGCTATAACCCAAGTTGACAATGGTCCTGTTGCATGCCATATTGCCATTTTCTCAGGTATATGTTCGTTATGCAAGTTAAGACCTAAGTAGTATCCTCGTACAACTTTGTATCTCCTGTATGTCCAGCCTTAGCTGGGAAGACAGGAATTTCTACCATGGGAAAAAAAAGCTTTTTTCATTGAGAATGGAACAGGTTTAAGGTTACACTAGGACACAGTTGAGTTGACAAAAATGGCTTACTATAAATTTCATCAATGTCATGATCACAAGACATTAGTACAATTCTGACCTGCAACCAAGTCTAAACAAATCACATGAACTATATCAGAGCTCCTAAGCAGAATAGCTAAAACTTTTGAAAGAAGAAGAGAAGAAACAAGCCTATGTAGATGCAGACCAGAATACCTTGTAAATTCAGCATTTCCACCGCAATCCAATATGCTTGACATTTGAATGACTTCTATACAAGAAAATTATCTATTATATGTTGGATAACATCAGCACCTTCTGCATGCATGTACTGATCCTTCACCTATAAGCAAGCAAAACCACGAGCATTATACTACTATTGATCTTAAACCCTTAAAAGCACTACATCAAGCACTCTTTAAGTCTTAATATAATATAATATCTTATGCTGCTCGGACTCTTCAAAAATGTCGGTGGGTGTGTCAGCCTTATTTACGAACATCATATTCAGTCCATCAAGCACTTCTTTGTCCCAAACTGAGACACCAACTAATATAGTTGTAATACTATAATAGTATAGCTGGTTTAAACTTCCAAGAAAGTGAACCATGCAACAGCTTGTAGAAGAAAATTCATTACCATGTTTCAAGGGTGTCAAAACAATACACAAGCGCTTCCTACCACGACCATCTCCAGGTCAACAAACTACCAATACAAACCAAATCACTCAGCAATCTGTGCGCAGGTGCTCTTGTAGCTCACTTATGAAGATCTAGGCATAAAAATTCATCACTTCCTTCCAACCACTATCACTCTCCAAGCGTATACAGTACCCTATTAGTTACACAGCTAACTTGCAAAAGTGCAAACATATTTACTCAGAAATTTGTGCACACGTGTCATTGATGCTATGCAGTCCCAAAAAATATGTAGAAGTTGGCAAATACTAAAGATCAACACATTTCAGGTTATACAACGCAACTCTGATCATCATTACACTGTAAACAACAAAGACAAATATCACCTTTACATACTCTACAGCTCTCATCAACAACATTATACAGTGGGCAAAATGTGCTTCCTACCAAGATAAGAACGTTTAACACTTTATAATATGGATTGGAAAACTCTGCAACATTTTGGTAGTAACCTGATACTTTCAATCCTTTCAAGCAAACAAGGCACCATGTTGCAGGGGTCCTTGTGTGTTTGGTTTTATATATATGATCAATGGAAGGATCCACCTGATTTAGGTTTGCACATATAGGACAAAAGTAACATGGTACTTTATCCAACTTCAAAAAATAGTGCACAAAAGGGCATTATTCAAGCACACGATAGACAATCTAATCCAAGAAACTTTCATATTTTGAGCACCACACACACCCTCTGTTCAAACCTATAATATTTTTCCTTATAAGAACCCTTTTTTTGAAAAAAATAAGTAAGTTCACAAGCATTTCAGAGGATAAAAGATGGAAAAGAATAAAAGGAAGAATCCATGTTTCAAGTGTGAATTTGTGGGTAAGCTTATGTAGTCTCTCACAAATAAACCTAAAGAATATGCCTAATCTACGCAGGACAACTAGTGAATGCTTTTGCTATCAACACTTAAGAAGTAACATCCAGGGAAAAAAATAGGTGTTACTGACAGATTCTTTCATCTTAAATATGCAAGCAATAAAATAAGCAGATGATTCAGATTCATCAACATAAATTAAATGTAACTGAGTTTCAAAAAATAAATTAAATGTAACCGACTGTGATTCCAGGATAACAACAACAACTACTATGCCTTTATCCCAAACAATTTGGGATTTCGTTATCTGAACCCTCACTTCTTTAGTTAAGCTCATTTCATGTCGTTCTCATACGAAATAACATAAAAGTTAAAAGTCAATCAAATATACAAGTAATTTATAATAATAATAATAAAAGAAGTTCTCTAACAAGTACAAACCAAAGCAAACTATATAACTAAATGCTTTGTGCATTGATGAAACTGTATTAAGGCGAGAGAAGGGGGGGGGGGGGATGATGCTAGGGAAGTACAGAAAGCGAAGACCTGAATAACACTATGTGCAGCAAATCTGTTCCTGCTGCTGTGAAAGCTGACATCTATTTTCTCCCAGGATACCCGAGATAGACCAGTCACCAATTCCTCTGGATAAAAGGTCAAAGCATTAGAACAACAATATATTTTTTTGTAGGTCAAGTCAGAATTAGTACTACAATATTAGGAAGCCAAGAAAAAACAACCTTTCCTTCCTCTTCCTTCTTTGAGATAAGTGCACTGAACTCTCATCAAAAGCTCTAAATTTCAGTGGTACTAGAAACAAATACAATAGCAAATGAACAAACACTTCAACAAAAGAGCCTAGTAAGCACTTTGAACTTGCTTTCCGAACAAGAGTTGGGGGGGGGGGGTGAAATACTACTCTGATTTTACAAACAAAATTGCATAGTCCCATAGATCAGCGGTTTTTAAATTTGTATTGGTTTTAACCATAAGATAACAGAAAGAGCATTCAAGCACACATTTGAGAACATATAGCATCACGAAAAGCTCAGTGGTCAGCATTAGAAAATGTATCCAAGACCTAGCTCCAAAGGGGGGCAGAAGAAAGCAAGAGGATGATTTCACTGGAAGTGAATTTCTGTCATAAGAAAAGAGTTACTGACCTTCAAGCTTGTCAAAATTATCATCTTCCTTCACAACAGACTCACCCTGCTCACCATCACAAGCCTTGCAATGTTCTTGATACACAATGTGAGGATACTTATCATTTAAGGAGTCCTCCCACTGAAAGCACAAATTGTTATGATATAATGTTGCACATACGATTTAATTGGTATCCACTAGCAAATTGCGTACCTTCGGCAGTTCATTATTACGTCTAATTGATGATGTTCTCCAACCAACAATATCTAAATGAAGTCTGTTATGGAAAATAATCTTTGATCTTTTAGAAGGTCTACTATCAGAGGCCGATTGCCTGATTCAACAGACAAACAGGATACGATCATAACCAACATTTGAGTATGCAACCCTTTGTTTGAATGAACCCAACGCAGACCTGTATGCAAGAGTTTTGCAACAAATTAGCGTCAACATACAGTACTTTTTACCACAGATCCTCATAAGAGATAGGACCATGTCATCGTTCAATGCATGAAGTAAGTCAATCTTATAGCATACATAAAGAATAATTCACCATCATCTTCCACCATCCGTCTTAGTAATGGAGGCTTTCCATCATCTTCATTAAGGAAAAGGTGTCGGCCCGTTTTCTTGAATATCCAATGAACACAGAGACCAGCAGCTTTCTCAAAGGCAGTTACACCAAAAAGAAATGGCACCTACAATTAGCTCAAAAATTAAATATTGCAAAAATCCAACAACGACAAAGCAGATATTGTAGAGAAAAAAAAACACGTAGCAGATCTTCTAAGATCAGGAGGGAGAAAACTCACAATCTTAATAATAAAAAAATAGACTTCAGAAAAGAAAATACTTGCTCATTCTTTAAGATCTAGACAACATAAGAAGCATGGAAAAAAATTTGCTTCTTGATCCTTCCATCAGATAACAGAGCCATTTTCCTTCTCACGGTTCACAACATTAAATAGGGGATCAACATCTATCACTACCAGAGAGGCTCCCTCCAGAATACTGACTATCAACTAGGCAAGTAGATAATATAGTATGATACAATGCTCCAAAATCGTAATTAACTTGATAGTTCTAGAAGCCACTGTCCATGCAGAAGAATGTAGTTTACAAATGCGGAGGTTAATCAAAGAGGTTTCTTTCTTTTACGTTTCAGTTTGAGGTCGTCCTATCAAAAGAAGGATCATAATCACACAGGAAACCCCTGAAACAACAGGTTACTGAACAGTCCAAGCTACAAGAATAAGGTAAGTTAACTATCATCCCGTGTTGGTACCATTCTCTTGGACAACTTCTCAAGATGACACACTGTCTGGAAATGAGGAACACTTCCTGTTATTTTCTGGTTCTTGTAGCTGTAAAACTTTGTATGTGTGAGAAATATGGGGAAAAATATATTATTGCATTGTGTATTTACATTACTACATAAAGACCCTATTTATAGATACTACAACCTAATCCAAATCCAACTAGGAAACAACACACTATTCCTATTGTAATTCCTATTCCTATTCTAACACTCCCCTCAAGCTGGTGCATACAAATCATAAGCACCTAGCTTGTTATAAATATAATTAATACGAGAACCAGTGTGGGACTTGGTGAAGATATCTGCAAGCTAATCACTTGACTTCACAAACTTTGTAACAATTTCTTTTGAGAGTATTTTTTCTCTGACAAAGTGACAATCAACCTCGATGTGCTTGGTCTTTTCATGAAACACTGAATTTGATGAAATATGAAGGGCCACTTGATTATCACACACAAGTTCCATTTGATCAACTTCACCAAATTTTAGCTCCCTCAATAACTGCTTGACCCAGATAAGCTCACAAGTTGCTGCAGCCATTGCTCGATATTCTGCCTCTACACTCGACCGAGCAACCACAGTCTGTTTCTTGCTCTTCTACGACACCAAATTTAGCTCCTACTAGCACACAATATCCGGATGTAGACCATCTATCAGAGGGTGATCCTGCCCAATCAGCATCTGTATATCCCATGATATGCTCATGTCTTCGATCTTAGAAGAGTAGTCCTATTCCGGACGCTGACTTTATATATTGCAGAATACGAACAACTGCATCCCAATGACTTATCACAAGGAGAAGTTATAAACTGACTTACAACACTCACAGGGAATGAAATGTTAGGTCTAGTCATTGTGAGATAATTTAACTTTCCCACTAGTCGTCTATACCTTTCAAGATTATTGAGTGGCTCCCCCTGTCCCGAAAGCAGTTTAACATTCGGATCCATAGGAGTGTCAATGGGTCTACATCCCATCATCCCTGCCTCCTCAAGAATGTCTAGGCATACTTGCGTTGAAAAATTACAATTCCTGATCCAGACTGAGCAACCTCAATACCTAGAAAATACTTTAAGTTGCCAAGGTACTTAGTTTGGAAATGCTTAAAGAGATGTTGCTTCAAACTAGTGATACCATCTTCATCACTGCCAGTGATAACAACATCGACATAAACAACTAAATAAATACATAAATTTATTGCAGCATGCCGATAAAATACAGAGTTATCAGCTTCACTGCGAGTCATGCCAAACTCCTGAATTACTGTGCTGCACTTTCCAAACCAGGATCGAGGAGACTGTTTCAGACTATAGAGTGACTTGCGCAATCGGCATACAAGTCTACTAGACTCCCCCTGAGCAACAAAACCAAGTGGTTGCTCCATATAGACTTCTTCCGCAAGATCACCATGTAAAAAAGCATTCTTAACGTCCAACTAATGAAGAGGCCAATGACGAATGACAGCCATAGATAGAAGAATACGAGCAGATGCCATTTTAGCCACACGAGCAAACTTATCACTAAAACCGAGCCCAAATATTTGGGTATATCCTTTGGCAACAAGGTGAGCCTTAAGTCGATCAACCTGAACATCTGGACCAATTTTTACTGCATAAACCCAACAGCAACCAACAATGGATTTACCTGCAGGAAGGGGGACAAGTTCTCAAGTACCACTAGCATGTAAAGCAGACATCTCATCAACCATAGCCTGCCTCTATCCCGAATGAGAAAGTGCTTCACTTGTGACCTTATCAATTAAGGATGGAGATGATAGTCAAAGATGAGGGACCCTTTAAATAGTTGGTGACAATATTTTTCTTTTTGTGATATTCTGAGATTAATGGAAAAACTGGAAGTGACATGTTGCTTTATGATTAATTTATTTTTCCTGATGAGGGAGTGCTTTATGATTAAATTGTTATATGTCTTACACCAACCACTAGACTCAACTGGATAAATGATGGTCCATCGGTATATCCACACAGTAATCAAATACGATAACGTGTGAAATAATAGCACCACCCATGTACCGTTGATTATAATCCACTACAGAGTGGTTGTAATTCTATGAAATTGGAGCACTATGTCACCCGTAAGCACCGACTAAATTTCACTGTCAACTGTCTCAGAACACCAAGATAGAACCCCTCTGATCCAAGAGTAAGCTTCACCAGCTTAAAAAGACACAAGGCAAAGGCATAGACGCAAAAATTAACCTTTCTTCCTCAGCAAGACATGATGAGGCTACTTTCTATCGAACAATACAACATTCACAAAATTATAGGTGGCAAAATAAATTCATACCTGTTTGTTACCCCTTGAACCCAGATGAGGTGAGGCAACAGTGATAAAATTTATTGGTACCAGGCCGGCTATTGTCCCCTTTAACCCTTCTTCAGTGGTATCATCCGAGAATACCTCCACATTCTCCGTTCGTGGAGGTCTGTATAATTTCCCAATTGCATATCTTGCAACTACTCCTCCAACAGAATGTGCAACAAAAGAAATTTTCTTCAAACCTGGCTTTCTTTTCACCACATCAAGAACCTAACATCCATATCATTACCATCTGATGTGATATATACATCATGTTTTGGAGAAAATTAAAGGTAAAGAAATGAGAAAAAAGAAAATCAAATTGTGCAGAAGATATCAACCTCCTCAGCTAATCGCTCACCCATTACATCCACACCATCCAATGTTAGTTTAGCCGTATTACGTTCACTGCCTGCCAAGAAAATTATGTTCATCATTCATCAAAGAAGAAATTAATGTTGACCAAGACTGCGATATATGCAAGTGCTCAGTCATTATGAAGAAGGTAAAACAGAGAAATAGATACATATAAAAAGTCCCACATGAATCAAGGTAAGAAAATCTCTTTTTAGAGCAATAAGTTTTCTACCTATTTCAACACAAGAACGCTCAAATTAGAAAAGGGAGGACCAAAGTTGGGAATCACCATCAGAGCAGACTTGCATTTTAGTTTGCAATGCATGTGGAATAGGGGATTACACAACATAAAAGGCAGAGGTGGGAGATCGACGCCAAAAAAAAGACGACTAGGTGCCACTCCACAGAAACAGAAGATAAAGTAAGGACAGCTAACTTATCTTGTCAATCAACATAGCAAGAAAGACCAAAAGAATATCTTTGATATAGAGCTATAGCTACCAAATATTCGAAGGTGCAGATTAGAGGGCAGAACTATGATACAGAAACAAAGTGCTGAAACACAACAGAAGTAGCACTCAATGTATACTTACAATGAACAAAAACTTTGTCAGGAAGATTCCGAACAAACTGCTCCGCACCAAACTTCCAGTCCGAAGCACTGTCATAGTACAAAAACAGTAAATCCAGTAATAAATAGAATTTTTTAAAACCAACGCCACAAAAGCACTAATTTACTTTGTAATAATTAATGATTACTTCAGGAAAAATTGTTCTGCTGTGGTTGTTTGACTTCAAACTGAATTCATAACCCTAGACAGGAAACCTAAGTTGCACAGACTCTTCATTTTTGCTGCCACACCTGTGTCAACACGAGACGGCTGCAGGTGCGGGATACATGTGGGATTTGGTCAACCCATTTGGATACTTTGACCAGAGTTCATGGAAAAATTTTGGGGGAAAATTTAGATTTTGATAAAAGATAATATAGATTTAAGACATGAGGAGTAGCATTACTTTCAATATTATAGTTCTTTTGTCTCTTTTTTAAGCTTTTACTCTTGGTCAATATTCGTTGCTTCATGTCTCAAGGCAAACAGACTGAAGCTAAGAATTCAAGCTGTTGTGTTCCAACTTTCAGTAGACATTAGCAACGATCCATGAGGAGAACTGGTGGAATGTCTTGGATGTTTCATTTTCTTTTTTGAGGGGGAAGAACCACAGAGCATAGTTGGTAGTCTTGGGAAAGACGATGTAGAAGATCTTTCAAATTTTAGAATATTTTTATAGCTCTATTATATAATTTTGGATCTTTTTAGACGAATGCCAACACTCGTATTTATACTTGGATCCATACAAACTAATCTTAAAATTAAGATTTTGCCAAATCCAGCAGGCCCTGTCAGATTCGCATCCGCCCCACACCCGAGTCCAAGCAACTTAGCAGGAAATAAGATTGGTTAGTAAGCATTTTAGAGTGAGTTTGGACTTTGATATGACAGAAATGTATGAAGTGATTTTGCGGTGTTTTATGAGGAAAACATTTTCCATCATAAAGGGGGAAATATCTTCCGTCAGTTCTGAGCAAAATCACTTTCCTCAGAAGTATCATATATTGTTCCAACTATCCAATTTGTTGACATTATTACTAATCTTCAAATAATTTTCACTCAGCAATCAAAGAAAGCACTTTCCTTCATGCCAAACATCTAAATTGAATTATGGAAGAATCTGATGAGCGTCAGACAGAAGCGCTAGCAACTTTAGATTTATGTTTTACACTTTCTCATTGCCAGGCAAGGGAAATTGTTGTGGTCTGGCTAGAGTGCAACTTATAGACGAATGAGTCTACATCAGTTTCTCAAAATAGGTCCCAGAATTCCCCCATAGAATGAAGCAATTGGAAAGCTCCAAAATTACATGATGATTGAAAGAAAAGAATTTCATGGATACTACAAGTAAACGAGCAAAAAAATGGTCCATTCGAACTTCATCGAATAGGACATTCCCTAAAGAACTGAATGAAAATTCTCCAATTCTCTTCTACCTTTTGCTATAACTCGAGAGCCGAAAGGGAAGAGTTGAGAAAATATGATATTAGCGCGCACTATATACATTCATCATTATGCAATTACCTTCCGAGAATACCGTGTACCATCATAACAAGATGATCGGCGGTGGAAGCATCGGATTCTTTAGAGCTAAATACATCTTCTCCGCCGTTGAAGGTTTCCGACGAGGAAACTCCTCCGTTCTCCATTTCCTTTTTATTTACTCGAAAAACTTTATTATAGCATTTGATAGCGCAATAATGGGAAAGCAATGAAGTATTTAAAGTTGAATTGATCGCAATAAATAAAAAAGTAATTACAGTTTATGTCGGCTCAAGGATGAAGGAATCTATATAAAAAGGAACTACTATAAAAATGGTTCAAGTTAACAAATCTTTTGAACATTTATACAACTTCGAATGAGGCAATATATAAAGAAAATTTAAGAATACGGCAGATGTGAGATTAAAAAAAAAAGATTAAACATAATTTTTTTATTTTTTACATTTTAGACTCAATCAAACGTTAATACCGATTAAACAAACGTAGAAATCTTTTTCTCTCTTTTTGCTACACTTTTCAGATTTCACTTGTGGAATTTTATTGAGTATGTTGCTATTGTAACATATTAGAAAAAATATATTTTTTGTTTTACTTTTAATATTAATTATTTATTTTTCGAGATCCAATACATCAATTAATATAATTATTATGATAAAATAATTATACTAATTACTAAGAGTCATGCAAAGCTCAAAATAGACAAATAACAATAAATAGAGAGAGTAATACGAGTAGAATTATAATCTAATATTTTTATATAATTTGTAAATATTAAATTAATTTAAATTAAAAATTGTTTAAATCAAATTCTCATAGGATAAAATATAATGAATAAATAAATAAATATTTGAGAATAATGATCGAAAATAGTCTGCTTACCTTTTACCCAAGGTTAGGCTAAAAAATAATATATTCAATTCACTTTGTATGAATGTTACTCTCCTATCATAAATTAATTGAATTTTTTTAGAGTTTTTAAATATTCAAAATAATTTAGTTGTTCATAGTTCAAGATAAAATGTTTGAATTTTTTTTTCATATTTTTTCTTTCATTTATTGAAATTTTATATTTTCTATGAAATAAATAACACTATATTTATTTATAATTTTGCAAAGAGCAATACTAAAAAAATATAATTTAAATTTTATTTTTAAATATTTTATTTAATATGTGTAAATTAACTAAAAAATTTAATTAATTGAGGACGAAGAAAGTATCATAATTGTTGTAAGTTGAAAGCATTATTCAGATTTCAGGCATGATTTACTCCATCATACCTGCTATATTTTAAAAATATTTTATTAGTATTTTTTAATATGTTTAAATATTATCCAATTACGTTTTGAACTGTACCCTTTTTGTTCTTTTTTTTAGTTATCATTAATTTTTCAAATTAATTATTAAAAATATCATATAACAAGTAAAAAAAGAGCGAAGCAATAGTATTCTTATTAATTTTGCTTATTATTATGATTTCATTTTCCCATCTTATTTTATATGACATTTTTTAATTTGGTATAGTTTTTAAGAAAAGAAAAAAGATTTTTAAATTTATGATCTATAATTATCATTATTATATACTTTCTTCTTCTCATTTTAATTGAATTTGTAAGGTAATGCAGACAAATTAAAAAAATATTTAAAGACAAAATTTATATCATATCTTTCACTATTACCCTTTGTAAAATCATAAATATGTAGAGTAATTTATCTCCTAGAAAATATAAAATTTTAATAGATAAAAGGGCAAATATGAAAAAAATTTCAAACATTCATCTTGAACTTTGAATAATTCACACATTTTAAATATTGAAAAAATGCTCAAATATTCAATTAATTTTGGACAAAGGAAGTATTTGTGTGACAGAGAATAATTGTATTAAGGATAAAGGGAAATTTTAAGGTTAAATTATATATTTATGTAAGTTTCCCTTTTTTAATTATCCCTTGTTTGGATGATTGTTTTCTCATTGTATTGTATTGTATTGTTAATTTAGATACAACGTTTGTTTTGATTGTTACTTAAATTTCATTGTGTTGTATCCTTTAATTTCATCGTTAGCTAACGATGAAAAGATTCATTTTGTGTAACAACCAATTTGGCATGATTACATCGTTACTTTAATAACTTCTTCTCATTTTTTACTTTATTTATTTATTTACTAATTCTACTTTATTATTTATCTTATCTTTTCATGGTATCTACCACATATATTACTATTTCATATAGCTTTATAATTCAAATTATGAATATATGATATTACGTAATAACGAAAAATAATATAATACAATATGATATAATGTAATATAATAAATTATGAAATAATATAGAATAACTATTCAAATAAAGTGTTAAGAGTAAAATAAGATTTTTTTTAGATAAAAAAACAAAACGTGGGTTGCACAAAATGGATGGAGGTAGAAACACCGAAGAATCAGTTTGCAAGTTGCGGCTTTGGTGATTTGGCGGGATCCACGCGGCCTTAACCTTTGATCCTACTGAAATTATAAATCTATTTTTGTCGAAAAAGGAAAAGAAAACGAGAATATTACTTTCAAGTAAGGGTGTTGGAGATTTTATTTGAATTAGTTTTATTCAAAACTAAGCTAATTTATTGTTTTTTAAATTTTAATCAAATTACAGTAAATAAAAATTATCGTTTTGGTTTTTTATTGGATTGATTTAATTTAATTGAATTTATTATTAACTAATGATAAAATATTAGCAGTAATCTAACTTTATATTTCAATACTATTGAAAGCTTTTAAATGTTTAAGTTGCATAATAATATAGATATTTCCTCCATTTTACTTGTCTGACAGTCACAAAGTATACAATTTTTAATAAAATAATCAACTCTTCAAAATTAAGGGAGCAACCAATTGTAAGAGTGGATACATATCTTATTTTAAAAAAAGTAATTTTTTTTATAAATCTCATAAGTATAAGGTTAATTTGTTTATATTAATTATTTTCTAAATTACTAAACATCTCATATTTATTAGGCGTGTTGATACCTTAAAACTTGTTTGATAAATGTCAAAAAAAAAAATTGAATCGATTATGTTAAAAATGGGGTTGAAGATAAAAATTAAATCCAGTCACCCATTAATAGTCGTTGAAAGTAATTTCAGTTGCTATGTATGGACAACAGAAACAATTCCAAAAATTCAAAACCCTGTGAAAAATCCTTGCAAGAAAACGCAAAACTAAAGCTGACAACCAGGTTTCGTCGGCGATTTGGATGAGACGTCACAAATGTATCAGTTACTCAAGTTATCACAATTAATTGCAATTTCAAATATTCTTCTTTATTCTTTGTTCCAACATTTTCCTCAAATTGATTTCGTCTGTTTGATCAGTGAAACTTTCCAATGGATTCTCAAATAACAAGCGACAATACCAACACTCATCAAGATGAGTCAATTGCAGAGGATTCACAAGAAGAGACGGAGTTCATCAAGATTGTAGCTTCAACTTCAAAATCCAAAATTCCAAAACAACATGCAAAAAAGGAGAAAAGAATGAGTCCATTACCACTCGCCCTTTAGCCGAAGGTTTGATTATTCGACCTAATTTTTACAATTTCTTCTTTGTTGAAATAATGTAGGATACCCTTTTTTTTTACTAGTTTGTCAAGTTTTTTTATATTACTTTCAGGTATCAAATTTATACTATTTGTTGCTTAGTGTGATGTGTGTGAATTTTGTGAATTAATATGTTCCATATTGTTTACATATTGATATATGAAAGTACACCAGATGTTTGTGAAAATGCATTTGGAGATTTCAAAGTAGAAAAATCATAAATCAAGTATCAAATATACTTTTTACCTATATTTAATTAATAGATTTGATGTAATTAATTTTATAAAATACTTTTGTCTATAAAAGCAGAGATCGAAGAACGATCATATTATCTAGGACATATTCGAAGGGAAGATAGAATTTTTTTAATAAAAAACCAAATCAACCCTACATGTGTACAACTTGACTATTGTTCATTATTTTCGGAGACCTTTCCAAATGTCAAGCAATGAAATAAATTTTTGATATTGATAAGAATTTGATATCTGATCGGCTATTAATTAATGATCATGTATTAAATAATGAGTTTAAATTATATGCGTTGTTGACGTAAAAGATTTTCTACACCATCAGATAAATTTAAAGATAATTATCATAATTTTTTCAAGTAATATTTATACTTTTTGAAAAGAATATCATTTAGAAAAATATTAAAGATAATTTGCATCCTAATTATACTATAATTCAAATTCCTTCTTATTTTTTAGATTTTTTTCAAGTCTTAATTTGAATCCAAATTATACTCCCTCTCTTTCTCGTAGGTATTATATGGCGCTGGTAAAATGACGATATTGCTATTCTTGTCTTTTATTTTTATTCCTTTTCTTTTCTTAAATTATTCTGTTCACCTTTTATTTTGTTAAAAAAAACTTGATTTATGGCATTCATATTTATAATAATAATAATAATAATAATTCTAATAAAATATGTAATCAAAAAGAAGATTTGAAAGAGATGGAAGATGTAGGGAGTTGTTCAACATATTTTCGTCTTCTATGAAAAACACAACAATAGAATAATGAAACGAACACTTCAAAAAATACTTAATTTTGAGGAAAAGTTACCAATAAATCCTAGAATCAATAAACAAAACTAAAATATATAAAAAGGTTAGTTTTGATTGTAGATATAAAAATGTAATTTTTATGTATTGAAAAAAGAATACACAAAAGACTACATATAGTGAAGGAGAAAGAAATGGATATATATATGTGTTATGCCGAAAAAATGACTGACTTTAAAGAAAAATTAAAAAAAAAATTGAAAATTGTTCGAAAATCAAGAATCAATCTAGACTCAATTAATTTAAGCAAAATTAATTCTCGAGATTCGAAAGGACACAGAGTCGCCACCTAATTTTACGGATAATTAGGAAACCATAAAAGTATTTTAAAAGATCTAACAGAAAATCTTTTAAAATCTAGAGTTCAGGTTCGGGTTCACATTTCTACTTCGAGAAGGTGTTAAACACTCGAAATGGCCGTTAAATATGGTTATCCGGCGATTAAGTGGTTTGACTAACTTTATTTATTTATTTATTTTTATCTTTTATTTGATTTAATGTTGAAAATTTTGGGCTCAACTTGAAAACATTTAACTAAACTTAGAAAATTAACTAAGTTAACCACAACTCAGGTCAAAGATTTAACGCACAATACGCAGAAACAGTGATCAGTTTCAAGCATTACTAGGTGGGAAAAGCTTAAAATCGATTAAGAAACACTGAGTCGAGCAAGAAAACTTGAAATTGATGCACAACACAGAAACAACAAATTCACAGCATCTACTCATCACGACAACTTGTAGCTTAGACCCGAGACACAAAGTAACATTTTA
>JAOTQR010000069.1:16773657-16793663 GCA_025774065.1 Solanum ossicruentum | reverse complement strand
GTTGCAGTTTTGAATATCTCCCTTATTTTTGTACAATGGCACCATTGTACTCCTCCTCCATTCCTCAGGCATCTTAGCAGTCTCCCTAATAGCATTGAACAACTTTGTCAACCACAGCTTCTCAAGTTATTATAAATATATAAATATTGCATCCAAAATTAATTGATATATTTCATATGTGAATATATTTTGAAAAACATTATATTTTAAAAATATGTAAATTTTAATTTTACAAATAAATTTTATTCAATTACTTAAAAGTTACTTCTTATTCAATAAAACATTTTTCTTCTTCTTTTCTTTTTTTTTTTTTTTGGCCGCTTTGCTATGTCAAAGAATATGTGACAAGCATATTAGTTAACCATAAGAAGATCTAATAAGGTGTGTGGTGCACGCATGTAAAACAAATACCTAAAATTTGAAAATATTTTCTTTTTAAAAAGTCAACAACAAATAATAAGTATCTAACAATTTCAATTCTTTCAATCATACTTCAAGGAAAAAAGAATTTACAAAGATGCTAAATTTTAAGAATTAAAAACTTATATAAATTTTAAATATTATGAAAAAATAATGACTAATAATGTGTCTAATAGAGAAGGATTGGAGTATTTATATATATATCATAATAGTAGTTTGTACTGATGATCATGAAATGGTGAAATTATTATTTGCCGTTAGTAACATGTTTTAACTTTACGTTGTGATTTTGTTAACTGAGAATTTATAACCTAGGATATGAAAGAATAAAAGCTTATAAATATTTTTTGAAATCGGTAAATTTTATTTGAAGTATTCGCCATCTATAAGCTATATTTAAAATATTTTAATGTTATTTTGTATGTGGTTAATAAATATTAGCCTATAATTTTCCCTGCATATTAGGATATCGATCGGATAAACTAATGGATAATTTCAAGAAATGCAACTAATGTTTAACTACTAATCATGTTTAAATACAATTACTGACTTATTTGTTAGTAAAATTTGGCTATTTTTAATCCTTAATACAATGAAAAAATATAATTCCCAAAAATGTTGTAACTAATACTTACACAACAACTTTTTTCTCATTAATTTTGCCTACCTTCGTAATGATTTTTTATTATAGAAAAAGTTAAACATTATAGAATTATTTTTCTTCTATACTATCATCCATTCCATGTAAGAATAAATGTATAGAAATATCATTCAATTGTAAAAAGCATACAATACTAAAATATCATAAAATTGATATATGTCTTTATAGAAAAATTCAAAGACAAATTTTGAAAATTTAAATAGCACGCCTATAATTTAATATTCAACTGCTTAAAGTTTTTTAGTTTTATGCTTAGCATTATCATAATCGTAGAACTTTTCTTAGTTATATTTTATTTTAGTCTAACAATTAAATTTTCTTATATCTTTATATTAGTCAAGGAGGGAAAGCATTTCTACTAATTAATAATTTTTAATCACATATATTTCTTAAGCAATGTAATAGTGTGAAAGAATCTCTTCAATAAGATGAAACTAGAGACCACATCGTATATTACATCTAAAGTTTAAACTTGAAGAGAGTATATATGGAAAATTGATATATAAAATCAGTGTAGCTTGTGTTAAAGTTAGGCAGAGAATTTTAATCGATGGAGATTTTTTTAATTTCATAGATTATACAATACTAAAATTTTATTTATCACTTTATGTCCGGTTGTACGTATATTTACTAGTTAAAATCTAAATTAACTCAAAATTTTGAAAGTCAAATATGACGTAAGAATTCTATAATTGTAGGTTGTTTCATAAATTTTTATCCAAAATTTAGCAAAAGCTTTAATCCTAGTAGGAAGTTTTGTTTAACACATGTGCTTGTGAACTGTAGCAGACAATCCAGCGGACTAAATTTGCTATAAAGAATTGAAATCTCTCATTTACAACTTGAATAAAAAATATTTTTTCCAGATTTCTTTTTGTAAAAACAAAAATCTTTTATGCATAAAAATAAATATATTTTGTAGAAACCATTTTAAAAAATTGTAAAGAACTGGAAAATCATTTCTCCTGTGAATGGGAAACTATCAGAAAAAAGTAATGTGATTTTAATTACTCCAATATACATCTCCAACAATAGGAGAAGATCAAAGAGTTAGTTTACCAATATTTCCACTTAAAATTGTTTGTACCCCAAATTTCATTAGTTCAGTTCACAGTGAGCTGGGGCTTGTTATCATAATAGATGAATAAATCTTAAGATGTAGCAGATATCTCGTAAGTCGTAACCTAACTCAATCCTACAAGTTGAAACTTAAGTCGAGGCGCTACAAGCTAGCAAAGAAACTTATATGTTTTTGAGATGGGATGAAACGCTTCATTGCAAGTTGGCAATAGTTGTGCTTTAGGCGTTGCACATTAACTAGAAAAAAGGTATCAGTACATTAAAATTTAATCCCCAGCATAAGCAAAGGTACACCCTTTGACCTATCTATTTGGAGATAATGTTATAAATCTGGATTCTAAAATCCATCCAACTATTTTGAGTCTCAAATATACACCATTAGAATGCAAATAAACAATTATCACAGACTAAGATTACCTCTTCTTCCATTTCAATAGCGAAACTGAAAAAGAATAAGCAAGCAAAGCTGTCACCTTTAGGAATGAAGCTCACTTTGGGAGGTGTGACGAACAAAAGATTTCAGCTCCATAAATTTCGTAAGGTGTATGATGGAAGCATCAGTCGTCAGAGCTATAATCACTGGATTCTTGCAGTATCTCCGGAGAAGCGCAGCAGAATGACTCCTTGTCTTTGAGAAAAAGACAGCTTCCATCGGAGTTCCATTTCAGATCAATTACAACAAATTTAGGCAATGGAACATTTATGCAATAAGCACCTGAAGGTGTCCACATGTACAAGTGGGAGCTTCCAGTACATAAAACCAAGCGTGGACATGTGGGATCCCAGGCTGCAGCTCGGATGGGATCTTTTTGAACTAAGATGGCAGCTAGCTCAAGATGGTTTATGTCCCATATCCAAAGTACAGTAGGCATGCTATCATTGCGAGTGCAAATATATTGACTATCACTGCTCCATGACATCAGGCCTGCAATTAAGTTTTGCATATTGTGTTAGCAAGGCACTCATTTGTGAGCCTTGAGAGTAGTTCTCTTAAGGAGATTCAGTAGATCAATAACCAACCAAAACAAGCTTCTACTTGCGGATCATACACCTATAAATTCAGAAAAGTTCTGCATTAATCCTTGACGATGAAGATACTAGGCTGATATAGCTTCTTTGAGATCAAACAAATTCTACACCAAATAGAAAGCTAGAAGATATCATTCAATTAGAGCATTATCAGACTTAATGCTCAAGTCAATAAATGTTACTATAAAAGTTTGAAATAGTCAATTAGGGAAACAAGAACTATGTGGCCATTCAAAAGATCTTAAATGTTCAATATCTCCTATACAAATATCCATTGTTCAACTTTATCAAACATTTGCCATATTTGGGTGACATTCATAAATAAATGGAACAGTAAGAGTAGGAAGACCAAAATAAGGATGAAATTGCTCAATTGATAAAAATTGAACCAAAGACTTACTGATTCCTTGTTTGGGATTTGGCTTATCTGCAGGAGGTTTCTGAGAAGGGAGATTGATAGGTATCTCCAAAACATTGTATCTGACTTGAATATGTGCCTCGGAAGCATTATCTGGGAAATGAAGAAATTAGTCTGAAGATCTCAAAGGTTCTTAACAAAAGGAAATGATTAAAAAACAAAAGAAATTTTGAGTACATCCACAATCAACTAGACATTTCTGCCAGTGAACCCTTAGAAAAGGACTAGCTACCATGCTTGGACAATTTGTCTACAGCAGTAAACTCATGAAACAGTTATAATCAGTAAAGTCTAAAAACGTTGATAGACTTTCATATATATAGTTATAATTACAAGAAAAATTAACTAAACATCTTTGTTTGCTATTAATCTTATCTCTAGACAAGAGGGTGTTGCTCAGGCGATAAGCTACCCACCACCTCCAAAAAAAGGTGGGAGCTCATTGGAAGGGTTAAATAAAAACTCATCTCTAAATGTCCGAAAAGTAAAAAATGAGAAACACTTGCTGGCTATAGACCAAATCGAAGGGGAAAGGAGGCAAAAAGAGAAAGAGAAAAGAGGGAAGGGCCTTTCAAGCTGCAAGGTCCAGCCTGCTGAGAAGCCCAAAAAAAGATTAATATGGGAACCTAAATATTAAAAAAAAGTTGTTTGGGAGTTTACAAAAAGCAGAAACCAAACATGGTTTTGAGACCTAGCATCAAATTAATTGTTTTGGCAACCAAAAGGGAGCTAAATGTAATTGGAGACATGATATCAAAATCCAACCTGAATAAGCAAAAAAGACAACATATGATGAAGGTATCTTCAAAATGATAAGATTTATACAATACAACAACATAGACTGCTACACAACAATTGATTTCGCTAACATCACATAAGTTATAGTTGTAATAACTAGTATCCTTATAAAGGAATTACAATTGCACTAGATAAGCTAATGTGAAAATCAATAAATTGTGTGACCAGCTCATTTAAAAACCTAAGTTGTCAGAGAAGGATTGTTGTTATTTCTTTACTTTAAGTTTGCATCACGTCTCCACATGTGAGGGCATGACCTTTTTCATGAATCAAGCATGTGGAAAACCTGTTATTGATGGATGACAGTAAGATTCACACTTAGAATGTATGCTTGCGGTTACACATAACCATATATTTTTCTCAAGTACCATGTTGAATTATGTAACTACCTCATCCAAAAAACTTGCGAAAACCTGTATTGATGGATGACAGTAAGATTCACACTTAGAATGTATGCTTGCGGTGGCACATAACCATATATTTTTCTCAAGTACCATATTGAATACTGTAACTACCTCACCCAAAAAACAATTAGGTTGTTAGAGGAATACTTTAGTATATTTAATTTAGGCCTATAGCAAAAGCACATAATGTTTTTTGCATTTTAATGTTGGGTTAACTACACGAAACACCCTATTCTCTGACAATTATAGATAGACCCCCTATATTTATAATCAAACACTTGCATCCCATGAACAAGGACTGTAAGTGTGATTTTAAAGTAGAGGGGGTTTATCCATAACTGAGTCATAGTACAGAGATGCGTTGCATAGCTAACCATTTAATGTTTTACACTCTAGAGCTTATATTCAAACATACATTAAACTCTAAACTCTTAGGGATATTTTCCTTTGCTCCTATTCCTGCATAAGGGCTTCCAATCCTCATTCAAAATCCTAACTCCACCACTGTTGGAGAAATTGCAGTTACTAGCAAATAAATTCTAATCGTACGATCCAAAGTTGTAATAAGAGAATAGGACCAACTAGGAAAACTTATTATAGAAGCTGAAGGTAAAAGTTAAGCTTGACATGTTTAGTTTGCAAATCTACTTTCTTTAGCTCTCTGAAAGACAATAGCACTTCTTCAGAACAGTGTTGTCAAAGGCACGTTTAAACCTTAAAGCGAGGCTCAAAACACGTTGAGCGCTTTGCCTTGCTTAATGTGCACTTTAGTGTTGTCATCAACGCTCTAAGGCATACTTTTCCTTGCTAATGGGCCCCTTCTGAAGAGGCGGCACTAACCCATTGATATATCACTTTATCGTAAAAAATTTTCAATTTATTTTTCCATATATTTGTCACTCGTGCTTGTAATCATTAGTCTTGGACTAAATTTTTTTCAATTTATTTGTTCATATATTTGTCACTCGTGCTTGTAATTATTAGTCTTGGACTAAACATATATATTTGTATTGTCCTTCCTATGAGCCTTTTTTCATTAAATCCCACACTTTATTAACACCTTGCGCTTCAAGTCCCAGTAGACCTTAGAGCTGTTTTTTAAGTCCCAGTAGACCTTAGAGCTGTTTTTCTTTTGATAAAACTGCTTCAAAAGGAATTCTCTCTCTTCATCAGCTTATTAAAAAGTACAAATCTAGATCAGGCAGATACGGGCATGCATGAATTGAACTTTGTTGGGAATAGGCAAATGTGTCACTAGGTTGACTGTCAAACCTCAAATCCCTAATGAGCACAAAACAATCAAGGAACTGTAAAAAGCTACTACTCACTGCTGCGAAAACAATCAATGAACTGGGAGAATTTTGGCCTTGGAAGATGCTATGGAGAACAAAGGCAACACCTGAAGCAGCCTGCTTTGGATGGGTTCACAGCAAAGCTTGTCTAATTCAAGTTACCTTACAGAGACGAGGCTATTCACTTTGCGGCAGGTGTTCTTGAAGATGCAACAAAAACCAGCGATCATCTTTTGTTTATAACGGTGGTGTCTGGGCTAGCTGTGCCCACCTCGACTGTTCCACCAGGTACTTGTTAGCTCCCACCCGCTCAAATAGCAGGTAACTTTGTCTAACAAGGCTTTGACATATAGGAAGAAATCACCAATTGTTATTGCCTTGGGATATGAACCTGAGACCTGTAGTTCTCTTCCTACTCATTGAGCACTAGGTCATACCTCCATGGGTGCTAATTCAATATCTTTGGTAGATTTGGTCTTTTATTTTAAATATCTTTGGAGTTCTTTGGGTGACACTCCAAGATGTGAAAAGTCTACCACCTTGCTAGCATGGATGAAGAATTGATAAGATTAAAGAATCAAACATGGAAGATTACAAATTATGCATCATGTGGACTATATGGTTGGAATGAATAGTATGTATTTCGAGGAAAGGATATAATACTCTTCTTTTGAAAGTACAGGTGTCAAGAATCTACTATTCGTGGTCTAGGTCTAATATGCAGGAACCCAGACTTTGTTTGGAATTTGTGGATGTTATCATGTAATAAATATGTAGAGGAACCTGAACTTCCCTTTTGTACTTCTAAAATACCTCCTTGGTACTATTTATTACCAACCCGTTCCAAATATGTGATAGGTTTTTCTTTTTGGTCCGTTCGAAAATGAATGACACACTTTTAAATTTACAAGTAACTTTACATTCTCCATTTTACCCCTAATGAGAAGCTTTATAACCATTTTTCATCTTATCCCCAATGAGAAGATTTCATAACCACACAAACATTATAGCATGGTTAAGGCCGCAAGATTCAAATGTTTTGTAGCCACACAGATGTTATGGTATGTTTTAAACCACGTGTTCCACGAGTCTATATATCTTTCTTAAATTTCATGTTGATTCATAGTATGACATTAAATAGGATAGTGGGGGTAGTAAAATATCTAAATTTATCAACAACAAAAATCTCTAATTGACAATTTTTTTTAAAAAAACAGTTCCCCAGTGGACAATTTTTCCATCCCCTCTCCCCTATACAACAACAATACTTAGTGTAATCCTACAAATATGATTTGGGAAGGATGGGGTGTATGCAGTCTTACCCTACCTAGTAGAGTAGAGAGGTTGTTTCTGATAGACCCTTGGCTCAAGTAAAGAAAATAAAAAACATCATGAAAGGAAAATATAGTACTAAAGAAGTCAAATAGAAACTAGTGAAGAAAAGAACAATCGCAGTAACACTTACTATGATAATTGAAGCAAAGGAAACAACAAGATACTATATAGGAGAGTAACAACAACATACAGAGTGTAACTCAATAAGTGGGATCTAGAGAGGCTAAATGTATGTAGACCTTACCCAACCTTAGAGGTAGAGAGGTCGTTTCTAATGAACCCTCAACTCGATGAAATACAGACAAAACCATTTCCAAAAATGAAATAATAGTAATGAAGAAGACATGGCAAAATACTATAAAAAGCATGCCAAAGCATCTTGCACATTAATAAAAACACTGATAAGGGAATCTAAACAACGCTCGAGTACTTACTAATCCCCGACCTCCATATTTTTTTATTTAGGGTCGTGTCTTTGGTGAGTTGTAGATAGAACATGTCCTACCTAATCACCTCTCCCCAATACTTCGTCTGCATACCTCTACCTCTCCTCACACTCACCATAGTCAACCTCTCACATCTCCTAATTGGGCATTTGTGCATTCCCTCTTCACAATCTAAATCATCTCAGTCTCACCTCCCTAATCTTGTCCACTACGGAGATCACTCCTACCTTATCAGAAATATCTTCATTCATAATCCTATTTCTCCTAGTATGCCTAGACATTCATCTCAACATCCTCATTTCCGCTACTTTCATCTTTTGGACGTGCAAGTAAATGCATAAAGAAGTTACATAATTCTCTACTAACTTATCCAGTATTATTACATAAGATGACAGGTTTACTCCAAAGAGGCAGCATAATGTGCACCATTGGAAATCAGCCAAATGTGATGTGTCATTTCACTTGGTTGTTTCAGCAGACTTTTGCCTCAGTGAATTTTACGTCCGATAATTAGTGGCGTTTACTTGTTTCTTAAATTTTCCAAGAGATTAAACCAACAAAAATCATCAAAATCTGCACTTGTTGCACAAGAAAAAGACAGTAAAGACAAAAATAATTCTAGTGCTCACCACTACTGTACTGGCCCAAATCATCGCCTAGAGATAATTCTGACATATCAAGTTGCTCATCCTCTTCCTAAAATTGAAGAAAGAAATTATCAAAATCATTATATAATGTCCTGCAAATATGGAAAGAAACAAGAGATTGGGCACCTTGAAAATAGCAGCACAACAAGGACCTCTAACCGCAGATGGGTGCAGAAATTCTGCAAATACTTTCCACGTCAGGTGATTCAATACCCGTAACATTTGATCATAGCTTCCCACTGCTAAAAACTGGCTGCAGGGTGACCATGAAACACTTTTTACTCCAAGTCCACTCTCATATGCTTGATACTTAGCCAGGCACCTCCCATCTGGAGAATAGATCAGAACCTAACCAAAATTGAACCCACATAAAGTCCCATAGAGGTAAAGACCAACAAATTATGGTAAAACCAGATATTCAAAGCCTTTTCATATTTTGATAGTAACACTTTAGTTTACATAACCATTTCAAGTGATGAAGAAATATCAGTTTCAAAACATTCTTTAAGGCTCTCCCAGAAACAAGGAAAGTACAGCTATACGAGAAGCTATAAACAGCCCATGGTGACTACCTTGTACTCAAGAGGAGAATCCCAGATGACTATAGCACTGTCATCTGCAGACCACTGAACATCAGCCAAATCCAATGTATCGACAGAGAAAACACCCATTATCTCCCATGTATGGCAAGATAGCAGATTAACATAATCCTTGCAATCACGTCTAGTGCAAATAGCAGCAAACTTTCCATCCTTGGTAAATGAAACACCCTTGGATCCATGTTTTGGCCATTGAACATGTATGCATGCGGTGTTTACAAGTGACCAAACAGTTAACCGTAGCTGAAACTCAGATGTGGTGAGTATGTGACGACTGTCCGGACTCCACCTAGCATAAGCAACTCCGGCAGGACCTTCATCTATTTTACATGTCCACTCAGGTTGCATCAAAGACCATGCTTGTATCATAGGTTTCTTGTAAAGACCACAAAGTATGTATTCGGAATCAGGGGCCCATTCAATGTAAGTAATCTTGTCCAGACATGAAAACAGTTGCACCACCTGAAGACCCAAAATTGACACAAAATGACAGTGAGATCATGAACCTACCGCGCGATGTACTCCATTCAATGTATCTAATCTAGTCCAGACATGAAAATGGTTGCACTCCTCGAGGAAGTATTCCATATACAAAATACATTAAGTAAGAACCTCCTCTCTGTCACAACTTAGTTTTTAGAAGATGCATTAACTTAATTCAAAATACAACTTCTTCCAAAACCGCACGATGAACATGATGGTAAGGTCAAATTCTGGACTTTGTGCACCGACTCAATAGGGTGATTAGATTAAAATGGTGGCCTGTCGTCTAAGATTAATTTTTCAAGAACGTAATAAACGGGTTTTGAACTGTCATTGCTTGTGCACTGCTGAAATTTTCGGAATTTCTCTCACCAAAAAGTAAAAACCATAAATTGACAATTAACATTCAGTTATGCAACCAAAAAAAAAAAAAAAAAAAAAAAAGAAAAGAGACTGAAAGACCTTGAGTGACAGAACATCACGAATCACGAGGCGATAATCGACGGCGACAGCGAGAAAGCGAGCATTTGGTGAGAAAGCATAAGAGCCAGTTTGCTTATAAGCTTCTGTAAACTCCATTAGAGGTCAACTCGAGATTGCATTAGCTATAAAGGAAACCCACATCTACTGGACACCCACATTGTTTGATTGTTGGTCAACACATTTCAAATTAAGGTGAATTGATGGATCTGTTAATGTTGGAGAATGGATTTCCTGGATCTCTGAGTTGTGAACTGTGGAGAGTGAAGACAAAAATGTCGAATGAATTTTGAAATGTTAGAGGGACTGCAGTTAAGCAGTGTCGTTTTGGTAGGGCTTAAAAAACTTAATATACTATCCCTCCAGTAACTGAGGGTAAAATTTCTCTCCGTGAGAGTGTGTTTCTCCTCTGGTAGGAGTCTATTTCAATAAAGAAAACTTTTTAAGTAAGAAGAAAATCACCCAAGTTATTAACAACAATTGTTACGTTCTTCAATTCTTCATACACAAAGAGTAATTAATTATAGTGTTTAATTCTATCAACGTAAACCTTTAGTAAGTACTTGCCGTTTTTAATATTCTAATACATGACAAAAAGTGTAACATCAAAAGACTCTTTTACATAATTACCAGTGTCTTAAGATGACAGACGAAATCACCAAAAGACTCCACAAGTTCATTCTTGCATAAGAAGAAAAGACTCGGTTGGGACTGATGTTCCATACATCATGTCGAGCATGAAAAATTGTGAAGTAAATTTACTAAAAAAGGTAATTGCGGACAAACAAGTCAGTGTGCAAAGAGTTAAAAATACAATGAGTCAATGACTCTGGTTTGAGGGAATCCAATTGGATTGAAGGTTCTACTAGTAAGAATGAATTTGTTGCAATTTGTCTTCCGACACAAAGACGACATGGAAAAGGTGTTATATCGAACGCGAATTTATAGTAAATATTTACTGAATATACATCAATGACAACCAGACTTGCATACTAATTCTCCCATCTTCAACATATGTGAGTTATGGCTTCAAGTTTGAATATACTACTATACTGGATATCTTATGAAGTAGGAAGTACAATCGACCATGCTCTCGGAGGGACTTTTTAAGAAAAAAAATTGGGGGTAAGGGAAGGAAAAACAGGGAGGGGATTACAATGCGGAGAATCGAACCCTCACCAATAAGGTGAGAATTCAGGTAGTCAACCAATTGAACTACTAAGATTCCCCCGGAGGGACTTCGAATGTTACAATTCTTGAAAATGGAAGCAAGGACGGAAGACACATACATATTGAAGTTCTAATGAGTTGACACCCAAAAATTACCAAAATACCCCTAGAAGAGAGATGTGAATATAACGCGTCTTCCCAAACTCTTATGGCAAATCCGAGACCAGAAGTACGGTTAGCATGAAAATTTGAGTGGAAAAATGATCTTGGTTGATTTTTAGAACAACCGGACCAAAAAATAATTTTTTGATGCGAAAATAATTTTCAGAATAAGTGTGCAACAGGCCCACAACGCGAACCTGCCATGGACTTATACTTAAAAGTGGTTCCAATATTTTCTACGGGATTGAAAAATCTATCGGAAAGCGATTTACGAAAAATTACACATAAAACCATTTGACAAAATCAATTTATGTGTATTTTGATAGAAAAATGGTGTTTCAATGCGTTTTAAGTTTTCAGTAAAAAAATAAACTGGAGTGCGACAAGTCCCCATCGCGGACTTGCCCCATTACGATACTTGACGTTTATTTTTAAAAGCAAGGACATTTTAGTCTTTGCTCCACTCATCCTAGACTAAAACCATGTCGTTTTGAGGTCGTTTTCAACCCTACATCAATTTCTGAGCGTGTATTTTAATCATTTACATCATTTATCTTAAGAACTAGGGCTATGGAGAAAAGAGTAGGTTAGGGTTCAAGAGGATTGAGGCCAGTTTTTTACGAATTCGATTGTCTATCTCCCTACTAGGTATGTAAGGCTAAACTAAAGCATGAAATTGTTCTTCCATGTGCCTCCATTGAGAGTAATAAAGGAGTTATGAGTATCATGAGTCTTTATACATGTTTCTTGAATATTTTCTTGCAAATTATATACATATATATATATATATATATATATATATTACAAGTATTTTCATGTGTTTATGATCATCATAAAGGGTTGAGTGTAGAGCCTTGAATTGAGTATGTTGATGGTGATTGTGATGTGAGTATGATGATGAGTTAATAGAGCTTGATGATCAATTGAGTATTCATAATTGAACTCTAGAGATTTGTCTTATTGACTTCTTCCTAATGATTGATCTGAGTCCTTGAGTTAATGAATGAGAATTAGTCGAAGAGATGATTGAGATGAAAGGCTAAAAGGCCCAATTGAATTGAGTTAATGAGATGATGAGAGTCCTTATAAGACTGATTGAGATAATTGATTGAAATGAGAAGTCTTTTGAGCAATGAGTCTTAGGAGGAGTATCGAGCACCGAAACGAGTAAGAGTAAGTCCAACTCGAACTTATTAACTACATCACCAAGTGTAGGAGTAAACCAAGTCTGTTAAAGTCAGACAAGTCCTAATTTTGTGAATTAAGTCCATTAAAGTCGGATAGGTTCCTATTTTTAGTGCTAAGTCCGTTAAAGTCAGACATGTCCCCATTCTATTGTCTTGAAAAAATAGGACTTGATTGGTTAATTATACGGATCCACTATGAATTTGTTTCATTCTTTACCTGGCATGTACGGAGCGACTATGACAACATCAGCGGGATTGTTGTACGATCACTGGCTCATAAGTGATTGTTATCGGATAAGAGAAACTTTCAAATAAGTCCCACACTGATATTACTCTAAGTTAATTTGAGTTGAGTTGATTGATGAGGTTTGATTGATGTTGATGGGTCATTATTTATCTACTTCTTTTTCTTGCTTTAGATAGACATTTGACATTCTGGTTGAGTATCTTGTGAGTTGATGTTATTTCTATATTATTCTACCTATATCTGTTTCATTCAGCCATTTTACATACTCGTACATTCCACATACTAACGTCCATTTGTACTGCATCATTTTATTATGTGGAGGCAGGTACTAGAGATCATCAACAGGCGTATTATTGAGGATCTGAGCATTCAGCTGAGTTGGTGAGCCTCCTTTACTTCGGAGGATCATTGCTTTATTTTAATCTAGCTTATTAGAGTTAGACTTGAGTTAGCTTTACTTTTGATTTGAGGTAACCATGGGTCTTTTATTGGCACCATTTGATAGTGATAGAGGCTTCATAGGCTAAAGTTGAGTATTGATGTTAGATTTATTAAGCTAGTTTTCTTTCTACTAGACATTTTATTTAATATGATATTTGAGACATCAGGTTTGCCTGTTATTATCTTTAGTCTTCCGTTGATTAATAGAGTTTATTGAATGGATGAATGTGATGGGGCCAAGAGGTTCGCTTGGGGACTAGCAATAGTCTCTGCGTGCCAGTCCATGTCTAGGATACCCTTCTGAAGCATGACATGAGTATTAACATACCTCTTCCTCGTGATAAATTAATAAAGATAGGTTCGGAGGAAAATGGGTAGAATTTTGTTATGAAAATCTGTCATATGTTTGCTACTATTGTGGAATACTAGGACATACGGAAAGATCTTGTGTTCTTTTTTAGGAAGATATGTAAAATTGAAATATTAAGAGAGACTAATTTAGCATTTGGATAAGGGCTGAATAAGATTTGGCGGCCAACAATTCAAGATGTCAAGGTAATTAACATTTGCGTTCACTTATTCTTATGGATGGTAAAAAGAATCAAGTTGCAGAATATGTTGAAGGTACGAGATCAAATGAGCTGGTACACAATGATTCTGGAATGTATGTTGATTAAGATGTTGAAAAAAATAAAACTCTTTTCGCACCACAAGAATTTTTCCCTAAATCTATGAAGGAACTATGAAAACTGGAGAAAATCAACTAGACATAATGTCCATGAAACAAAAAAAGGGATTGCACAAGCTATTGAAAATAATCTAGAAAATAATGACACTATGCAAATAGACAAGCCAAGGAAGAAGACTAGAGCAAATTCTGAAAATCATAGTAACACGGTCTGATGATTGAACCAACATTTGTAGATACAATTGGAGACAGAGAAGCACGCGAATATTACTAATTAGTGAAAATGAATCTCCCAGATACCTTCGATCAAGACGATATTGAGAGATGCTTTGACATACTAAAGGAGGCAGAATCTCAATAAGCAAATACGATTATTGACCTCCAAATGAAGATGGATAAGGATATGACGATGGATTCCAAGAATCAATAGGTAATTGATTTGAGCAAACTAGGAAACGCGTAATCATATGGAGTAGATAATAAGGAAATTGCTATTGGTAAATACGCAAAGAAAGAATTTTCTAACTGAAAAAATGTTGAAGACATAATAGATGAAAATATGATTAACGTTAATCAGTAGATGGACGCATTAACTTCTGAGGCTACTGACAAGCATTTGGTAATAATTGCAAGCGATAAAATTTTAATTGATGTCCTTATTACTGACGTGACATAAAAGATGTTTCATCAACATGAGTAAGATTATCGACATTAATTCTAAATCTAGGTGGCAATTGTCTAGAACCTCTTCCACCCCTATTAATAGAAATATTTTTTTCAGACTTTTATCTCTATATTTTTGTGAATCTCTATCTAAAATATAAAATAAGAAAAATAAGAAAAATGAATAGTAAAAAAATAGTAACTTAGTAAATAAACAAATAAATAGAAAGAATAAAGTTGGAATAAATATACCGAACGTCTGCGTAAAAGCAGACGTATAAACAAAAGTCGGAATTGAGAGATGCCAATTACTTCAAAAAAATCTTCAAACACCAATTGATCAATATCACAAAAATAAATTTTATAATAAATAAGAGAGATTGAGAATTGAGAGAAATTGTAAGAGAGGAGATTATGAATTTGTGGAAAAAATAGAAGATAATGGATTATATTTATAGTTTAGGGGGTTAATGGAGTAGAGGGGTGTAATGGTAGGAGGGGAGGACAATTTAGTCGCCAGTGTCCCCTTCCCCAAGGTTAACAGGTAACTTAAATGACTATATAGTCATTGAGAATTTTTTTTGGAATGTTTGAACCTGTTCGGAATCGGACCAGAACGAGTCAAACGATTAAAAATTTCGAATATGTTTCAGTATCTATTCCGATACCATAGGTAATCAATTCCTTATCGGTTCCACCAAAATCGGATCAATCGGAACGAAAACCGAATTGTAACACCCCGTGAAATTATTAAAACACCCCTAAACTTAATCGTGCGCACAATATATCTTCCCAAGCTCCGATAGAAAATCCGAAATCGACAGAAGATTGAAGCGGTTAAGAAGTGGCCAAGACCAACTTCTCCAACAGAAATAAGAAGTTTCTTCGATTTGGCTGGGTACTACCGCAAATTTGTAGAGGGTTTCTCTTCTCTGTCAGCCCCTTTGACAAAGCTGACTCAAAAGAAGACCAAGTTTCAGTGGTCTGAGGCATGTGAGAAGAGCTTTCAGGTGTTAAAGACTAGATTGACTACAACACTGGTGTTGACAGTGCCAAACGGGACGGGTGACTTTGTGATATATTGTGATGCATCCCGAGTTTAATTTAGGTGTGTGCTTATGCAGAGAGGGAAGGTGATAGCATATGCTTTCAGACACACTGGTGTTGACAGTGCCAAACGGGACGAGTGACTTTGTGATATATTGTGATGCATCCCGAGTTGGATTGGGGTGTGTGCTTATGCAGAGAGGGAAGGTGATAGCATATGCTTTCAGACAACTTAAGATTCATGAAAAGAATTAACCGACTGATGGACTTGAGTTGGCGGCAGTGGTGTTCGCACTTAAAATTTGGCGTCACTATCTGTATGGAGTGCATGTGGACGTGTTCACTAATTACAAGAGCTTGCAGTACGTGTTCAGTCAGAAAGAGCTCAACCGGTGACAGAGGAGGTGGCTGGAGTTGCTTAAGGATTATGATATGAGCATCCTCTACCACCTAGGTAAGGCTAATGTTTGATGCTCTTAGCAGGAGGTTTATGGGTAGCACTGCCCATGTGGAAGAGGGGAAGAGAGAATTAGCCAAGGAAGTCCATAGATTGGCTCGATTGGGAGTGCAGCTTAAAGAGAGCAACAACTACAGGGTCAATGTTCAGAATAGTTCTGCTTCAATCCCTAGTGTCTGAGGTGAAGGAAAAGCAAGACCAAGACCCTGTCTTACTCCAATTGAAATAAGCAGTTCACAAGCAAAAGGTGATGGTTTTCTCCAAAGGGGGATATAGGGTTTGAGGTATCAAGGGAGATTGTGTGTACCTGATGTTGATGGTGTTCGAGACAGACTCATGGCCGAAGCTTATAGCACAAGGTATTTTATTCATCCTGGCTCCACCAAGATGTACCATGACTTGAGGAAAGTCTATTGGTGGAATGAGATGAAGAAAAATATTGTTAAATTCGTTTCCAAGTGTCCTAATTGCCAACATGCTAAGGTTGAACATCAGAAACCTTATGGGTTAGCTCAGATTTCAAAATTTTGGAATGGAAATGGGAGGTGATTAACATGAACTTCATTACCGGCTTACCAAGATCCAAAAAGCAACATGATTTAATATGGGTGATTGTAGACAGGATGACTAAATTAGCCTATTTCTTGGCGGTGAAGACAACCTATATGGCTGAAGAGTATGCCCGACTTACATTCAGGAGATTGTGAGATTGCATGGAGTTCCCTTGTCTATCATCTCAGATAGAGAAGCTCAATTCACCTCTCAATTTTGGATATCGTTTAAAAAGGGATTGGGTATGAAGGTGAATTTGAGTAGTGCCTTTCACCCTCAAACAGACGGGCAGGCATAGCGCACTATCCAGCATTGGAGGATATGTTAAGAGCCTGTGTGATTGATTTCAGAGGAAGCTGGAATGATCATTTTCCACTAATTGAGTTCGCATATAATAATAGCTATCAAGCCAGCATCCATATTACCCGGTACGAGGCATTGTACGGAAGGAGGTGTAGATCTCCGAATGGTTGGTTCGAGGTAGGTGAACCTGAGTTAATTGGGCCTGACTTTGTACATCAGTCTATGGAGAAGGTATAAGTCATCCGGAAAAGGTTGAAGACATCTCAGAGTGGCCAGAAGTCATATACAGATGTAAGGAGAAGGGACTTGGAATTTGAGGTAGATGATTCGGTGTACTTGAAAGTGTCACCCATGAAGGGTATCATGAGATTTGGTAAAAAAAGAAAAGCTGAGTCCCCATTATATCGGGCCATACCAGATTATAAAAAGGATTGGGAAGGTTTTCTACGAGTTAGACTTGCCTTCCGAGTTAGATGGGGTTCATCCGGTGTTCCACGTATCGATGTTAAGAATGTGTTTGAGGGATCCAACCTTAGCGATTTCGGTGGAGGGTACAGGTGTGAAAGACAACTTGGCATAAGAAGAAGTTCCAGTCTAGATTCTTGACTGACAGGTTCACAAACTGAGGAATAAGGAGATAGCCTCCGTTAAAGTCCTATGGAGGAATCAATTTGTTGAGGAAGTAACGTGATAAGTTGTGGAAGCGATGAAGCTCAAATACTCGTATCTATTCGTGCCAAGTGATGATGAGGTCGAAGGTAAACATTCTTATTCTTACCAATTCTAAATATTCTTTTCCATTAAGTGATGCCTTGTGTTATTCTATTCTCGAGCCTAAGACAAAGATAGATAGATGATGGATAGTGAGAGTTCGAGTGTTTTCAAGTGAGGACTGAGATGAATTCTGAGTTTATTCGAGTCATCTTTCGACCTTTACTCATCATTTGAGGATGAATGATTCCAAGGGGGAGAAGATGCAATACTCCATCAAATTACTAAACGCCCCTAAACTTGGTCATGTGTACAACGTATCTTCCCAAGCTCCGATAGAAAATCCAAAATCAGATTTGCGATCAGTGCAAAAAATTGAGTCGGAGAATGATTTCGATATATTCTCGATATATTTTTATATCCTCCACACGGGTTTTGAAGTATAATTCGTACAAAAAGGGTTTTTAAACTCAAAACTATTCTAAGACTATCAATTTTACGTTAAGTTAGTGAGAAGAAGAGGAGAATCAAGCAAGAGTTTCAAGAATCTTCCAAGTTCTTCGAAAGATTTCCATTCCCAAGTATGTAAAGGCAATCCATAAGCATGGGATTGCTCTCCCATGTGCCAATATAGAGTTAAGATAGCAAATTCATGTCTAGAAGCTTTGATTGTGAATTCTTAAAGGTTCTTAAGTATTTACTTTAAGTTCTTGAATGACTACTTTAGGTTCTTGAATAATTGCTTCGATTCTTGTATACTATCTTGAATTTATGTTTTCCAATCTTTAAACAATAATTTTATATCATGAACGGATGATCGTCATGTTTAAAACTTATTGCATTTTCACCTTATTATATGATTGTGACTTGATCTTTAAACTTTCTTCTTTGTAATGATTTGAATAATGAACTTAGGGGTTGTCTAGAGACTTAAATGTCTGAGAATGATGTCTGACTGCATCTAAGTCCTGAATAAAGTGTGGGGATGACTGTGATAGCTGAAAATTATTGTTGATAGAGTTGAATAGGTATAATTCCCTTAGATTGGACAGAAAATCTTGCCCGTAGAGGTTGGGTAATGAGAGTTCTTGATGGATTGACAGACTTATGAGCATATTGAGTCCTGGGAGGAGTATTAGCATCGAAATAGGTAAGAGTATGTCCTACTCAGACCCATTAACTATGTGGCTAGCGTAGGAGAGGATTAAACAGTGAAAGCGGATGTTTCCTTTGTCCCAAAAGAGGACTTGACAGACTTTTGGATCCACTAATAGGATCGTCCTTTATCCCGGCAAGGTACTAGATGGATGTGGCAACGATATCTCTTCGTTATATCACTACCGGCTTATAGGTAGTGATTGTCAGTTATAGAAACTCCCGGATAGATTTCATGATGATAGAACTCCGATGTGATGTGAAGACTTGATGCTTGATAGCTAGTGAGGTGATAGGATCTTATCTCTTATATCTGAGGTAAGGCTGAGTGATCGATGAGTATCAATTATATTGTTTCTTTTTCTTAGCCCGTTTTATATACAATACATTCCACGTACTAACGCCCTCTGGCTGCATCATTTTATGATACAGATACTATAGACCGGGGACTACAGCAGCAGGATCATTGAGGTTCGGAGCTTTTCATTCCTGACAGTAATGAGTCCTCCCCAACATTTGGATGATATTTATTTTTATGATTAGATAGTCTTTTATTTAATATTTAGTAGCCATGGCCTGTCACGGTACCGTCTTGGGCTATAGCATAGAGGCTTCATAGACATAGACGTATATGGTGATATTGATGTCGAGGGTTCTTGTCCCTCATACTTCTTTTCTTTATTATTGAGACTTTTCGTTATCTATTCTGCTTTCTTATGATAGAATGATGTTGATAGTATAAGCCCACTAATAGGATAGCTTTTGCATTTAATATATCCTTTCTTTCTGCTGATGAATTGACTGAACGATGGCAAAGAGACTGAATGATCCGCCTAGGAGCTAACAATGGTCTCTGAGTGTTAGTCACGTCTACGTTACCCTCCTAAGGCATAACATGGATGAGATCAGACCAGAAAAAAATTGGTCCTCTTGCTAACCTTAATTGCACCAGCTGAAAAGCCAAGGTCTAAAAATCTTTAATGGTGTCACACCCCTCCCTGGGGCCGTGACCAGTGCCCGATAAGGGCACATAATCACCCACTAAATCAAACTTCTTTATAATCACAGCCTAGAATTTCTACCGAAATTTCGGCAGAGTTTCCTCTGTTTTATTGACTAACCTCACCTGCA
>JAOTQR010000069.1:16761471-16773557 GCA_025774065.1 Solanum ossicruentum | reverse complement strand
CACCAATATATAGTTAACCCTCATGTAAAATACCTTAAAATCCATCATCAAGTCTCATAATAGAACATAGTTTCATAGCTCAAAACATGCATCGTCTCAATAGACAAAACCAATTCATAGTATAAGCTTGAAATAAACAAACATGCATATTCAATCAAAATTTCATAAAACCCCAACATAATTTGTAATCAAAATCCATTATAAAAGATACCCATAGAAGATACAACTTGGAAACATGCAATTTTCATAAAAAAGGAGATTGACTCCATGGGTGAGGACCCAATGGATGAAACCCACATATCTTAAACTTGAATTTTCTTGATGTAGACTTGAAGGGGACTTAAAGCTTAAAGAGAGTTCTTGAGATCCTGAATTACGCTTGGGACACTTGAATTTGGATGAAATATTTGGTTAAGTGTTAGAGAGGGTTTTGAGAGGGTCTTGAGTGATATAGAGTTTAAAAATAGCTAAGTATATATATTTTTACGCAGAAATAGGATGGAGCCAAGACTCAAATGCCTTAGGTTAAAATAGGAAAATTAAGGAAGTGATAACACTGCTTTGCGACAGATCCGCATCTCAGAGCCAATGCGAATGCCCACTGTTTTGCAAAAAGTTGGCGAAAATCATTTTTTCTATACGGGTCATCTAAAATTGGGGTGTACCCATACCCCACTTAATGTTTCTCCCCGATCAAGAATATGAAGTCAGATTTTCGATATCATGCACATATTTTGTGATATATAAAAATTACGATTATGAGCATTTTCGAAGCACATTTTTGGGGCATTTTTCAGGCATTTCAAGGACATTAGGAATTGTTTCCCTTCAATAATGTTCTAAATCCTGCTATAGAGTTATACCCTATGAAAGTTCTTTTCTAATTCGTGCTTTGCGTGTTGCAGAAGTGTGATCATGCCTCTTAGAAGAGCCGTTAGAGGTAGAGTTCATCCCCCCGACAACATGTTAACCCACCTAAGCCTCAAGGACATAAGGAGCTTGTGGAACCAACTGTCCCTTTTGCATAGCCCCTGCAAGTGAGGTCTCCAATGCTGAGCTTCAGCAGGTTGTTCAAACTCTTGCTCAGACTGTCAGAACACCTGCTGCGAGACAAGGAATAGGTCGACAGGATGCCCATAATACTTCTAGAGTCCGAGAATTCTCGAGTATGAATATGCCTGAGTTCATAGGGTCTGCATCCACTGAAGATCCTGAGAGCTATGTGGAGGAGCTTCAAAAAGTGTTCCAGGTGATGCATGTGGTTGATGCTGACAGAGTGGAACTGGCTGCTTACCAACTCAAGGGTGTGGCCAGAATTTGGTATGATCAATGGAAGAAGGGTAGAGGAGAGGATGACCCCATGTTGACTTGGTCTATGTTAGAGGAAGACTTCTTGGGATGCTTCTTCCCAAGTGAGCAAAGAGAGGCTAAGGTAAAAGAGTATACTTGAACTTGGAACAGGGCTCTATGACTACGCAAGAGTTTGAGCTGAAGTTTACACCATTGTATCGCTATGCTCCAGACATGGTTGCAGATATAAGAGGGAGGATGGGAATGTATGTTGATGGGTCGAATAGAGGGCCAAAGAGAGATGAGAGGGGAGCAATGCTTGTGAGTGATATAGAAATTGGAAGACTGATGACCTTTGTACAACAAGCTGATAAGGAGAGGTAGTATGACAGAGAGGAGTTTAGAAGCAAGAAAGCCAAAATATCCAAAAATGAGTTCTGGAAGAACGGCAATGGTAATTGATTTCCAGCATCATCATCTGCTAGTGCACCTGTAACTAGAGTTAGAAATAATCAGAGGTCCCAGAATGTTGGAGCACATGGGTCTCAGTCACAAGCTAGTGTGGCTCAATGTTCATGAGGTAAAACACCTTGTGGTACATGTGTCAAGTACACATGGGTAAGTGCCGCGAGCGGAGTGATATATGCTTCAAGTGTGGCTAAGCAGGTCGCTATTAGAGAGATTCTCCACTTTGGGCTGATCGGGCTTAATTTTCTACACCGACCCCACCAATTAAGGGAAATCAGAGAGGTACTACATCAGGTGCAAGCGGAGCTACAAATCATTTGTATGCTATGGGTAGTCGATATGATCAGGAGAACTCCCCAAATGTTGTGACGGGTATGATTCGAGTGTTTTCTATTGATTATTATGTGTTGATGGACCCTGGTGCCGCATTATCTTTTGTAACTCTTTATATGGCCAATAGATTTGATAGAACCCCTCAGATTCTTCTTGAACCCTTTGATGTTTCTACTCCAGTGGGTGAGTCCATTCGAGCTGAGAGGGTCTATAGGGCTTGTGTAGTGTCCATCCATCATAGGGATACTATCATTGATTTGATTGAGTTATATATGACTGATTTTGATTTAACCTTTGGTATTGATTGGATCTACATCTTTTATGCCTCCGTTGATTGTAGATCCCGAACCATTAAGTTCCAAATTCTAAATGAACCGGTTCTAGAGTGGAAGGGTGATTCTGTAGCATCTAGAGGAAAGTTTATCTCCTATCTTAGAGCCAGAAAGATGATTGCTAAGTGTTGTGTATACCATCTTGTGAGAGTTAAATCTGATGATGTCTATTCTCCTACCCTTAAGTCAGTCCTGATTGTGAATGAGTTTCTAGAAGTATTCTTTGAGGATCTTCCAGAGTCCCTCCTGATAAGGAGATTGACTTTGGGATTGATGTTCTTCTAGATACTCAGCCTATCTCAATTCCACCTTATAGGATGGCCCCCACTGAATTGAAAGAAATGAAAGTACAATTGAAAGATTTGTTAAAGAAGGGCTTCATAAGGCCAAGTGTTTCTCCTTGAGGTGCCCCGGTCCTATTCGTGCGAAAGAAATATGGGTCTCTTCAAATGTGCATTGACTATAGACAACTGAACATAGTCTCCATAAAGAATACATATCCTCTCCCAAGGATAGAGGATTTGTTTGACCAACTTCAAGGTGCCTCTTATTTCTCAAAGATATACCTTAGATCTGGCTATCATTAGCTAAAAGTGAGGGAATGTGATATTCCAAAGACAACCTTTAGGACTGGATATGGTCATTTTAAGTTCTTGGTCATGTCTTTTGGGTTGACGAATGTACCTGCAACCTTCATGGATTTGATCAATAGGGTGTTCAGAAAGTATCTTGATATGTTTGTGATTGTTTTCATCGATGACATTTGGTGTATTCAAGAAATGAAGAGGAACATGCAAATCACCTCAAAATTGTCCTCCAAACACTTAAGGACCATGAGTTGAATGCAAAATTCTCAAGATGTAAATTCTGTCTTAAGTTTGTAGCTTTCCTAGGCCATGTTGTCTCCGGTGATTGTATTCGAGTGGATGCCCAGAAAATTGAAGTGGTTAAGAACTGGCCCAGATCGACCTCTCCAATGGATATAAGAAGTTTCTTGGGGTTGGTAGGCTATTACTGCAGGTTCATTGAGGGATTTTCTTCCCTATCCGCACCATTGACTAATTCGACTCAGAAAAAGGTCAAGTTTCAGTAGTCTAATAAATGTGAGAAGATTTTCCAAGAGTTGAAGACTAGTCTGACTACAACACCCATTTTACCTTTTGCCCAATGGGACAAAAGATTTTGTAATCTTTTGTGATGCGTCAAGAGTTGGATTGGGATGTGTGCTGATGTAGAGAGGCAAAATATAGCCTATGCTTCTAGATAACTTAAGATCTATGAGAGAAACTATCCAATCCATGATTTTGAATTGGCAGTGGTGCTATTTGTACTTAAAATCTAGCGCCACTACTTGTATGGAGTGCAGTGGATGTGTTTACCAATCACAAGAGCTTACAGTATGTCTTCAATCAAAAAGAGCTTATCTTGTGATAGAGAAGATGGTTGGAGTTGCTCAAGGACTATGACATGAGTATTCTCTACCATCTAGGCAAAGCTAACATTGTTGCTAATGCTCTTAGCAGGTTGTAAATGGGCAGCACAACCCATATTGAGGAAGGAAAGAAGGAACTAGCTAAGGAAGTGCATCAATTAGCCTGCTTGGGAGTTCAACTTGAGGAGAATGAGGAGGGAGGAGTTAACATTCAAAATTGGTCTGCTTCATCTTTGGTGGCACAGGTGAAATAAAAGTAAGATCGAGATCTTGTCATACTCCAATTGAAGGAGGCTATCCATAAACAGAAAGTGATGGTTTTCTCCAAAGGGGAAGATAGGGTGTTGAGATACCATAGTAGATTATGCATCCCAGATGTTGATGGTATTCGATATAGAATTATGTTGAAGGTCATAGCACTAGATATTCCAGTCATCCTGGCTTTACCAAAATGTACCATAACTTGAGAGAAGTCTATTAGTGGAGTGGAATAAAGAGGGATATTGCTGAATTTGTCTCAAAATGCACAAATTGTCAGCAAGTGCAAATTGAGCATCAATGGCCATGTGGATTAGCTCGGAGCATTGAGATTCAGGAATGGAAGTGGGAGATGATCAATATGGACTTCATTATTAGTCTACTGAGGTCTCGAAAGCAACATGATTCGATATGGGTGGTTGTGGATAGGATGACCGAATCAACTCACTTCTCAGCAGCTAAGACAACTAACACTGCAGAGGAGTATGCCAAGTTGTACATCCAAGAGATTGTGAGGTTACATTGAGTCCTTTTGTCCATCATCTCGAAAAAAGGAGCTCAATTCACCTCCCAATTTTGGAGATCATTCCAAAAAGAATTGGGTACTAAAGTAAATTTGAGCACAGGCTTTCATCCCCAAACAGATGGTTAGATAATACAATTTAGACATTAGAAGATATTTTGAGAGCATGTGTTCTTGATTTCAAGTGAAATTGGGATAATCACTTACCATTGATTGAATTTGCATATAAAAATAGTTATCATACAAGCATTCAGATGGCTCCTTATGAAGCTTTATATGGGAGGAGATGTAGATCACTAATTATGTGTTTTGAGGTTGGAGAAGCAGAGTTGATTGGGCCTGATCTTGTCCATCAATCAATGGAGAAGGTTAAGGTCATTAAAGAGAGGTTGAAGACTGCACAGAGTTGCCAGAAATCCTACACCGATGTGAGGAAGAGAGATTTAGAGTTCGAGGTAAATGATTGGGTATATTTGAAAGTGTCACCTATGAAAGGTATCATGAGATTTAGGTAAAAGGGTAAATTAAGTCCACGCTATATTGGACCTTATCATATTATGAAGAGGATTGGGATGGTTGCTTATGAATTAGAGTTGCCTTCCAAGTTAGACATAATCCATCCAGTATTCCACTCATCGATATTGAAGAAATGTTTGGGAGGTCCTAACTTTGTAATCCCTGCGGAGAGTATTGGAGTGAAGGATAGATTGACCTATGAAGAATTTCTGGTCCAAATCCTTTATTGTCAGATTCACAAGTTAAGAACCAAAGAGATAGCCTCAGTCAAAGTCCTGTGGAGAAATCAATTCGTTGAGGAAACTGCATGGGAAGTTGAGGAAGAGATGAAAGTGAAATACCCGAACCTATTCGTGTCAAATTATGAGAATGTTGAAGGTAATTTCCCTACCCTTAACTAAATTGATTGTTTCTTTCTTGAGTTTATTGTCCATTCTTGAGTTCGAATAGAGTTGATGATGATTGAGATGGAGTCGACAAATTGATTAATAGATGTAAATGTTGAGATGAGTTTGAGTCTATTCGTGCCTTGATATCTACCTTTACTCATCATTCGATGACAAATGACCCCAAGCGGGAGATGATGTAATACCCAATAAAATTACTGAAATACCCTTGAAATAGAGATGTGTGCGTAACGCGTCTTCTAGTGCCCCATTTGCGAATCCGAGAATGGATTTGCAATCAGCATGGAAACTTGAGTGGGAAAATGGTCTCGTTTAGATTTTAGATCCATCAAATCAAAAATAATTTTTAGATCCGACACTAAAAATAGTGTCGATGCCTCGGAAGTGAACCGATAGTTATATTTTTTTAACTTTTTTGATAGGACTTGAAAACACATTCGGAAAAATTTCAAATTTTTTTTATATAAGTGCGTGCCTAGTCCGCGACGTAGAATGGGCATTTTTCTGAGTGAACTTCTTCTCTTTAATTTGAGGGGTCCAATCAATTTCCAACCCCTCTTAAACATAAAACATGACCAAATTGGGTAATTTTGATATGTAAATAGGGTCTTAAACCCCATTCTTTGTCCTTTTCTAAACACTTGAAAGATTAGGTCTTGAGAGAAGAGAAGAGAGAAGCTTGATTGGGGGAAAATTCAAGGAAATTCTTGACGGTTGATTGGTAAAGCTTCATCCCATTGTTCTGTCAATGCCCCATAGATGGTCTTAGACGCGAGTTGAAACTTCTTGAGTCTACATACATGATTCTTGATTATTTTCTTGAGAAAATATATTTATTATATGTATTTCCATATGTTGATGATCATCATAAACTTGTTTTCTTGAATTGAATATTTTTCATGAGATATTGTATAAACCCTATTGTTAATTGTTAAAAGCATGCATGAAAGAATATAGTTATTGTGTCTAGAGCCTTGATTAAGGATGATGATAGATTGTGAGGATGATGATAGATTGATAGTATTTGATGGTCCATGAGTCTTTCCAAATAAACTCTAACAATTTGTCCATTCGATGGTTTCTTAATGATTATTCTAAGCCTTGTGCTAATAAATAAGATGTTGATGGATGAGATGATAGCGTCTCTATGAGAATGATTGAAAGATAGTGCCTCCATGGGGCTGGTTGAGATGGTTTGATTGATATAGTTTGATTGGATGGATTGTATTTTGAGTGTTGAGTCATGGGAAGAGTATAGAGCACTGAAAGAGTAAAAGTTAGTCCAACTCGCACTCGTCAAACTATGTAGCCAACCGTAGGTGAAGATTTGAACCGTCGCATTACATTATAGTTCCCTCTTGGTAGAGTCCTTGAAACAATAGAGGACTTATTTGATTGGTTGATGGTCCCTAATGTATTTGATTCGTTCCCTACCTAGAAAGTATGGAACGATTGTGGCAATATCAGCGAGATTGTTGTACAATTACTGGCTCATAAGTGATTATTGTTGGATAAGAGAAACTCCCAAAAAGTTCCCAAACTGAGTACTTTGAGTTGATATGAGATGAGATGAGTCCCTCTAAGATGAGTATGACTTGATTGATGAGGTTTGATGGTTTATGGGTCACTTGTGTACTCTCTATTCTTGCTTTAGATAGACACTTGACATGTTGATTGATTTCTATATTGTGTTGATTGTTGTCTCTATATTATTCTACCTGTTTCGATTTCATTCAACTATTTTGCATAACGTACATTCCACGTAATGATGTTATTCGGTGCTGCATAATTTTATGATGCAGATACAAAGGATAAAGATCATTAGCAGATGCATGATTGAGGATTTAGGATGTTCAATAGAATGGTGAGCCTCCCCTACTTCAGAGGTAGCCATGAGTCTGTTATTGGCGCCACCTGATAGTATTAAAGGCTTCATAGACTAGAGTCAAATGTTGATTGTTAAGATTGTGAGCTAGTTCTTTCTACTAGCCTTTTGTTATATTATTATTATTTGAAACTAGATGATAAGATGTGCCCGTTTATATTCTTTATGTCTTCCACTGATTAGTAAAATTGATGAATGAATGAATGCGATGAGGCCAAGTGGTTCGCTTAGCGACTAGCAATAGTCTCTGGGTGCCAGCCACATCTTGGGTATCCTTCTGGGGCATGACATGGATCCACGCAATCCCCTCCTTGGACACCATATGGCCTAAGAATACCATTGATTCAAGCCAGAACTCACACTTAGAGAATTTTGCCTATAATTTTTCCTCTGTCAACCTTTGTAGCACTACCCTCAGGGACGAACATGATCAGCTTCATTCTTGGAATATACCAAGATGTCATCATCAATGAATACTATCACAAAAGAATCCAAGTACGGGTTAAACACCCTATTCATCAACTCCATGAACGCTGCCGGGGCATTAGTCAACCCAAAGGACATCACCAGAAACTCATAGTGTCCATAACTAGTTTGAAAAGATGTATTAGGAATATCTGATGCTCTAATCCTTAGTTGATGATAACCAAACCTCAAGTTAATCTTAGAGAACAAAGACACTCCCTGAAAATGATCAAATAAGTCACCAATACGGGGAAGAGGATATTTGTTCTTAATAGTCACATTGTTTAGCTGCCTATAATCAATATAAATCCTTATAGACCCATTATTCTTCTTTAGAAAAAAGACTGGAGCACTCCAAGGTTACACACTAGGAAAATAAGCCTTTACTCTACAAATCTTGAAATTGCTCCTTTAATTCTTTCAACTCGGCTGGAGCCATTGGATATGGAGGGATGGAGATGGGCTTCGTGCCTGGCTCTAGATCAATAGGAAAGTCAATATTCCTATCGGGAGGAACACCTGGAAGATCAGTAGGGAACACATCGACAAACTCCTAAACCACAGGAATGAACTCCATAGAAGGTGGTTCAACATTAGTATCCCGAATAAAAGACAGGTAAGAAAAAAACCCCTATCAATCAATTTCTAAGTATGGATGTAGGAGATAACTTTGCTAGGATAAGAACCGCTGTCACCCTTCCATTCAATCTTTGGTACACCGGGCATGGCTAAGGTTACTGTTTTAGCGTAACAGTCAAGAATGGTATGAAATGGAGAAATCCAATCCATCCCTAAGATAACATCAAAATCTATCATATCTACCTAAGTATTATACCCAGCCTGAGAAACAAGACAGGATCGATACACTCGATCCACCACTAAAGGCTTACCTACTGGTGTAAAACATGGATGGGTACAGGCATGCGACCACATAGCAAGACAAATCCAAATGAAATATATAAGGACATATAGGAGTAGCTAGATCTAGGATCAAATAATACAGACGCAAATCGATGACAAACCAGTCTGAACTGAAGAACTGGGATGACGCCCTCCTTTTCCCTATCAATGAGGGACACTGTCATATCAAGTGATTGGGATCTCCACAACCATACCAAAATCTCTAACTTTGGGCTTGATGTGCTGATCCTGAAGAACTACTATAACTGTCTCGCCTTGTAGGCCATTGCTGCAAACATACCAGAAAACTGGCCAGATGCACGGGCCCTCTTGGGGTCCCCAAACTTCTCTCTGTCTATCAGCTTTGCCTCCTTAGCCACACTCACAACAGACTGGAAAGAGGCTCCATCTCGAGATTACTAAAAACTGCCTGTCGAATAGAATAGGTCAACCCTCTCACAAACCTATAAACTTTCTCTTTCTTATCTGGAATAATGACTATAACATCTCTAGATAACTGACAAAAATGGGTCTCATACTCGATGACTGATAATCTGTCCTGCCTCAGACTCTCAAACCTCAAGCAACTCTCTTCCCTCACGCTCCAAGGGACAAACACATCATAGAAAGCACCAGAGAACATCTCCAAAGACACTGTTGGAGTTCCTATTGGCAAAGATCCTGAATATGTCCTCTATCATTCTCTGGCTGGCCCACGAAGCTGAAGAGTAACATATTGAACCCCGTGTTACTCAGCTAAGCCAACAGTATCTAGCAGCTTTCTACAAGTAGCCAAAAACTCATGAGCATCCTCTGTCCTCCCACCTTGAAGTCGAGGTGGATTCATCTTCCTAAACCTCTCATAGCGGCGGTGCTCATTCTCAGTCAATATAGTCAATGTTGCACCCCGAACCTCAATAGTTTGTGCAGGATCAATCTCAACTCTAAGACCCAATTATGGCTGCTCCACCGAATCGCGAACCATGAGATCCTGATATTGATCTGGAGTCTGAGCTCTTACTCCGATCTGGGAACCGCCTAGTATGCCTGCCGCGTTACCACTCAGAGTAAACCTCTCAAGTACATTCAGCACCCTCAATAAAGTATCCTACAGCAAAGGTGAGGCTACATGCTCTGAAGGAACCTGGTTCCCTCTAAAGTCAATCATAGGCTCTGAAGAGACCTCCCTAGCATGGCCTCTCGCTGGTGCTGCTCCACGAGCTTTAGCTCGAGCTCTACCCCTACCTCTAACTGGGGCCTCAACAACTATCTCAGGAGCTAGCCCACCTCTACCACCAGTAATTGTAGCTCTAGTGCTTACCATCTATCAGAAGAACATGGGCACACCTCAGTACTAACAGAGATAACCACATACAATAAGAGAGAATAAAAAAAAATTTCCTAACAGTCTTCATAGCCTCTCAAAGATAAGTACAAATGTCTCTATACCGATCCTTGAGACTCTACTTAGATTCTACTTGTATACACGTGAGACCTATCAACCTAGGACTCTGATACCATCTGTTACAACTCAAAAATAGGCATGATGGCACTCGTCTTATCCTCACCAATACAAGTCAGCTAAAAACCCAATTATAATAGTAAAATGGGGGAAAATAATAAAAATAAACGTTTAACTGTGGATAATAAGTCAATCTTAATTAAAATTTTCAAAATCTGGTTGTCATGTGCGTAAGCTTCTAATGTCTTACAATACATTCAAAAGAAAACACAAGTATCAAATGCTATTGTCTCTAGAGTAGAACAAAATTATAAATAGGAGTGAGAAGTTAGTTGGGATGGCAAACAACTACCTCACACAATCTCCACAAGAAGCCTCGGACAAGGAAGAATAGAGGGTATTACGATGATCCGAGATCGTAACCTACAAGAAATGTAGTAGCAAGGGTGAGTACCAAACATACAATACCTAGCAAGTAAACTACTAAACGCAAAGTCAAGTAATATAGAATACAAATACTCCTAACACTCCAACCGAAACTCCACAATTACAACCTGCAAAAAAACCAGCCCAACCTAACTGTCCACAATTTACATATCATATAGTTCAATAATATTACGCCAACAATTATAGATCAACAACAAAAAGGATCAAGTGCATCTTTTATCACAAGTTCATAAATGATAAAGATGTGCAATACAATGCAATGGAATAATGTTAGGTATAATGATGCATATCTAGCCTAGTGATACACACCCTCTGTCTCTCAGTTCGGGACCCATGGGGGAATTTTACTCCATGTATCCATTGCGGCGTGCGACATGACCCTCGAAAAATAGTATTTATCGCGGTGTGCAACACATCCCTCGAAATGATACATCCTCTTTAATTCCTATTCTTTTTCCAATTCACATAACACTTGTCACAAAGACCAATGCAAATAGACATGCTTACACGATAATGAGGAAATGACTAATTTTAATACAATGCACAATTCACAACAATATGATTTTGGTACAACATCAATACAAACTCAATATTTCAAAATCCTTATCAACACCTCACACAAGGAAGCATGAGATTCTATATTCTTAAGAAAGGTTTAGAAATTCACTTGCCTTAATAATGGAACACTCACTGCGGAACTTGAGCCTTCCCCTTTCGAGTAGAATCCGCAGCACCATGATCTAATCAAATAAATTATCACAATAAGATTTTAAACTAACAATACACATATTACTATGTGTAGCTAGACCCAAAAACTAACCAATTCTATAGTAAATTCTCAAGTTCCAAGCCTAGGATTAAATCTTAATATTTTCAATATTTAAAGTCTAATGGTGTTACTATAATACAAACCTCCAATATTCAAAGATGATAAATACATTTAGAAGCCTACAGTTTCTATTTTATATATATTACTTACGAAAATGCACTTATGCTCTAAGTAACAGAACCTTATCAACACATACGAATCTCAACCAAATGCTTACATAATTAGGAATAAGAACTTAATGCTGCACTGCAACAATCCTAATAGCTATCCACTAATAACAACATTACCTTTCTTCCACCCTATATCTAATAATATAGAATATATGTATATATGTTATCACCCACACGTTATTATAAGAAAGAAGGAAGAATCCACGTACAATTACTATAATCATTGTTTCATTAAAAATCACCAAAATACATTTAAGAAGAAATAATAACATACCCAGTGAAATCCCACAAGTGGGGTCTGGGGATGGTAGATTGTACGCAGACCTTACCGCTACTTCATAAAAGTAGAGAGACTATTTCCTAAAACCC
>JAOTQR010000069.1:16733692-16749059 GCA_025774065.1 Solanum ossicruentum | reverse complement strand
TTGCAATACACTTCAATCCCAACAATTGATTCCCGAATTAATAATTGACCTTTAGGTAATTACGGGGTCTAACATTAAGCGCTGCATAGGATATTTATTTGGGATAATAGTGACTTAATTCTTTCTTAAGCGTCACAAAAAATTTGTACTTTTAACAATTAATACACATTTGACGCTTGATCCTTTTGTTATCTCTTCATTATTGTTTCGACTTCATAGAGACTTGAGATTTTACTCGTTAAAAAAAACTTTTCATTTTACCCCTCCTTTTTCCTTTTGTTAGAGCAATTTCTTCTTGTCTTTCTATGACTTTGCAAGGGGTATTATTGCCTTGCCATATTTCTTCTGTTTTTTTCTTTTTATTTAATTTTGTCTTCTTCTGTCTCTAGAAGTCATATTTGAATTCTTGATTTTGAGACTTTGTGTCTTTTGCCTTTAACAATTTCAAGCTTGTATCTTCATTTTATTATTTGCACATTTTTTGTATGCTCAAGAAGGATGGGCCAAGAGGGGGATCGTGCATGTAAGTACTAAAAAGAATAACGACAAAGATATGGTTGTCCAAAGAAAAGGCTTCATGTTCAAAGTGGAAAAAACTAGGAATTAATGTCATTTGGTAGGCTTTGAAAGACACAAATAGGTCAAAGAAAGCCTATGATCCTTTCTCAAATCAAACATTACTCAGGATTTCGCCTCAACAAACATTCAGGGCAAGTTCTAGATCAATAATGCGATACAATGAATTTTTGATCTAAAGCTTACCACACAATGCACTTGAAACTATGAGGTTAGTTTCATTCTTCTCTTGAATGCATGCAAGAGAATTTGCAAGTATCACAAAAATATAATAGGAGGTACCAAGAGAATCTATGACTTACCAGAAAAATTAATTTTTTAACCATCTCGTCAAATATTTCCATACTTCTAATTGTTGGTCTCAATTGATTTAAATATATGACTTTGAAAAATATTTACACAATTTTTTTTTACATTTCGTAAAAATGTATACTGAACTCAAGAAAGGTTGCCTACGTATCTTAAAGAGTTGAGAATCAGGTATGCGTAGTTCATAAAGATATGATATGCATAACTTTTTTTTCTTTTTTTGAAAATTGAAAAATGAGCACCGAACCCAAGAAGGGTTGCCTACGTATCTCAAAGAATTGAGAACAGGTATGCGTAGTTCGTGAGGATATAATATAAAATATGTTACAATTTATGTCTCAAAGAAAGAGTTATAAAATGAAAAAATAATTTGTTGCTTGCAAGGTAACTATTTAGAAGTAAAATTGAATATTTACGCCTTATTTTTCTTTTTTTTGTTGAGTCGAACTCGAGAAGGGCTACCTACATATCACACTAGATGGTGAGAATCTGATCCGCATAGTTCTGACGGATATGGTATAAAATGTATATTTTTTTTAATAAAAATAAAGTATGTTTTAAAAGAAAAATAATATGAATGAAAAAATCAATCAGTATATTTAAGGGCAATCTATTCACATTAAAAAAAATATCGAGCAAAAATCTTTTTTTTTAAGTGTGTGTGTCAAGAATGTAAAATAAATAAAGTGAAATGTGTTTATTGAATATAAAATAGTATACAAGAATTAAACTATACATAAAATCTGCAAAAATCTTTTTTTTAAAGTTTTGAGCCATTCTAAAAAAATTACCCCGTTTTATTGTGAAAGCTTGTGGGGAATATGACCAAACCATTTTGGCACCTACGTATTCCGTTAAAATGGGAATCAGGTCAAATGTAGTTCAAACAGATATAATTGGCAAAATCACATTTCAACCAAAATATATGTATTTGTACAAGATCAAATAAACATGAATGAAACAAGTTATGTAATATTTACACAAATATATAAGTATAATGCATCTTAATATACATATGACCAATCAAAACAAAGAAAAATCTAACTATTGAAGAATGTGTATGTCGTGTATATGGCCTACTGCCCCTCAATAAATATTGTACAATTTATACAAATAAATAGGATATAAAATGAGGGAAAAGGATGTACAAACAAAAAGATAATTCTCACGCAGGGTATAACTCAGAACAATTTATTTATAATAGAATGAACTAAACTACAAATAATAGAGTCATAAACAAGAAGGGCAATAGCACATACAACCCGATATACATATTCTTCAATTTAATGCAAGACGGTGTCCTAATGGACCGACAAATGCACTTAAATGAGAAATCTGATTTCATTCTAGCCTAGGTTTATTAAGAGTTGGTTACGAAAGACCTTTTACCCGAGTTGGACAAACTACGGGGTGAAATAGTAAATGTCGTTGGGCGACTGCAAACCAACTGCCTACTTACCACTTCCAAAAAAATATAAAAGGGTTTTTATGAAAGGAAGCCACGGATAACCACGTAACCGCCCTTATTCCTAGAGATTGGACCTATATAGACTAGGAAACACAGGGGAAGACAATCTTGGGGGTGCCCAAAACAGAGTGAGAACTAGCCCTTTAAGGAGCTCTCTAAGCTATCTAACTCTCTATTACCATATGCAGAGGGAAAGCAGGTTCAATAGCCGGATAGAGTAAGAAACAACTAAATAGAAATGAGTACTTGCTACGGGTGAAGGAGTACAGAGTTTCAAGAAAAATCTCCTTAATGGGACTGCGGGAAGGCTGTTCCTGCTACATTTCGCTAGGGAAGAAAGACTATAGCAAGGCTAAGTGAAGTACTTATAGGGACTTCTTTAACATTCTTCTTTCTTCTTCTTGCTTATCACCTTCTTTCCCCTTCCTCGCATCCAAATATAATAAAGATCAAGATGAGTAACTCCAGGTCCAAATATCTTCCTTCGAGATCGCTAGCATCAGTCTAATTAGCTTAAGTTTTTGAAGAAAAAGGTAGAGAAGGAGGAGTGGTTGAAGCAGTACTACTTGCCATTTGGCGGAATTAATGTCATGAATACAAATAACAATATACAGATAATTATACAAATAATGAATGAATGAATAAATAAATAAATACAATAGATAAATAATCAACACAATATAACGATAAAACGAGTTTTTCACAAACTAGGGCCCAAGTGTACGACTTAGGTTGGAACTTATGACAACCATCGGACGCATCATGAACCAATAAATAGTCACTTATTCCAAGAAAGGTCAAATGTATAAAAAAGACCAGGTGCAGATTCGCAAACCCGTTCTTTTAAATACAAAAAATCAATGTCAATGGAAATATGGCATGAATACAATGATAATGTACATATAACTAAACAAATAATGAATGAATATAAACAATATAGACATATAAATAATAGCATATACACATGTGATATAATACAAAAATAAATAAATAAAATAGAATTATCCTCGATTTGAAAAAATGAACTCATAATGGTTAGAACCTCGAAATATCTCCAGCAGAGTCGCTATTCTGTTGATTTTTCGAAGGCGCAACGTCGTAGCATCTCAATATAAAAAATAATAAAAACAAAAGAATATTTTTTAGAAAAAATAATTTAATTTAGAGTCACCACCTAATTTTAAGGATAGTTAGAAAACCAATTAATTATTTACAAAAATAGTGTGCGCACTAAAAATTCCAGGTAAGGCTTCACGTTATTCCGAAGGGAAGGCATTAGCACCCTTCAGAATCCACAACTGTGCCTCTCGGCTGAATTCATTTTTTACAAATAGAGGAGGAGATACATAATATAATACAAGTATGATAATCATGAAATAGATACATAAAAATAATATACACAATAATGAAAAAAATAAAGAATAGACTAAAATTGTTCCATCTTTTTATGGGGAGACCTCGAAATCCGATGAATAGATTTTTCATCGGCCAAGTTAAACAAGTAATACTTAAACTAATCTCTGAATTTTAAAATACAATAAGCATTAGTTAAACTAAATTTCTCCATTCTTTTGAATGGGGAGACCTCAAAATCCGACGGATAGATCCGTCACTGGCCAAGTTTAGCGAATAATGAACTTAAACTAGAGAACTTGAATTTTAACATGTAACAAACATGAATATAAACTAAATTTCTCCGTCTTTTTTAATGGGAGGCATCAAAATTCGACGGATAGATTCGTCACTGGCCAATTTAGAGATGAATTCTAACATATAATGAATATGAAATAAATTTAAAAAATTTGATTTTTAATATGTAACAAATATGAATATAAACTAACTTTTCCGTCTTTTTGAATGGGGAGACCTCGAAATCTGATGGATAGATCTTTCATCGGCCAAGTTTACAAACACTATGCGTAAGTTTAAACTAAGATTTCGAATTTTAAAATATAATAAATATCAATCTAAACTAAAATTTCTCCATCTTTTTGAATGGGAAGGCCTCGAAATCCGACGGATAGATCTTTCATCAGCCAAGTTTAGCAAACAATAACTTCCTAAAATTAACTCAAAAAAACACTATACAATATGACTTAATACATATTAATTTCAAAACTGGAAAAAATAGCAATTACATAAACTATCAAAAGAAAAAAAAATGATAGCATTCTAGCTAGCAATGTGCTCCACATAACAAAAAAAATACAAAATCATAGCCCATTGAATATACAAAATAGAGAGAAAATAAACTATTTAGTTAAAACAATAGAGAGTTCTAAACAATTACATAAATAGGAAAACAACTTAGCAAATATCACAACAGTAACTTTAAAAAAATAAAGGAAACAATTATTAAAATAAGAGTTAAAGTAGCTAAAAAAAAAAGCAAACAATAACAATAGCTAAAAAAAATAAACAATTAAAATAAGAGTTATCAACTTTAACTTTTGGCGGAGGAGCTGATAAATTTTACCGGAAAAGATGAATCCCACCAGATATTGTCGGAGTTGGGAGTTTTTGGTTCGTCGAAGCTCGTCGCCAGTACCATGGTGTGAGCCTTGTAGCTGCTGGTTGCTCGATTCTGTAAGCTCGAATATCACTCGTTCATCAAACTTTGAACAGTGATTACGCTTAACCGGAGGAGATGATAGTTTGATGATTGTTTCAGACTAATTTATCGGAGAAAATAAAGGTGTTTTCGGTGATTTTTAAAGTCAAAATGGGACTGATTCATGGTGATTTTCATGGTGGTTTTGAGCGGGGTTTTGGTGGCGTTTGGGACGGGATTTTAGAAGATGATTTGGGGTCGTTTGGGATTGTTTTTGGTTGGTTCAATGGTTTCGTGGGTGTTGTTTGCTACTAATTTTGCTGGGTTTTCACTGTTGGTTTTTGGTGGTGTTCTCCGACGACTTTGGGTCGATTTCGTGGGGTCTTGTGAGCTGCATTTGGGTGTTGAAATGGTGGGGAAATGGGGGTTTTGGATCGGGATTTTGGGGCTGATTTTGCTCTGCTTTTGAGCAGTTTTTTAGGTGGAGAAAAAGGGGTTTGTGTGGATGCATTTCGCGGTAGTTTCGGTGGGCTTTTTGGATGAGATTATTTGGGGTTTAGGGAAATGTTTTGGGTTCGTTTCAGCTGGGTTTTCGTTGTTGGCGAAAGGCTTGAAGATGGTGGAGAAATAGAGGAGAGGAGAGGTCGTTTTTTAGATTGAACAGGGGTCAAAAATGGGTTGATTTGCTAACTGATTTGGGTCAATTTTGATGGGTTAATGGGCTGCGTTTAAGGTCGATTTTGGCTGATGGTTTTAGGTGTTTTCAGGTGGGGGGTTTTGTGGCTTTTTATGGTGGTTTGGTTTATTTTATGTATTTAGTTAAGGGTTAATTTGGTCATTTTATGTATTTAGTTACTTCAATAATTATACTAAAATTACTATCAATTACTATAATTAATAATTTAAAAAAAAGTTAAACACAAAAATTATGTAATAGATACTAGAAATCATAATAATTAACAATTTAAAATATTTAAAATACATATAAATTTAAATTGACTCTTTAAATTTTATGAGCGTCACATAAATTGGTACAAAGGAAGTACTTATATTATTAGAAAACATCATAAAAAGTAGTATAAATTGCAACAATTACAACTTAAAATTCTAAAAGATACGTAAAAAGATTTGGTTGACTCTTGAATTATATCTGTGCATATATATTGAGACATATGTGTTGACACCCAATTTTGACCCAACACTTCAAAAAATTCTTACTTTTTATGTTGATATTTTAAAATAATTTAAAAATACTTTTTGGTGATTTTATTTTAGTTTTGATAATTACTCTTATTTTTAAAATATTAATTAGGATTTTGATTAATTTAATTTTAAATTTTAACACATTGTAATAATTCATTTTTTATTCTTATTAAGATATAATTATATTTGTACATTGAATTGGCCCACAATTTGGGGCCACGTCTTTTTAGCCTATTAGGTTTAGGTTTTGAGGTATATATAACATTTATCACCAGAATTGTGTAGGGGTAGATTCCTAATTTGAAAAAATCCTTACAAAATACATATCTCCTCTTGCTTTCTTATTTTTCCGGCACTCCTCGCTGAAATTCGGTGAAAATTTCGATCACCATCTCCAACACCAAGCCCACCATGGCTGTCACCTCTCTCTTCACACCTTCCTTTATCATTTCCACCCAAAAAACAGCCCATGACAGCCCTTATGTAATGTAGACGCGTTAATTATTATAATTTATAATACCTTTTATGTTATGAAACTGTATAAAACAATACAAAGAATAAAGAGGGAAGAAGAGAGAAGATTTCTTATTGCTCTTGAATAATACTGAGGTGTGTATTATAATGAAGGGAACATTTATAGGGAAAAAACTAACTTGGTCTCTAAGTATGAAACTGAATTGATCTTCAATTAGGATTCCTAACTCTTAAAGGAATCTCCATAATAAACATTCACTATAAATAGAATATGTTTATAACACTCCCCCTTGAATGTCTATTTGTTAGATTATGTGACTCGTTAAAACCGTACTAGATAAAACCTTGTGGGAAAAAATTCTAGTAAAGTAAAAAGAGTATACATATCTAATAATACGTATTATTTGATGCTTCATTGAAAACCTTACAAGAAAACCCAATGGGATAAAACCTTGTGAGGAAAAAAGAGTATATCACGTATTAACTCCCCCTAATGAGAACATCAATCCAAGGACTTGAATCTTTGCATCCCAATCTTGTGTACCATCTTCTTGAAAGTTGTAATTGGTAGAGACTTGGAGAACAAGTTAGCCACATTGTCACTTGAACGAATCTGTTGCACATTTATATCACCATTCTTTTGGAGCTCATATGTATAGAAAGCTTTGGCGAAATGTGTTTTGTTCTATCTCCTTTATGAATCCTCCCTAGGGTCAAAGAGTTTTGCAAGTTCCTCATTTTAACTTCTTTAAGAAAACAATCTATTGCCTTTTGAAAACTATTCAAAAATTTCAATTTAAGTTATCAATTTGCATAACAATATGAAAGATTCTTGATTTATTTAATCAATATGAGGATTATAAACAAGTTTTTCAAGAACTCGTATATGCTTCATGCATTTTAAATCCTTTAAATACTTTCAATCTTTCATATCAATTTTGTCTAGTGACAATATTCAATATTAAATACATGACATTTTCTACTGTCTAGATTGCAAGTCAAATAACCTTTCGCTCAGCAAGATGCATCATTTCACTTGATAATTTGAGCATGTTTAATATACCGTAGACTTAGATCCTTATAATCTTTTACAATATTACGTTATATTGTATCAAAGATATCATAGACAAAATATTTCTTTTGTCAATTTGCAATGTGACATAACTTGTTGAGATCTCATCATTTCATTATTTTCAGGTAACTACCTCTCTCATGAGATGAGGTTTCATGAAGTGTTATGTCATAAGCTCTTCAAGAGCGCATTGCCTCTTTATTATGACTATTTTGATCATTTGCTCCTTTTCGTTTCAAGAATTATCTTATTTGGGATCAATTGCATGTTTCATGCATATTATAGACTCTGTCCTTCAGGGACATTTAATAAGAGTATTTCAACTTTTAGTTTATTATTATCTCTCCCCAATGTTTGACAAACTAACATATATTCCAATTTATGTTAGAGAATTCATCTTTTATACATCATGGTATATTTATTAATCATATGCCGCATATCAAAATTATTAGATGAAAATTATATGGTCCTTGACCATAAATCAATTAAGGAGAAATTGATCATATTATATTTGATCGATTTATACATTTCATGTCTACAATTTGTCATATTTTAGACCATGAAGCTTTATTCTCATAAGTAATGAGTGGCCATTAATCAAAATCATTTAGTATCAACCAGTTTGGATATTTATCAATATTATCAAGATAAATTATCTTGATTACATATCCTGAAAGTTGTGCTCTTAACTCAATTATCTTGGACAAATAATTTTGCTATGTCAAAATTTAGGTTGACAATAAATGCACATGTGATCACCTTATTGAATACACCATTTATAATATCACATGATGGTGAACAGGTCCATATTCGCCTTTTATACTTTCAAAATTTTTGTAGTTCTTGCTCACAAATAGAAGCACATGATCAAGCTGAGACAATGATAGATTTTTCCACAAATTTCTCTTTTGATATCATCATCTTTTCTCTCTAATTTTGAAAAAAGTGTCTCATCAAATCGACAATCTGCAAATTGAGCATTGAACACATCTCGAGTTAATGGTTCAAGATAACAAATAATAGAGGGTGATTCAAACCCATCATATATTCCTAATTTTCTTTGAGATCCTATTTTTGTTCAATGTGGTGGTGCCATAGACACATATACGACACTTCCAAAAATTCTTAGATAGGATATGTTAGGCTTTTGACCCAAAATCAATTGTAAAGGAGAATGCCTATAATAATTTTTCGGTTTGAGACGAATAAGTGTTGCAGCATGCAAAATTGCATGTCCCCATACAAAAGTGGACAATCTAGTTTACATAAGTAATAATCTTGCTATCAATTGCAAGCGTTTAATTAATGACTTGACAAGGCCATTTTGAGTATGAACATAAGCAACAGGATGTTCAACTCTTATCCCAACGGATAAACAACAATCATTAAATGCTTTGGATGAAATCTCTGCAGCATTATCAAGATGAATAGACTTAATCTGATTATCAGAAAATTGTGCCCGTAATCATATTATTTGTACCAATAACTTTGCAAATGCCAAATTACGAGATGACAATAGGCACACATGATCGAGACCATCTAGATGAAACATCTATTAGAACCATAAAATATCTAAAAGTCCGTGTGTGAATAGGTCCATAAATATCCCCATGTATACGTTCAAAAAACGCAGGGGACTCAATCCCAACTTTCGTTGGTGATGGTCTCACAATCAACTTACCTTGATAACAAACAGTACAAAAAAATTCACCATTTAAAAGAATCTTTAGCATTTAAAAGAATCTTTAGGTTCTTTAATGGATATCCATTTGAATTTTCTTTAATTCAAATCATTATAAAAAATTCTCATTCTTCGTGAATGGAACACAATCAGCTTAGGATATCAATTTATGATAGGTTAGTACCCAATTCCATGCTTACGTGCATTATTCAATCACTTGTCTTCTTTCATGCATTATGCTTTATAGAATGGAACATTTTAATGAAATATATTTTATGACCTTTCACCAAAAGCACATTATTTTGCTTTTGCTATCATTATATCATTCATATGGTGCATTGGGACTCAAACCCAATGTATTATCCATATAAGGGCGTCTTATGCCATAAATTGATGGAGTTTGAACTCAACATTTTTAACTGTGAGATATTCATATTTTCAAATTGATCAAGATGATGACATAAGAATATCGTAACCTTAACACAGTCTTGTTTTGATGCTTTATTTTCATCTTTAATGATGTCTCCAAGACATCTAGCATCCAACATCCACGGAGCATAGTTCTTGCCCAAATTATGAAGGCAACAAATTCAAGTTTCTGAAGGTTAGTCATATCAATAAAGATAAAATAAATAAATAAATAATACCTTACCCTTGAAACTTAATGTTTGATCACTTTTAAAACGGTAGAGTTTTATGTTGACAAGATTAATCATATCAATGAATGAAGATAAAACAAATAAATAAACAATACCTTAGCCTTGAAGATAAAACAAATAAATAAACAATACCTTAGCCTTGAAACTTAATAAAGTAGGAGAGAAGAGAAAAGATTTCTTATTGCTCTTGAATAATATTGAAGTGTGTATTACAATGAAGGAAACCTTATATTATAGGGACCTTATATTATAGGGAAAACTGACTTGTCTCCAAGCATGAAACTAAGTTGATATTCAAGTAAGATTCTAACTCTTAAAAGAATTTCTATAAATAGACATTCACCATAAATAAAATATGTTTATAATATTTTATATTATTTTATTTATTAAAATAATCAGCTGTATAAAATGTCTCATGTTTTTTTTTTCCGGGTAATTCAGGAGAAAGAAAAAGAATATATAAGAGGGAATAAATTACAAATTAATGCTCATATTTTAATTTTAAGCACAAAGAAGAAAAAGAGAGAGAAAAACAAGAGACCATTTTCCAGATTCTAAAACCCTAAACCCCAGACACGTCGTCTCCCCTCTCCTTCGTCCCTCTCAGACTTTACAAAAAGGGCTTTACCCCTCTCTTTCATCTCTCTCAAGGTTCCAAAAAAGTAGCTTTAACAGTTGTTGAGGTGTTAAGGCTTAACGATGGCTACTTCACTGGTTGCTCAACTGCAGCGATTGGCAGTCCCGGATACTGAGCAGCGCAAACGACCATTCACTCGTCCTTCAATCTTGTTTGACCCTAAAGAAGCCGCTGATATCGAGCTCGACACCATTCTCAACATTGCTCTATCAGGTGCCAGCCCTTTTTAAGCATTCACAATAGCTGCTTGTCACTTGTAATTTGAAGCCGTATATTTTGGTGAAATTTTTTTGTTCATTGCCCCCAAATCCCAGCTTTTGAGTGCCGCAAATACTGCCTAATTGTTAAGCTGCATAATTCAGTGTTTTTGGGCTGAAGTGAAATAAGGAAGATTATTAGCAGTTCCTAATTGGGTTTTTCTGTATTAACAAGTTATGTATTGGACAAATGTATCTTACGCATGTAAATATACAGGGAAAAACAAAAGAGTTTTATATTCATTTTTTCTTCAACCATTTGAGCTTCATATTTTTCTGGACTTCGATTGTTGTTATTGTTATTGATTTGTATTGGAAATCATCTAATAAAGCTTTTTCTGGTGTTTCCTTATAAGCAATTCAGGTTTGGAGGTGTTAATAAGTATGGAAGAAAGATTTAAGAAGTACAAAAATGACTTGTTTAGTTACGGGAGTAGAGAATTGGATAGAGAGTTGATGGGCATTGAGGAAAACAACCGAATCAATGCATCAATTTGTTCCTACTTGCAGTTGTTATCAGGATATTTTGAGTTATCAGCAGCCCTAAAGACATTAGAGTACTTGATTCGTAGATACAAGTAAGCTGCTCACTTCAGTTGTTGAATTTAATGCAACACACTCTTTTTTGGTGCTTCTAAAATATTTCTGCACCACTTGATTTACTAACACTTTTTGTTTCATGCTAGTCATGTTTGTTCTGTATCCAACTCTTTTCTGTTTTTTCTTTTAACAGAATCCACATATATAATATCGAGGAATTCATTTTATGTGCTTTGCCTTACCATGACACCCATGTATTCGTTCGAGTAGTGCAACTAATAGACACTGGGTAAGAATGTTAATGTTTGCATATCTCATGTGGTGGCCTTGGTGACCGGACACAGAATATAACATCTTCCTCCTGTTTCAGTAATAGCAAATGGAAATTTCTTGAAGGGGTTAAGGCTTCTGGTGCACCACTCCCCAGAAAGATTATTGTGCAACAAAGTATACGTGACTTTGGGATCTTAGAGGTTTTGTGCAACTATGTATGTACCTGCTCCTTGTGTGTATACCTGTTTGTCTTTTTGATTTTATTTTTTTTAAAAAATAGATAAATAGATTTATGTAGATGTTTTACAAATTTTGAATTGGAAATTATAGGTGACAACTTCAAAGAAGGTTGAGCCATCAAGGCCCGTCACTGGTTTTTGTACAGCTGTAGTATTTGAGGTCTTAGCATCACTCACTACTATAGACAGTGAGGCAGTGAGGAGAGTCCTGCCTTTTGTGGAATTTGGACTTCAGTCAGGCTCCAGAGGAGGAACTGATCAAAAGGTTAGCTTAGTGGCTTCGTATGCGGTAACTGTTTTATGTTATAACATTGCTTGACATTCTTTCCCTTTTGCCCTTGTCACCAAGACCTCCTTAGTCTAAAGACATTGAGCGCTGTTTGATACTCTAGAGGTTGGCTTGACCTGTAATGTACAAATATGGAGGCTGTCATGTACCTTTGTCATGTTTGTTTGTTATCTACCAATTGGGACTGGGACGTGGAAATACAGCCACATTTGTTGTGTTTTTGCTCATTCCAATCACGTTAACTCACATGCCAAGTCTTCCCCTATAGTGTCCTTTTTTACCTATTTGACTAAATGTGTGACACATTTTGTATCGCTGGAGTTCCTTACATTCAGACATTCTAGAGGCTTCAAAGTTCAATCCATATCATTCATTGATCTTGTGACTGGGTCTTTGGCTTTTTGTAGGCTGGTGCTCTGATGATCGTAAGCCTGCTAGCTGATAAGGTAGCTCTGTCCCCTAAGGTTGTCAAAAGCTTGATGCGTTCCCTTGCTGAAGTTGCTCGAGCAGATGCAAGAGATTCTACTGACTTGCAGTTGTGCCGTATGTCTTTGATGACCCTAATCACTCTTGTCCAGGTATTGTTGTGTTCCATTCAATTTGGTAAGGAGTGTTTTCAGCATGTCTTCCCACTGTTTTGGCTTAGAAAAATGTAGTATGTTGTTCTTTTTGATATATTGTACCCTAGAGTTTATACTAAGGGTCCGTTTGGACATGATTTAGGTTGATATTTTGTTTGGACATGTGTTTAGATTTCTTAAGTTGTATTTTTTCTTATAAACATGAACATCTCATAATTTGTGAAAACTATCAAGACTTTCCATCTCTTATACAATCTTACCTAATTAGCATCTATAAACAAGGTATCGGAATATCCTAAGACACATAACTAATAAATCACATATTTCCGTGTTCCTTTTTATAAAATAATATTTGCAATTACATGTTATTACAACTTTTTAAATCCACATAATTTTACAAAGATTCATTGGTCTAATAAATCAATAATAGTAATTAACTATTCTTTCATGAGATGCTCCCATGTGGTACTGATAATCTTTTCACATCAAACATGAATCTTTTGTCAGAGATTTAAGCTTAATTGTTTATCTTTGTATTTGTTTTGGTGTAAACAGACAGTATTAGATAATGCAGTGGCAATTAGCACTAGTATAGATTGGTTGTAAGGGTCCATTATTGGGGTCTTTGTAATTACAAGCCTTATTTTTGTGGGACACTACACGATTTGTGCTAGTTTACTTATGGATATATAGAGTAAATGTTACCTTTTCTCAAAAAAAAAATAAAAAATAAAATTAGGAGCCCTTTTTTTTTGAAATTTAAACTTATGCATCATGTTTGTAGTTTAAAAAAATTGAAATCACAATTTAGAATTCAAATCTTACTTGTTGGAGAATTTGGGATTTGAAATCATGATTTGTAATTGAAGTTGATATTTTATGCAAATTTTATAAGCAAACATTAATTTGAAATCAAAACTCAACATCATGCTCTCAAATCCTATGAAAAAATGCCTACTACAAACAACAACATACCCTGTGGAATCCCACAAGTGGCGTCCGGGAAGGGTAGAATGTAGGCAGACCTTACCACTACCTCATAGAGGTAGAGAGGTGGTTTCCTAGAAACTCTCGTCACAAAAACTCATAAGCAGAATAAACTAGATATGGAAAAAGGAAAGGAAGGAAAAAGGAAATAGAAAGAGCGACTAATAATGAAAAGCACATGATAGTATGTAAATACGAGACAATTAACATATGTAAGACAAATAATGACATCACCAGAAAAAAAGACACAATAAATCCTATTACCTCACTATACCCACGACCAGACATCAACCTTACCCTACTAACCTATTAGCTTGCTGCTCTAATTCGCAACCCTCCACTTCTTCCTATCTAAGGTCATGTCCTTGGTGAGATCAAGTTTCACCATATCTTGTCTGATCACCTCCCCCCAATACTTTTTCGGTCTACCTCTACTCCTCCGTGTAACTTCTAAATCCAACCTCTCGCACCTCCTAACAGGAGCATTGATACTTCTTTTCTGCACGTGTCCAAACCATCACAGTCTCACTTTCCTTATCTTGTCAGCCACGGGGGCCACCTAGAGCTTCTCCCGAATGGTCTTATTCCTAATCTTATCACTCCTAGTATGCCTATGCATCCATCTCAACATCCTCATCTCCTTGATCTGCATCTTCTGAACATGTGAGTTTTTGATTGGCTAACACTCCACACCATACAACAAAGACGGTCTGACCACCAATTTGTAAGACTTGAGTTTAGGTGGTGTCTTCTTATCACACAATACTCCAGAGACAAGTCTCCATTTTGTCCATGCCGCCCCAATACGATGTGTGACATCATCGTCGATATCGCCACTACTCTAGATGATGGACCCAAGATATTTGAAGTTTTCTCTCCTGGGAATAGGTTTAGTGGCAAGCCTCACATTAATGCCTGCTTCATTCGTCGCAAAACTGAATTTGCAACCCCAAGTATTCTATTTTGGTCCTGCTCAGTTTGAACCCTTTGGATTCCAAGGCGTTTCTCCAAACCTCCAATCTATCAATAACTTTAGTCCTAGTCTCATCAATCAGTACTACGTCATAAACTGAGAACTAGAATTATATGGGTAGGGTCGGAATGATGGCACGAACCTACTGGAAAATATAAATTATATAGGTAGGATCATATTGACAGCACGATCTTACTGAAAGAGAGAAATTGTATGGATAGGGTCGGAATGATGGCGCAACTCTACAGCGAAAGAATTATATGGTTAAGGTCGGAATGATGACACGACCCTACTTAAATCAAATTTGAGAAAATAGTCATTGGGAAAATGGCACAGTATGACATAAATTAAATATGAAAAAAGTAGTCGTCAGAAGGATGAAATGGTGCTACATATAAATTAAATATGAGAAAGTAGTCATTGGAAAGCTGCACAGTGCTACGAAAATTACAACAACAACATACCCAGTATAATCCCACAAGTGGGGTCTGGGGAGGGTAGAATGTACGCAGACCTTACCCCTACCATAGAAGTAGAGAGGCTGTTTCCTGGAAACCCTCGTCTCAAAACCCGTAAGTAAGAATGAACTAGATATGAC
>JAOTQR010000069.1:16720909-16733592 GCA_025774065.1 Solanum ossicruentum | reverse complement strand
CAAGTATTCAGTTTTAGTCCTGCTCAATTTGAAACCTTTGGACTCCAAAGCGTGTCTCCAGGCCTCCAACCTAACATATGAGATATGAGAAAATAGTTCTAGTCATTGGAAAGATGCATGGTGCTACCAAATTAGATATGAGAAAATAGTTACCAGAAAGATACACAATGACTTAATTTTTTTGCTGACATAGTCACTGGCTGGATGGGTGGCATATATGGGGTCATTGCTGCCCGCCGACAGTGGAAGCTCTTTGACGTGCGGCGGAAGCTCTTTGATTTTCTACCAGGACCGTAGAAGCTTTGATGCCATGTGAGAAGTATTGGAAAGAATATTATTGAATTGTATATCTCTACATTATTTCATTGAGACCCTATCTATAGATACTATATTAAACTCCTTTTCCAACTAGGATATTATAATGCAATCATTTTCCAAGAAAGATTCTATATACCATTCCTATTCCTATTCTAAGTACTATTCCTATTCTAAGTAGGATTGTAGATATTATTTTTGTTCCTATTCCTATTCTTACAGTTATCTATGTTAACTTTGTACTTCTGTTTAAAATCACTTTATGCAGTTGCAATCTGTTGAAATTATCCCCAAGAAGATCGTTGATATCCTCAAGGACATCAGGTACTATGTTGTGCCCTGCTCATGTACCAACACGTAGTAGCCTATTTCGCCTTGGTTGAAATTTATAACATTCCTCTGAATCGTGTTTCTTGCTGTTTGTTCAAAGGAATATTTCGGGACTTCTAAGTGAATTGGTAGAGGAGTTCAACACAGATAAATTTCTGGCCTTGTTTTTGGACTCTCTTGTTGAGTACAGGTGGAAATAGCTGCTTTACCTGCTGTGGCTTTTTACTATTTGCCTGACCCACTGACTTTGATGTTATTTGTTTTATAGTTGTTCCGATGATCTTTGCCATGGAACTCTGTTGTCTATAGTAGATATGGTTCCTTTAAAGGACTCTGTTGCTCGTATAGTCTCCAAGTTGTTTAACACGTCTTTGCGAATATTGAAGGACAATGATTCAGCAGGTGCAGGTGCAGGTTTGCTTTGTTTTAAACTTAGCAACCATATCTTCCATCCTATTGCATTTAAAATATTTTCATTCATTTCGCCGAGATGGTGTGCATAAATGTCATATTTGTTATAACTAGTTGAGTAGGCACACTGTGTCCAAGCATCTGCTTAATTTAAATTCAATTAAACGTTGATAAAAGGGAAAAAGGTACCTGGGTTCAACGAAAAGAAGCAAAAGAGTTGCTTTTTTGGGGGTGGGGGGGGGTTGGGTGTATATGTGACAGACTTGATATGAAATTAAATGCTCCCATTCTTTTAGGTGATAGCCTTTTTAACTTTTAGTTTGTAGTGGTTAAAGGGTATTACGGGAAGAAACATGCAAGTAACTATGTTACACTACTACTCTGCTCAGTATTGGCGATGAAGACTCCTGATGTTCTTTTACTGCATATCTGAATACGCATCTCAGATCCTATAGATTCTTGAATAATTTTTCTCTTTATGCTTTTGCTAATCTGTATTTCTTTTTTCATGTCATACTATGTTTATAATTGTTAGGGAGTTGGTGCAATCAGATTTTGGTTTCTCTCCTTAGGAAATATCTGTTCGAGTCGCGTGAAGCTGTCAACAGATATATTGAGGTTCGTTTTTCTTGCTTGTCTCCATATTCTGTGTGGTCTTTGATCTTTTCTTATTTGTGCGGTAATTGGTCAGTTTAATTTTAATCATTAATATAAAATATCTTTTTCTTCTTTACATGTAGGATATTAAACTGCGGTCACAAAATGACTATGAAATAATTATCAGGATGTTGAATTGTAATTTAGATCTTTCACATGAAATATCTAATTCAAAGGTTTGGTTTGCCATGGAACATCCTAAGGTATCTTTGTTTACCTTCCTGTATTATATATTTCTATCCTGATGGCTTCACCCTTTGGGTTGTCTTTTTTCGCTTATCTTTTGTTTATAAGTGCTGTGTCTCTTTGTAAAAGAAAAAGGATAGTTTGCCAATTTAACAAAGAAATAATAAGACATTTTGCACTTCATGTCTTCAAATGGATGAAAGGCATGAGTACAGTAGGGATTTTTTCCCTGATACTGATGATTTGGTGCAATCTTTAAAGCAGTAGAACATGGTCGGAGTAAGATGATCTTTTCCACTAAATGGATCAGAATGGGTACATATTCGACTCCATTGTTAAGTTTTATAGCGGCAAGAAAAACAACCCAAGTTACAAAAAGACTGACAGAAGGATAGCAGCTAAGCTGCACTGCTGTTGGCATTTGAAGTTAAAGAGTTAGCCAGAAAATGAAGTTGCCCATCTTCTGATGAGAAGCTTCACCGATACAAGTTAATTCTTCAACTAAGAATTGATATTGAGTTTTTGACATTTGGAAGAAGTGCAGTGATTTTTGTAATAAAGATCAGATTTCTTATTATAAAATATGGATCAGTTTTGTTATTGGGAAGAAAGTCCTGTACTTTTTAGATGATGTTTTAAGGAATGGCACTCAAAGGTGTGGCCTGGTAGATAATGAAGTGGTTTGAGAACCACAAGGTCTTAGGTTCAAATCCCACTCGAGATAGAAAACACTAGTTGATGTTTTCCCATCCATCCTAACTTGGTGGACAGAGTTACCTTGTACGTGTTGTTGGTGGAAAGTAACAAATATTCCCAAAATTAGTCAAGGTGCGCAAAAGTATATCCAAACACCACGGTCATAAAAAATAAAATAGAACAAAATATTGTTTTAAAGAAGAGATGATCATCTGTTGCTTTTCTCAAAAAAAAAAAAGAAAGAAAGATGATCATGTGTCTGTCCTTTGTAAATGATGTTTTAAAGAATGGATCATGAGTCTGTGCTTTGTACTTTCGTTTTAAAGAGCTTCTGAGATCAAGAGATCAAATCTTGTTAAGTATGGTGCGACTATTATTTACACATTTATATGAGTTTTCCTTGCAGGCAGAGGTTCGACGATCTGCCCTTTTGGGCCTGGATGTGCGTGGTATGTTGAATGTTGAAGCAGTGGATTCTCAGGTATTGCTTCATTCCATTAATCTAGATGTGCTGTATTCCCTTTCACAACTAGTTTTTTGGACCTAATCCGGAGAGAATTTACTCTAGATATTCTATACTTAGATCATAAACAAAATTAGTATTATTGCTCTCTAATAAAAAATAGACCTTGATCCTCGACTCAACCCTAAAAACTACTCATGAAGTGAGTATTGCTTACAACTATATAAATAGGGCAAGCCCCGTGCAATAAAGCTCCCGCTATGCGCAGGGTCCGGGAAGGGCCCGACCACAAGGGTCTATTGTACGCAGCCTTATCTTGAATTTCTGCCAGAGCCTGTTTCCAAGGCTTGAACCCATGACTTCCTGGTCACATGACAACAACTTTACTAGTTACAACTATATAAACAGACCTTTCCATTCCTAAATAGTTGATGTAGAGAACTCTACACCCCCTACACTCAAGCCTACTGGAGCATAGATGATATAAATATGAGGGCTCAACATTGGTAAAGCCAAGGATTGGGATGTGCTTGACTTCGATACTATGATGAGAAATTCTGCCTGACTCAGCCCAAAAATTAGCTCATGAGGTGAGGAATTGAGGATTGCCAAAGACCATATAAGGAGACCGGATAACCTTACAACCTATGTGAGACTTTGACACCAGACATGCTGATTGATGTGATTTTTGATGATTTCTTTTTGATATTCATCTGTTTATATATCTTGTTGAACATCAAGAATGCTCCTAATATTCTTTTGAGACTGAAAAATCTTCAAGCATGCTGCTAAAATTTTGGCTGCTGTATGTTAATTTCCTCTGTTGGGATGTTTTGTGCATTGCAGGGTTTATCTTTGTATCTAAAAATGGGGAGGAAAGTGCTGATGTACTGTGTTTGGGAAGCTCTAGTCTTAGAGGGTGTTTGGATAGGCTCATTTTTTAAGTGCTTTTAGCTTTTAAGCACTTTTTAATTTTCAGAGGTGTTTGGCAAAGACACGAAGTGCTTTTAAGCAGCTTACTTTGGGCTTTAAAAGTTAAAGAAGAGCCAAAAGCCAAAAGTAGGTAGACTTCTGGCTTTTAGCTTTTAGCTTGTAAGTCACTTAAAAAAAAACTTATCCAAGCACCCCTTTACTTTTTAGTTGAATGTGTTGCTTGGCCCCCACTTGGAAGTGTTGAGGGAATGATGCTCTAATAGTTTTACTGGGATGTGGCTTTGTAATATTATTTGATTGTTGCATGCAGCTGTCTCTTTTCAAATAGCTGTAGTTTGGATGTTTAATTGAATTGATATGCTAGCTTCTCTATAAGTTGGTGCATGTGTATTCTACATGAATCTATTTTTCTGAGGTGCATTCAGTGTTATAAAAAGTGAAAAGCGCAAAAAAACTTTTAAGGTTCATTGGAGATTTAAGTGCAAGTAAAGCATGGGCTTTATTGAGAAAAGGCACAAAGGATAAAAAAATTGAAACTATACATATGTTTGGTCCAAGGATAAAAAAAATGAAACTTTACATATGCATGGGCTTTATAAGCATGAATAACAAATATATGGCAAGGAAATTGATTGTTTTTTCGATAAAGTGAAATATCAATGGTTTAGCATTGCCTCTTCGGGAAATCCTCAAAGTATCTCTTAGAGTCTTGATGACGACACCAAAGTAGACATTTAGCGAGGCGAAGTGCTCGACACGTTTTGAGTGTTGCTTCAGGGCTTAAGTGCGCCTTTGATGACACTGGGTGCATTGAATTATTCTATTGATAAAGTCTCTTCAGACTTCATTTCTAATATCTGTCTTCCATTCAGAGATTTGGCACCATTCAAGATGCTATACTGCGTCGGCTCTGTGATGAAGATTTGACTGTTGTTCAGGCTGCTTTAAACCTGGAGGCATTGCGTGAAATAATAAATGCTCCGCTTTGTATTGATGCATTCAGGAATGTGCTCTCAAGATGCATTAAGTTATTATCATCAGGTATCTTAACTTTTGCATTTGGTGAATTTTGTCCTAAATTGGGCATATATTTGCAGCATGTTCACATTAACTCCTCAAATTACAGGTGCATCTCGTGGTGCCTCTCTAGCAGTTGACATCGCTCTGTCTTGCCTCCAGCATGCTGCAGCGGGTTTGCCAGATAAGGGTGAACATGTGAAGATGGTGGCGGCATTAATTTTTCCCTTTATTATAATAATTCCGAAGGTTTCATTTGAAGAGTTTCAGTTGTTTCCTTTTAGTCACTGAGCTCGCACGATTAGCTTGCTCATTATATTATTCTGTTCTGATGTTCAATACAGACCCAAAGATTAAACTTGAAAGCTCTTGAAATAGCCAAGCAAATGAAGTGGCCTTTCTATGAGGATCTGGTTAGCGTTTCTCTACTGGACAAGGTAATGGTTTGTATCATACTGCTGTGCATCTCTCTATTGTTTTTTCTAATGACAAAGGGAACCTGCAGCTGCTACCCTTTGGCTGCGCACAGGGTAAACCTCCGCTCCTGTGCAATAGCTTTCAAACCACATAGGAGAGGTAACCCGCACTAGGCAAGTCCGGTGCATTGAGCTTGACCTAGAAGGCAAACCCCTTGCTTTCGTTGGCAAGGGGTTTCGAACTTGTGACTTCCAACATGGAAACCCCAAAGCCCAAACCACTGGGCCACTCCGAAGGGTCTCTCTATTGTTGTTGTATAACAGTTCATCGGAATTCAGATAAAAGGATACAATTGCTTGTCTTCATTTTGTAACTTTAAATAGGTCTTTTAAATTTGAGCTCCCAATTTGCTCCATTTTTTTCTTATAGTGATTTAACGCTGTTATTGTTCTGTAGAATCTGAGATTGTGACCTGGCCATCACAAATTCCATCTGCTATATAATTTTGTAATAGGTTTTTCAGTTTATTTCTTTTCCTTATGTTGAGATGTAAAAATATGTGTAAGCGTGTCGGTGTAACATAATGTTACCAAAGATCAACTTTGATACTTGCTTGTAATGAGTTAGGAAATAAGGGGTCATTTAGTAGAGTATATAAAAATAATGCTAAATAGATAATGCTTGCATTAGTAATGCATGTATTAGTTATGCTTGCATCAATTATACATAGAATAATTTTATGTATTGTTTGGTTTGATGCATCAAAAATAGCATGAATTGCATCAAAAAGATTATTTACAAATATACCCTCCATAGTTATGCTGGAAAAGATGTGAAATAAGTTTTCAGGGGTAATTGAGTCTTTAATCATGCTAATGCATGCATTTAAATCATTGCATTACTAATACCTAGAAATCCATGGTATTAGTGATGCATACCTTAATACACAATCGAGTGTATAACCAATGCAAACGTTGGTTATACAAAGCATGAAAAAGTATACCAAACAAGGTATTACCAATACACCAAGTTAATGCATACATCATTTTTACTAAAACACTCTACCAAACGACCTCTAAATGTTTGTATAAGCCTATTCCATTTACATTTTCAAACACTCGTCTCTTTTTCTTTTACTCGGGGCCAGATCGGCATAGGAGGTTGATGGATTCCCTAAGTGTTCTGGAAGAATTTTGTAGTGGAAATCTTTAAGCAGACCTTTTTTTTGGTTTGGGGAGGGGGTGGGGGTGGGGGGGGCATTTGTTCTTGTTTAACTTGGTCAACAAATGAATGATCATTAATCTTGCATTTTTATTGATATTTAGAAATTAGATTCTGGGAAAATAGCTTCAATCAATGCGGAGAACATTAATGTGCTGGCAAAAGCATTGTCAATATACCCTGAGGAACATTTGCCTTGGCTGGTAGAATGCTGCAAAACCTTGGAACTGTCAAAAACTTTGTTCTTGTTGGTGGTGTTGCAATCTTTCACTCTGCTGGATACAGGTAATTTAATGGCTGTTTTTGATGCTCTGGCGCTTCTACTTTATCCCCGTCTTTCTACCCCAGTGTTATAGGTTGGGCCTTCCAAGATGCTTTAAAAAATTCTAAAATAAACACCAAATTTGCAGTGCCTATGTCTCTTTGTTAGTGCATGTCTGAGCATTTAAGATATCCGAAAATGACTCATTGAAATTGGTTGATTTATATATTTTGTAAAAGAAAAGTTCTATTTATATTTATTAATATTTGACGTAGAATGGCTTGCTTTGGGTCTTAGTGAAATGTAAGGGTGTGCATTGGTCCGTTCGGTTCGATTTTATACATTATTGGTTCGGTTTATCAATTTTCAATTTTTAAATATGCTAAACCAATAAGAATCCAATCAAATGTTTTTTATCGGTTTTCAAATTGGTTTTAAGTCCTTAACGGTTTGGTTTTCGATTTTCGGTTTACCCGATAAGAATGATAATGAGAATTTGCATTAACAAAAAACAGATGGGGTATGAAGATTATGTTTATAAACTTGCAAAAACTATAATTAGTTAATTACAAATTAAAATACTACAGTGGATAACTAATTACTTAAGTATCGTAAAGATTAAAATAGGTAAAGCATTGCTATAGTGTTCTATTACTATTAAGTTACTAATATTTAATATTTACGAAGGGATAAAATAGTAAATTATTATAATCTTATTGGGTTATCGGTTTACCCAATAACCCAATAGTAAAAATCGATATCGAACTGATAACCCAATAACAATAAACCAATTACGTTTTTATCGGTACGGTTTTTCGATCGGTTCGGTTTTTGCACATCCGTAGTGAAATGTTCAGAATTGATTATTCTATTTTTTCAATAACTGAGAAATCCTAGTGTCAGTATCACATGTTAGAAACTTGGTGGATAATAATTCCTCGGGGATTTCTCATTTATCAAGAAAAAGATATGAGTTATTATTGTTTTTTACTTTTCAAGAATTGCCCAATTTGGCAAAATAAAAAATAGATTCTCAGTATACTAGGTTATTTAATTACACTTGCAATTGAATCAAATAGGTTGAAGTTTGAGGATCTTGTAAAAAATGGTAAGATCTTTCTTGAAAATGAACTAACAATACCTTATCAGAATAACATAGTGAAATCTAACAACTATAAAATAATGTGATAATCGAAACACAATAAATAACATGAGATGATAGATATCAAAAGCAAGAAGCTACAAAGTACGATTAGTACTATGATTTCGAAAAACATTAATAAAGACGGTCACACATACGATAGGCTAGTATGCCTTCATATACATCTTTGCATCCTCATTTTCACAACTTGCACCATGGAGGTTCTTGATTGGCGAGCACTCTACCCCATATAATAAGACAATCTAACCACCACTCTGTGGAACTTACCTTTAATTTTAGGTGGTATCTTTTTATCACACAAGACTTTCGAGGCAGGCCTCCACTTCATCCATGCCACACCTATGCGATGTGTGATATTATCGTCGATGTCCCTGGTTATCTAGATTCTAGATTCAAGATACTTGAAATTCTCTCTCTTAGGGATAGTCTGTGTATCAAGCCTCACTTCCACGCTTGCATCATGTATTGGATCACTGATGTAAACAATTTTGAATATATGCAGAAACGTAAGAAAAGAAGCCAACTTCTGTTCTCAACAGTCTCTCTTTTTTTTTTCTTTTAAAATTAGTTTTTAATACTGCCGTTTTCATTGTAAAGATTTCAAATTGCAATGCTCGAATCTCTGTTCTTGTGTTTAACATTTTGAACCAAGGAATGGTACCCAAGGATTCATGGTGCAATCAGTTGCTTTGTTGCAGCCAATTCTTTAACGAAATTTTGATTATTCAAATCAGTGATGGAGCCAAAGTTAATTAAGGGGTTCAATTGAATTCTCTCCATCTGCCGGGAAGTAATACTGTGCAAGGAGGGTAAAAAAAAATTTTGCTTGTATGTATATACATTATTAAATTCCCTTAATATAATCATGTAGTGGCGAAGGGTGTTCATTCATTGCTTTAAGTCTCAGGTTCATATTCCTAGTGTTGTATTCTTGCATCTTTTTATCTCCTTATTAGAATTTCTGGCTCAGCTACTGATTCAAATTTAAAACTCATAAAGAGTATAGAAGCTAACTAATATTGGACAAAAGGTGTAGAGTAAGTTGAAAAGATATTTTTGCTCTAATTTGACAACACTTATGATATATTACTGCAACATTATTTCAGAAAATCTTATGTTTACTTTCGGCTCCTCTGCTTTGTTAGGAGATGGTCAATTTCCAACGTTCTTTGGCATTTGCTTTCCGATCCTCCGGATGGAGTGGGAGTTGCTGGAGTCTGCTGGGAGTATTTCTGAAGAGGTGGCTAATATGTAGTTTTCTGCCATTGACAGCAGTAGGTTATTGTTGTTTTTTTGTCACCACCTTTTGCTAATATCTACTTTAAACAATTACAGTTCAACCCAGGATTATTTGAGGGAGACATCAATATACTCATTGAACATATGGTTGCTACCAACCCGAAAGAACTCAATGGTGAAATTTTGACTTGCTTGTTTTGGAGGCTGCTTGGGTCATTTAGTAAAATAGCAGCTGAAACAGAATATTTGGTGGGTGATCCTTTTTCTTATTTTGAGATCTATATTTTTTCTTTTTTTTTTCACCTGTTGTTTTTCCTGTGTCCTTTGCAGGATAAGAATGAGAAATGGTTATGCTGCTTTCGGGATCTGTTTGTCTTTCTTGTATCCCGTACAAACCATGTGTTTAGGAAACATCTGTCTAATGTTGTTGCAAAATGCAAGATCCAGACATCACACTTCCTCTCAGAGTTCTTTACTGATGAAGGTTTTAGACACAACCTTTTTATCTTCTTTATCATTCTGTATTAGTGTTGTTATTCCCAACTCTTTTTTTGTGAATCTCTCTTGTAATAGTTCTGTCCTTTTTTAAGCAGTAATATCTTGAGACTCCAGAATATCAATTCCTGGAAAGGAACCTTTCTTAAATGTGCTGTTAATAACTGCTGTTTTCCCCCATAGTGACTCATTGTTTTGTGTACTTTCTTCGAAGTTCTTTACTGAGGGAGGTTTAGAAACTGTTTCCATTAAATTCTTGTGCATTTGCTTACCTGTATTGCTATTACAAATTTTACCTTAATGTTCCTCAGTTAATGATTAAGAAAGTTTCTTTGTTGCAGTAGTTGTTTATCATGTCTTAAAAGACTCATATTTTGATGTTTAGCTTATCACTTTTTGGATAGATAACTGACCTGTCCATTCTTGCTAAAACCAGTGTGTTCAGATATGGTGACACTTTTTGGTTCAAGTTTGCATATTACTTTCATTTCTGATTGGTAGTTTCATTTGAGATTAAGGAACCTGAATTGCAAGCTTTTCTGCTCAAGTGATATGGTCTCTATGCAAGCTCTTAAAGATCATTAGAGCTTCTTTGGATTGGCTTTTGGCTTATGACTTATAAACAGAAAGCCTTAAGTTAGTAATTCTAACTTATGACGTTTGGCTTATTTTTGTTGTTTGGCTTAAAAACAAGTGCTTATAAGCATTTTTAAAAATTTTATCCAAACAATACAAAACTGCTTAAAAGCATCAACCGTTAGTGAATTCAAACAGGCTCTTAGTATCTAAAAGCATCTGTGGAACACAGGCATGTTGAAACTACATTCAACCTGATCCACGATGTGTAAAATTTAGGTTAGGTGTGAAGCTAGGGATGTGTTAATAAAAGATCTGAAGCTCATAGTTCTCTGCAGGAGAATTATCAATTTGTCTCTGTGGGGAATTGATCCATTACCTCTCCTTTTCTCTGCAAAAAGTGATTTCCGTGTCAACTTTCTCAGTCTGAATTTTCCGTGCATGGCCCAAGAATCCTAATCCCTTCAATTTTAAAATTTGTATTAAATTGATAAAGTATAATCAACACTACAAAAGAAAAGAAACTTGCCAATTCTTTTTAGGGAGTTCTCTAGATAAGAAATTGGGGATGTTGCACTGAAGAGTATACTTAATACTGGACCAGGCTTCCAGGTTTGTAAGGATAAACCTTGTGCAGTTTATATGGTCTTTCAAGGTTAATTCTGAACTCTGCACGTCAAGGAAAAAAATGGTTGAAAGGCAAATATACAGTCTAGGATAACTGTAGAATGTGACTGAACATCCTAATTTTGCTAACGGTGGGAGGTCTGATGAAATTTAAACTGATTCTGGAAGGTTTAGTAGCCCTTGTCAGTTGCTTAATTAGTAGATGGTTGTGACGGCAGTGATGATTTTGTGATGTTTATGGGCTTGGTGGGGATGTCCATTCTGGTGTAGTCAACTATCTGGAAGTTTTTATTCCCTGCCCCTGTATGATCTTTCTTGAGGATTTGTGTTACTGTTTTACTATATTTTTGGATGTTCACAGGTGTTTCTTCTGCTCTCCTTATTGGAAGTCTGCAAGTTTTCACATCTCTTTGTGCTCGTCCAGATGAGAGTCTCATATTTCAACTCTTTGCTGAATTTCCCTCGATCCTTGTTCCGCTATCAAGTGATAATCAGGTTTTGCATTTACTTCTTAAATCTAGAATGTTTCAGAAAACAACTCGGACTATTTTCTTAGAAAATATTCGTGTCTCTCTTTTGTAAGGAGAAACACATTTTAGCTTGTCAATTTTGTGGACGGAAAACGGAAACATGCTTTTTGCTTTTGGTGATGTTTTGTTTCACATTTGAAAGCAACGTACTTATTTTTCTGTATGTAGGATGTGCGCACAACAGCAATGAATACCATTGAAGGACTTCTATCCTTGTGGTCGCGCATTAATCTATCCAGATATAAAAATGGTATTCCTCTGACAGAAGTCAGTCAACTCTCGTGTACTTCTTGTGTATCCTTCCTGTATGGGAACGTTTTCCACATCAACAAAATAAAATCCCCCATGAAAAATAAGGTTCTCTAGTGATGTCTTTCCCTTCCATATGGCATTAACATTATGCAAAATGACAGGTCCTCATGCTGTCCGGGTTCACTTTCTGGGAGAACTGTTGGGCTTAATGGTTCAGCAGAAGAGATTTCTAATATCAGACAAAAATGTCCTCTCGTCATTGCTTTCATCATTGCTAGGCAACTCCAACGATTCTCTCTTAGTGCAGCACAATGTTGGAAAAAGGTTCGCTCTGTGCTCCAACAACACCCATCACTTTTTGTTGTAAATATTGCGTTCTTTGCACCATATATATATATTTTTGGGTCTATTTCGGAAAAATGTAGATTGCTTTCTGTTGTGGCCTGCGGTTGGGGAGTGGGTTCACTAACTTAGTTGTATGCTAGAAGACTTTAATCTGAGGACCAGAGCTCTTCTATTCGATATTCCTTTCTTATTGAAAACCTATGGGGAGTAGCTAAGCAAAGGGAACTTGGTCAAGCGCTTTTTTTCGATATCCATTAGTCAAAGTCCAAGACAAGACGGAAGATAGAGTGAATCCTCTTTAAAAGAAAACCCCACCTGCTGATACCAGAGCCTGAGTTGGTAAACTGTATAAATAAAGAACATAATTCTTGAATCAGAGCAGTCAATTGTTCTACCCTTCGAACTTGGAGATTGAAGAGGATCATGCTATGCAGCAGCATAGGCAAGATCCTTATATGTTGGTATATACCCGAACTTAAATGAGAGTTGGAAACATGATTTATGAATTGTGTGTGTTATCTTTCACACAAAGAATACATTGATATATAT
>JAOTQR010000069.1:16688872-16714802 GCA_025774065.1 Solanum ossicruentum | reverse complement strand
CTAACTTGTGTATGATGTGCTAGTGAGGGGTTAAACTAAGTTACGTCTATTTCTAGATTGTGAATGTATTGAAGTGTCCTAACTTGTGTATGATGTGCTAGTGAGGGGTTAAACTAAGTTACGTCTATTTCTAGATTGTGAATGTATTGAAGTGTTCACTCAGTTGGTTCGAGTTTTGGTAGTTGGTTCAGTTTATCTGATTGTTGGTGTTTGGCTCACTTTTTCTTTCTCAGGTTGATTTTCTTGATTCAGTTTCCCATTATTGGCCTCAAGTATTCTTGCTTAAAGTTGAAAATATCTTCTAAGTACATGAAATCATTGTCTTATGGTAAAGAGAATCCACACTGCTTACTGACCTGGTGGACCTCGATGATATAATTATCTGAATTTTTTTTTAAGCCTCGTATTCTCCAAATAGCTCTTTTAGTGAGGAGGAATAGTACAAAATGCTGTTCGCAGGGAAGTGAATCATTCCACTCAAAAAAGAGCTGGAGCTGGGCTAGAGTCTTTTTTTCGTGCATGTGAAATTGAAACCAACAATTACGCCAAAAATCAGAAAGATGACATCAGACGCTGAGCCTGAGGATATGTGGGTAAACTGAGCTTTTCTGAAGCAAAAGATTAGACACCAAGGGCTGTGAAGACAACAACATGATGGTTGAATTACTCAATATCGGATGTGTATTTGTCTTCGAGAAGTAGAATGAAACTTCTAGCCAAAAAAAGGCAGTTGGCCGCTGTTAGTGATAGAAGGAATAACTTTGTGAATGAGTATTTAGACCACTGAATCCACTGATTTTATTTATACCTTCAGCTGCAAAATAAGGAAAAAAAATATTCCTTTGTGATTGTGAGGAAAAAAAACTAAATCAACGTGAGAATTATATAAACTAGTTAAGGCTCAGCAATAAGGATAATAGTGAACCATTTTATAGAATGTGATAAGCATCAATAAGTAAACGAAGACGATAGTAAGTAGAACGAAGATGACGGAAAGTAGAACGAAGACGACAGAAAGTAGATTCTTCATCTCTCTAGTGAGCAATTCCAGCTAGACACGGTCAAAATGAGGACGAGGAGAATGTTAACGCCATCAACAAGAACTACAAAAGCCTTTTGAAGAAGAGGTCCTACTTGGACCTAAAAACTTGTGCTGTAGACAAAGCAATAGGCCCAGATGGATACCAGGGCTTTTTTTTTTTTTTAAAAAAAAAAATTAAATGATGGGAGATAGTAAAGGGGGATTTGATGGCAACTATGTGGAACTTTGTTCTCATGATTTCTTTGAGAAGAGTTCCAATGCAACATATATAACTCTGAACCCAAAAAAGAGTGGTGATAAGGAATTGAGAAGACTTCAGACCAATCAGTTTATTTTGTAATGTCTACAAGTTAATAGCCAAGATTCTCACGAAAGGAAGAAGAATGTGACACACAAGCTAGTCGATGCTCAACAAATGGCCTTCCTGAGAGGAAGGCAAATCGCTGATGCAGTCCTAATTGCCAGTGAGTGTCGAGACTCAGAATGAAGGACAAGTCCGCAAGAGTCATGTGCAATCTGGAGATAGAAATGTATGTCAGTTGGAGTTTTTTTAAACTTGAAATCATGCATAGGATCGGTTTGGATTGAAATGGATCAGATAGATAAAATTTTGCATAAGCACATTGAAATTTCAATACCAACAAATGGATCTCCCAAAGGTTTCTTCCCCTCAAACAGAGGATCGAGACAAGGTGACTTTCTTTCATCTTTTCTGTTCATTCTAGTGATGGATGGCCTGAATAATATCCTAAAGACTGCTCATATCAATGGGTGGACAAGGGGTTTCCATGTAGCGAAGAAGCGGTTATGATGCTGAAGAAAGCCAACTTAGATCTTAAGAGTGGTACTCTTTTTGTTTGAAGCAACTTCTGGGCTCCATATCAATTTGAAGAGAAGTCATATTTTTCCAATTAATGAGGTGAAAAGAATACAACAATTGATAGAGATCTTGGGAGGAGAAATAGGTCAGCTGCCAACAGTATATTTAGGGATGCCTTGGTGAGCCAAAATCAAATCCAAAGAGATTTGGAATGGGGTGGTGGAGAGATGTGAAATGAGATTGCCTAGATGGGAAGTGCGATAGTTGTCTAGAAGGTGGAAAATTAGTCCTAATCAACTCAGTCTTAGATGCTTTGCCAACATAGTTGATGTCAGTTTTTGCTCTCCTTGCAAGGGTGGAAGAAATACGTGATGTTTTAAGGAGTCGCCTTTTTTTGGAATGGATTGAAGGAGAGGGCAAAGGATTTCATTTGATCAAATGGAAAACTGTAGTTCTATCAAAGAAACAAGGTAGTATAGGCATTAGAAATTTGAGGAAACTAAAGAGAAGCCTATTGATGAAGTGGTTGTAGAATTTTCCTAAAGAGGAGCAGGCTCTATGGGTTAGAGTGATTCAGGCAAGTATGAGAAGGTAGTCTACTGGAAAACTAACGTAGTGATTCTGTCTATGGTGTTAGCTTGTGGAGATAAATCAGGAATTTGTGACATAGCTTCTCTGAAAGCACTAGATTCACTATAACAATGGAAGGAAGATTTTGGGATGATAACTGGTTAGGAGATGGCAGCCTCAAGCAGCTTTTCCTAGACATCTATCTGTTGAATCAGCATCAGAAGGCCACTTTGCAAGAAGTCTGGTCCATTTGTGGATGGAACTTGACATACAGAAAGTTGATGCAAGACCTGGGGGTGGATAGACTGGCTGAATTTTATGGCACCCTAGACCAATTTAGAGGAGTGAAGGAGGGTGAAGACACTCTCAGGGTGGAATTATCATAGCAAAAGTATTTTCACAGTTAGCTCTACCTGCAAGAATCCTAACCAGATTGTCTTAGAAGCTTATATGGCAAGTTAAAAATCCATGCAAGATGACAGTTGTAATCCATACAAGGTGGCAGTTTTACTTGATTGTGGTAGTATAAGATGCAACACTAACTCAGTAGAGTCTCATAAGTCGGGGAATACATGTGTCCAAGATTTTTTTTTTTGAGCAACAGGAAGAGACAATCAACCGTCTGTTTCTTGACTGCAGGGTGGGTAGGCAACTTTGGAACCTGTTTGCCAGCTTCAGGGGCATAAGGTGGACTATGTCAGAAAGGGCAGGTCAGGCTCTTGAAAGCTAGAACAATGAAAGTAGTGCAGAGGTGAATCTAGGAATTCAAGAACATGAGTGCACCATTACTTTATTTTTTAAAATGGGTAAAAATGATGATGTTTGTTGGAATTGAACCCCCAACCTTCATGCTAACAAAGAGCTCATGAACCAGTAAACCAACTTGTCATTTTGAGCATGAGTTCCTTTAGCTAGTATTTAATGTATTCCTTAAGAATTATACAAGTAATATACCGAATTTAGTCGGATGACCACGGGTTCCCGTGACCCCAAAAAAAGGGGCTAAATTTTCCCCTGAAGTAGTGGCAATACAGACAAAAGCAGATGGAGAATTGTCCCAGCAGTGATTTGGTGGACATATGGAAGGGGAGAAATTTGAGATGCTTTGAGGGCATTAGCAATTCTTTTCATAGGACTAAAACGAACTGCATTATCACTTTTTTCTATTGGTGCAATTCTGAGTATATAGATGATCCTGTAGCTATTATAGATATTCTAGGTTCTCTGTAAGATGAAATAGGATCTTAAGGTAAGACTTTCCCTGAATTTTAGTTTGTTGAGTATACTCTGTTGTATGTAGCTTTATGGTGTAAATTTGGGATCCCTGCCTTTACTGCTGAAGATTTATATACAAACCTGGTACCTTTGTAAAAAAGAATGTTAACACCAGAAGTGACATGTAGCAGTAGGCGAGAATGTTTTGCTGAAGGAACAGGATGTAAACTAAAACCGAAAATGAACCAAATAAATTGAAATTTCAGTTGCTTTTGGTTTGAGTTGAATAATGCACATCCGTGTCCGTATACTCAACTGTAGAATACTTACTACAATGTTTCTGATGCCATTAAGTAAATTTGGTTTATGGTTGTCATAATCAGTACTCATGTAAAATATTTTGGGATTTGGTGGAGGTAAGAGAAGATGTTATAGAGGTGCATAATTTTTACAATTGCGTTTTGTGTTTGGAAGGGTGACAGGCTAGAATAGTTCAAGATATTTTGCCTATTGAATAATCTGAGACAGCAGTCAATCTGAAATCTTGGTGGTTTGAAATTACCTTGCAGTGGGGACTAAATGAAACTGAATTTCTAGATAGCGTGAGGATTAGACCATTTCTGTAGTTCGTACGGACTAAATGAAAATAACTTTCTATACTGCATAAGGATTAGACCAGTTGTGTAGCTTGTCGGAGAGGTGTATATTAATTTTATATTTTCTGTTGATATTTATGTATTTTTTTTCTAAAGCTGTACATCAGAATTTGATGACAGCATTCACAGCTTTGCCATTGCATTATCATCAATGTATAACATCTTGCAAATCTATGGCTCATTATGTGTATAGCTCCAAACTTTCATCTCCTTAAGGGGTCATTTGGTTTGAATATAAGTTATGCTGAGATAAGTAATGCTGGGATTAGTTATGTTGGGGTTGGTTATCCTAGCATTAGTTCTTTTTGATTGTTTGGTTTGTTGCACTAAAAACAGGATCCATAGCATACTTCCTAAATAAAGTTGTATGTTTACAAGAATACCCTTTTATTTAGCTTTTTCTATATATAATTTTTTGGTAGAGCTTTAGTTATTCATTCTTAAAAACAAAACATCCACCTTATTTAACTTAATTATTTTATTTATGAATTCGGATGAATTTCTTTGGGTTCCCAATTTTGGAGGTGTCAATACTCCACTCTAAAGTACATGCGTGGTCACGACTTTTTACATATCTTCCAGACTTATCGTAGATCTCTTAAAATGATGGCCATCAAGCCATCGACTCTGTGACATTATCACACTATATTCTGGGGGTGAAGTTTCAAGATAAATGGCATGGCTTCAGGACTTGATATTTCTAAGCTTCTAAAAGCTCTTCAAAAGCATGGTATGGTTGCAGGACTTGAAAACTATTTTTGGGATAACATTCTAAGCCAAGAAGATTCACATAATAAGAAAATGCACAGCTTAGCTATGATAGGAGCAACATCATTATAATATCTGTGATAACAACCATGACAACACCTATTTGCCGAACTGAAACAATAGTGGCCACAAAAATGAAAAGAGAAACCTCCAGATGACCCTAAGAGACGCTTTGTAACAAATATATATGTGAAAAGTAATAAAGGATTTTGAAGGGTAATTTTGTCATTTTATAAGTTTATCCCATGACAAATGATGAAATTATTATAGCATCCCGGGGAAGGGATAACTTAAGCTAGGATTAATAATTGATCCTGAGATAATTTATCATGAATTACCAACCAAACAACAATTTAAGTACCACTATATTTTAATGGAAAAACTACACAAGATAGACCTAATTTGAAATTATTTATTCAAATTGGACCCAACCCAAACTATTTACCCATAATGGACCCATAGCCCAAAATTATTTATCTTCTTACGCTACTTTCCCCATTTCATTTCGCCCACGACGTCAACAGGATGTTAGTTTGACATCAACATAACAGCTATGAGTTAATCCACTGTGATATTCTGGCGGTATCTTGATACCATTCTAGTATCATATGAGACGAGCTTAATCCTCTGTAATACTCTACTGGTATATTGATACCCTATCGTTATCATATAGGATTTGACTCTTCTTTTAAGAAATAAATAAGCAACAATCCCAAGAAAATTATTGAACTCTAAATTAGTAGAAAATATATTCTTTGTAATACTTCGTTGGTATATTCATACAATATCGGTGTCAATACAACTAGTATGTTATGTTGTCCTTGCCCATATGAGTTAATCCATTGTGATATTCTGGCGGTATCTTGATACCATACCAGTATCATATGGGATGAGCTTAATCCTCTGTAGTACTTTGCTGGTATATTGATACCCTATCGTTATCATATATGATTTGACTCTTTTTTAAGAAATAAATAAGCAACAATCCCAAGAAAATTATTGGACTCTAAATTAGTAGAAAATATATTCTTTGTAATACTTCGTCGGTATATTTATACAATATCGGTGTCATGTAGGGTTGAGCTTAGTTCTCTATGATATTTCATTGGTATATTGATACCCTATTGGTATCATATAGTTATGACTCTTTTTTTTAAAAAAATAAAACAATTAAGAGAAAATTATTAAAGTTACAAAGTTATCTATTAAAATTTAAATTAGTAGAAAATATATTCTTGTGATACTTTGTTGCTATATTGATACCATATCGGTATCATATAGGACTGAGTTTTCTTTGTGATACCCCATCTGTATATTGATACCTTTATTGGTATCATATAGTTTTGGACTCTTTTTTTTTAAGAAATAAAACAATTAAGAGAAAATATGAGAGCCTCAATTTTTTTAAATTAAACTCTAAATTAGCAGAAAATATATTCTTTGTGATACTCTGTCGGTATATTGATACTATATCAGTATCATATAGGATCGAGTTTACTCCTCTGTGATACTCTGCGGGTATATTGATACCCTATTGGTATCATATAAGGTGGGCTCTGACGTCAGCATGATGTCAGTGCACAAATTTTAATGGTAGACAAATTGGGGGGGGGTACTAATTGTAATTAATTAGGAGGTCGAAAATATAGGGGGGGGGGGTATATGGATGGAAGTAGTTTGCTTCAAAGGGGCAGTACTTAGTTCTCCCTATTTTAATCTCAGGATTATTTGCACTTATCCTTGACACCAAATGACCTGTAAGTTTATTAACAAAAAAAGCAACCCTCGAAAAGAAAATTAAGCATGATGGAGTTTTAAATCCACCACGTTACTCTCTTGTAAGTTAAATTGGTGCTAAGTCATCCTGTAGTCATGCTAGGCCTTGTTCTTCTTAGTCTTTTGCATGCACAATATAATTTGCGACATTTTACTATGTGAGGGTGATTTGTCCTTTCGCTAAAATTTGAAATAGTATTTTGCTAAATGATGCAGATGCTTACTTTATGCTGGCTTTTTTTGTTTTGTGATTTTGTATTTCAAAATATTTTATATGGGCAAGGACAAAACATAACATGCTAGTTGTACATCCGGATAGACTTCTTTCTGCAAGTAGATGTTACTTTTTTGTCTGACTTGATTATATACGAGGAGTCGAGCCTCTGGTATTTTTGTATTGTGCTAGGACTTTGTCGGCCATTGCGCGGTTAGAGTATCTGGAAGCACTTCAAAATTGTATAATTCAGTTTCTGATTAGTTTTCCTTCACAATGCAATGCACTGAGTAGCTAGTGGGGACTGACTGGATTCTTCTTCCAGATCACTTGCTCGCTTGTTAGTCGGATACTTGAGTTCATTTGTGAGCAGAAAGTTTGTTCTACTGGTTCAAGGCATGAAAAGAAAAGAAAGAAAGGGAGTGCCTGCAATAACCGTGATGTTTGCCTTGGTATTATTCCGGGAGGTGGAAACGTTGTTGCTTTTGTTGGTTCTCTGCTTGATGTGTTGCTGCTGAAGAAAGACATGGGGAACAGGTCAGTTGGACTTGTCATGCTATCATCTTATTACTTGTTCACGATTATTGCAGCAGTATGACTAACCTATGTTTATAGACACCCTTGTTTTTATCTATTGATGATATCGATTAATCATTTTGTAGAGCTTCTCTCATCTGTCCCTTGTTCAAGCTTCTTCAAAATGCCTTCATTGATAATGAGTGGATTCATGTTGCTGCAAACCAAGATGATTTACATTATCATGCTTCATCTGAAAACTCTCAAATCATTGCTGATGCTGCGGTTCACATCCAACAAGAGTTGCTCCTCCTCTTGGAAGACATTACTGCTAGTGTCACATCTGAGGTTTTACTAGGTCCCTTTTTGTCTAAATGGTGTTCTACTGAGTTATTTTGGGTTCCCTTATCCACATTTACTTGTGTATTTTGTCAGGATAAAAATTCTATGAACTTTGATGTGGAGCTCCTCACTAAGTGTGCCCGTTCTTCAAGCAATATGGTGACACGCAATCAAATTTTCTCATTGTTATCTGCTATTTCTAGAGCTAAGCCAGATGAAATTTTAGACCATATCTTGGAAATTCTTGTTATCATTGGGGAATCTGCTGTCACTCAGGTCTTCCTTTGAGCATATGAATTTTTTTCTGTTTCCTTTTGCCCCCCCTGTTTTTCAGTAATCCTGTGTTGTGATAACAGTTTTGAATTTTTGCTTCAAATTTAACTAATGAAAAATTGAACACCATGTTCCACTAGTCACATCAGTCTGCATGTTGAAACCTAAGTTGCATGGACTCTTCACTTTCAATGCTGCCCCGTCAGATTCTCCGGAAATACACTACTTTTGGAGACTCTGACATGCACCCGCTGACACTTTTGAAGAGTCCGAGCAACATAGGTTGAAACTGTAGTTGAAATTAGAAGTTCAATAGTTTTAAAATTGAACACTGCGTTTATGGTATTGAGTTTGTGTATATTTATGTGTCATCTCTATGAGAGATTTTACATCATTTTCTTTCTACAGTGGGACAGCAACTTTCAACATATATTTGAGGACCTCATATCTGCGGTTGTACCATGTTGGCTGTCTAAAACAAACAGTGCCGATGCGTTGCTTCAGGTAATATTGGCAGTATCCCCCTGACAAAAATAAAAAAATGTAAAATATATGGCAGCATCCACAGATAGATGCCATAACTCATGGAACTTTGTACTGATGCTTAAATTACTTCTCCAGATCTTTGTAAGTATTCTGCCTCAGGTTTCTGAACACCGGAGGATTCCAATGATTGTACATGTTTTGAGGTATAGAATTCAAATTTTGAGCTTTAATATGTTGTCTGCCTGCATCATTTTTCCATAATACTCTTCTTTTGCAGGCATCTGGGTGAAAGTGTTAGTTTAGGATCATTGCTCTACCTCCTATTTCGTTCGCTAGTTGCGAGAAACTGCTCCTCCTTGTGTGATAGAAGTGATCCATCTTTCAGTTACTCAATTTCCCTCATAAATACGCAGTGGGAATATTTATTCGCTGTAGATTTGTTGGAAAAATATTCGTGTACAGTATGGCTTCCCTCTATTTTGATGCTTCTTCAGCGAATAGTAGTTAGTGACAGTGAGGCAACACTCTTCATGGAGCAGCTAGTTGCAATTCATTTCATCTCAAACAAACTCCAAGATCCTGAGATTGCTTTTAAGCTTGATTTAGGGGAAGATTCAGACAACATTCAGGTTTGTGTCCGTTGTAATTTCTTTTGCACTACTGTTTAGTAAATGTATGATAATTATCCTGATCTCTTGCACGGTGAACAGTACATGAGTGCTTCATAATGTGAGGAATGATTCTCTGTTTTTTTTTGTTTGTAGTAGTGAGGAATGATTCTCTTCTTGTATTCATGCAATAAACTTTTTTGGGTTTGTATGCAAATGGATATTTCCTGTCCAATGGCCTTCTCTTTTCTTGGGTATCCTTTTAATAAAATATTTTGGATTCATATGCAGATCATTATAGTATGATCTTGCCTACCATCCTATGATGACTTTTTCGAACTTAATTCGAAATCTTGATATGACATCCAGCAAAGCATGGAGGAATCCAGAAATTTTTTGGAATGCCTTTAAAGCTTTTCTACTAAACCACAATATTTCTTACTTGCACTTGGCTGTATAGTACTATAAATACATGAAGTTACTTGTCTTTGTCTGTTTGTTATTGTGACATACACAGATTGCCCTTTTTGTTACTTCCCGTAGTTGGTATTTTTCTTTTCACGACGCCATGCCTTATGTTCTAACGTAATAATACTCTTGAGTTTCTTTTCCCTAATTGGGTCCTCCAGATTTGTCTTTTAACCCAAAGTTCTGAAATGACGACTAAATTCTAGATTCCTTTAGATGTATGATTGCAGCGACTCAATTTATTCTAAGATAAAATGCCTTTTATACTGAGAATTGATTTTTGAAATGGCATGACAACTTTTGCTTCTGTTATTTCTTGTGCATTTGCATAATTCTTTTCTGCAACTAATTTAATTTTATCGCTGGTGCAGCTGACAGTTGGGTTAATCATGAAGGAAATTGTTTGTCATCTCCAACTTGTTGACTCAAAAAGAAAGCAGATTGGTGCTCTTTCTGTTTTCCGGAGGGAGCTAAAGGAATACATAAATACTGTTTTAAGTGCTGTTACAAAACGACTTACACCCTCTGTATACTTCAATGCTATTGTTCAATTGCTGGGTCATGTGGATAAATGTGTGAGGAGGAAGGTAATGTAGACACTTATCCTTGTCATTATCATTCAGAAAGCATTGTCTACACTTGTGGCACCTGCTATCTTTGGGAGCTTAGGCACCTTACACGTCTTACATGGTGCATTGAGAAACCTGTTAGTTTTACACTTTCTCTTATGTGATTAAATTTAAGACATTTCAGCACTTGGGCCTATTTCCTGTTGGAAACAGTCTAATCAATGCGAACTCATTCTTTGTTAAAAAAAATGCATGAGCATGTGGAATGTGGCAGGTGAAAGGGATGTTGTTGGAATTTGTCTTGTTAAGTTATTTTGGTGTTATTTCAGTTTTATTGTGGTGTTACTGTTGTTGTCTTTTATGTAATCAGATCTGTCTTGTATAAACAGGCTCTTGGAACTTTGTCTGAGACAGTCAAGGATACTGGGTTTGTTGGCTTCAAGCATGAAAAAAGGGGTCCGGCTTCGAGTTCAAGGAGTTCGTGGTTTCATCTGGACAAGAATTCATTGCAATCCCTGGACACCTTGTGTCTCGAGATATTAAAATTAGTTAACTCACAGAGTGAATCAAGTAGTTCTTTGAAACTGGCAGCAGTGTCAACACTGGAAGTTTTGGCAAACAGGTTTCCTTCAGATAATGCAGTATTTAGTGTGTGCTTAGATTCTGTTAGTAAAAGCATCTGTATGGACAATTCTGCCCTTTCTTCTAGTTGCCTTCGTACAGCTGGTGCCTTGATTAATGTGTTAGGGCCAAAGGCACTTCCTCAGCTGCCTTTTGTCATGGAAGGCATGATTAGGCAATCTCGCAATACTTTGTCAACTGTTACAGCACAAACCAAGCAACCTGATGGTGATGCTTCCATAGTTTCATCAATTCAGAATGAACCTGGCTTCATTTCTATTTTGCTCGCCCTAGAGGCCATTGTAGACAAGCTTGGTGGCTTTTTGAATCCATATCTTGGTGATATTTTGGAACTTATGTTATTGAAGCCTCGGTACACTTCCATGTCAGAACTAAAACTGAAGCTGAAAGCTGATTCTGTACGCAAGTTAATCACTGAAAGAGTCCCTGTAAGTTTCATCTAGTGCATTTCTTCCTATGGTATGAATTATATGTCCAGTACCTTGAATGTTACTATGAACTCCTTCTACTCCTTGATTGAGCAGGTCCGTCTTTTACTTTCTCCATTGCTGAGGGTATATTCTGATGCAATTATGTGTGGGGATTCTAGTGTATCGATTGCTTTTGAAATGATACAAAACCTTGTGGCTGCTATGGATAGATCATCGGTTGGTGCCTATCATGTAAAAATTTTCGACGTATGCCTGCAAGGTCTTGACCTGCGACGTCAGCACCCTGCTGCTATTAAAAATGTTGATGCTGTTGAGAAGAATGTCATCAATACGGTGGTGGCGCTTACCATGAAACTTACAGAGAAAATGTTCAAACCTCTTTTCATGAGGAGTATTGAATGGTCAGAGTCAATTGTTGAAGAAAATGAAAATGTAGGGACCAAAAATATAGATCGATCTATTGCCTTCTATGGCTTGGTTAACAGTCTAGCTGACAGCCAAAGGTGAGTCATCAGCATTTTCTTTTACTATTTTCCAAATCCATTCTTACATGTTGTAATTTGATTTAGTTATGAGACACAGCCAGTACAATATTCCATGTTGTTGTAGATCTCATTTGGATAATGTCTTTGGCGGAATGGTTGACCCCCCCCCCCCCCCCCCCCCCCGCGCAAAAAAAAAAGCACATTCCGAGAGGTGAAACTGGTGCTTTTGGTTAGATTTTCGTAGTTGGCTCAGAAATTCAGCAACTCATTATAAGAGGTCTTCTTCTACAAGCTGAGTCTGATACCTAACATAGTAGTTTTAGCTGCCGGACTACAAGGTCCAGTTGGTTTTTGACTGCCCACCACAAGCTTATGATGCCTAGGAGAACTCTGTCATTATTCTTCACTTTTCTCCTGTGTTCTTTTCCTTTATTTCATTGCACTAGTCTTTCCCTCTCTGAGGCACCTATTGCAATAGGCGTGGAACTCCTTATTTATCATATCAGCTTGGGTTCTATGTGAATCTTTTCTGGTTGAGTGACTATCTTGGAAAAAAAAAAAAGAAAAAGATCATTGCAACAGTACTCTTATAAACTGATGCTTATTTTCTAGGAAATATTTGAGATTATTGCAACAGTACTCTTTGTAGTCTGTGATGTGAGGTATATGGTATAATAATCTGAGGATAAAATACAGGATTATTTTATCCCATGTTTGGTTGGAGGTATTAGGTAGTCCTAGTATTATTACCCCACCATTTTTGCCTTAGTAATGGGATAATTATCCCATATATATATGGTGGAATAACTTATCCTGGAAACATGTTATCCCGAGATAACTTGTTCCCAATCAAACGACCCGATAAAGTGATGCTTCTTTGGTGGAATATTTATGAGAGAACTAGAATATCAATGTTTGTGTTTCACCTCAGGTCGTTGTTTGTACCAAACTTCAAGCACTTGCTTGATGGCTGTGTGAGACATCTCGTGGACGCTGAAGGTGCAGAATCGGCTCTGAAGCACAAGAAGAAAAAGGTGAAGCTTCAGGAAAGCAACAGCAAGAAGAAAGATATTGATTGTGGTTTGTCCATTGGTTTGTGGCATCTGAGAGCTTTGGTTTTGTCCTCCCTGCATAAATCTTTCATGTATGACACTGGGACCCTGAAATTTCTGGACTCGGCAAATTTTCAGGCAAGTTATACTCCCGGAACCTTTTTCTCTATTAATTTGCATATGGGAAGCTTACTAAATCATTTTCTGCACTTACTGTTCGATCTGGTAAACAAGCAGTTCTTCATTCTTGATAATACGTGATATTCTTCTTTTACCATTTTCCATCTGTTTCATTGTCTGCCTATACGTTTGTGTAGGGGGAACCTCAATGAATAGGTTTGTTTTCTGTTGCAAAGTACGTCCTTATTTGACACATGAATGCCACTAATGTTGATAGATTTTCCCTTGGTTTGGCATTTGTAAGCTAGTTTCACTTATGCTAGAATGAATAGGTTTGTTTTCTGTTGCAAAGTATGTCCTTATTTGACATATGAATGCCACTAATGTTGATAGGTTATCCCTTGGTTTGGCATTTGTAAGCTAGCTTCACTTATTATTGGAGTATGGATAGCTCATTCTTAGTTGTCAATTGCTTGTTTAATACAACTAGATTGACTTTTTATGGTAGAATGAAAAGCAGTGCCGTCGATCTGGCTTGTTGCATGATTACTTTATTTCTATGTTTTATAAAGAGTTAGTCAAGTGCGTAGAGGAGGGGTGGACGCATGTAGATCCAAGTGGTGTCATCTGCTTGGTCTGGAAAACGTTCACTTATATAAAACAACAACATACCCAGTGGAATCTCACAAGTGGGGTATGGGGAGGGTAGAATGTACGCAGACCTTACCACTACCTAACAAAGGTAGTGAGGCTGTTTCCTGGACAAAAAAATTCACTTATATGAAGGTAAACAATATGCGGAACTATTATAAGATAAATAGAGAAGAAATGAAACCACTCACGAAAAGGACTTTGTTAACTCACTGGTGAAGCACTCAAATATTCCCACCACTGTTGTGGAATCGAAACCCCCTGAACAAAATCTTGGTTTTTAAACTTTGTGTCATCAACTATTGATGGCAACAAAGACTTGATCTGTTGACTTATCCTTCAAAAAGAAGAAACTCATCCAACTAAAGCAAAGATCAATTTGGTTTAGATTTTTGCAATATAAAAGATCGGTGACGCCTTATTAATCAAATCGGAACCTGCAGACAATAACTATTTTTGGCTGTTCTTACTTTGGATTATTTAATCAAAAACTTAAAAAATCCTAACTTCAAAAAAACTTCATTTACCAATTTCAGTAGTCTTAACTTTTCTATAATTTCCATTGTTAGGAGATCAAAGATACTACGTGTTACTCTTTCATTTGTTAATCCCCTAAATATTTTTCTTATTCTTGTTCTTTTTAGTTTGAAGTTCTCGAAATTACTCACCGTTGATGAGTTTTTTGTCTGTTTTCTGGTGTCTTACGTAGAAAATTTTTTTAGTAATATGTTCTAATGAAGTCTGTTGTTGATAAGTTTTAAAAGAATGGAAATTCGTCAAGAAGAGTTATAGTAATGTATTTGATCCCCCACCCCCTCTCTCCACCCCTCCACCCTGCACATAGGTGGTTAATGAGATGGTGGTCTCCTTTTCTATGAGTTAACTTTTGAGGTGTGAGTTGGGCTCAAGACCTAATTTTACGTAGTACATAGCATGATCCGTCTTACCCGATGTTGAGGTCCCCAAATTAAATTTGCCCGTGCACCAGCTGTCCAGCTTTGGGTGTGAGATAGGGTGTTATAAAATGAAAATGTCCTACATCAACAATTAATAAGATGGGTAGTCTCCGTATAAGGCTTGACAATCTTCCTCCCTCTTAGTTTTTGTGGTATGAGTTTAGCTCAAGGCCTAATTTTATGGTATGGTATCATCATTATGATTCCTGTTTTCACTACTTTTAATTTCAACACCGCTTACTAACTTCTGTAGACGCCATTGGAGAAGGGAATCCGGAAAAGTGAAAGCTTTTGAATGAGAACTAAATTAATGTCATATCCAACATTTTGCAGAATTAGAAATTGAGCTAGTTCTGAATCTTCCACTGAATTTTTCAATTTCTCAAGGACACTTTTTAGTCTGATGGAATATAGATTGGAAATTCAAGTTTGTGCCTGGATTGGTATGTTGAAGACTTCTGCATATGTGTGCTTTTAATTAACTAGATAGATTTGGAATTACTCGTACTAGATCCAAGGCTGGTGTTTTTTGCAGTTATGGCCCTTAAATGTCTTATGTTGATATTAGCCCTTTCTTCTTCTCTAACATTCAGCACGTGTCACAAACGCAATTTGAGAAATCTCATTTGAGTTTGCTTATTTTGTGAACATAAAAAATGTATTGAAATAGAGTAGAACCACTAAAGTGAAAAATGCTATTGAACTTTTTTCAGTGACCAACTGGACAATAGAAGACTCTGCTGCTTGCACATACTCATAAAAACAAAAAATGAAATAGCATTGAAATGATTTTTATTGACCAATCAGAATTGCCTTCCAGGATCATTTATTGCCTCAAAATGTCCAATATATATACACATTATTGGACTAAAATTTATTCTCTGACCTCTGTCACTCTAAAATAGGTGGTTTTGAGAATATCCCAGTAATAAATGATCATTGTAGCTAGAATTAGTGGAATAATGACCAAACATTCCATGTGTAGAGGAAGGTGTAAGTCGCTCTAAAGAGGAGAAGGGTAGGTCGTTGTAGAGAGGGATGTCTCTGGTCACCAGATAAGAAGAGACGCGAATCATCATAGGGTGGAGCCTATATGTGCGCCGAAGATATAATCGACATTAGTTTGCTTGAAAAGAAAGGAAGAAAAAAAAAGTCAGTTTGATGCTGCACGGAAGTCATATTTAGTCTCTACTAAGAACGTGGAGGTTTTGATACCATGTGAAAAAAGTATAGGAGTATAACTCTCCCCTGGTTTTAGTTAAAGTGGTGAAGATTGAGGGACTCGTGACTTGAGTCGCACCTTCGAGCCCTGCGCTATGTAAGGTTACCCCAGTATTTAAATGGACAATGATATATGAGTGGGTCCATTATTCCGAATTTCAAAAGCTGGCTTTGGTTCTGGGTGGATTTCTCAGTCATCCAAAAAGAAGCATACGGGAAGAATTCTTGTGCGCTTGGTTAATCGTGTTCAGGAATAGGTGTTGGGTTGCACATAATCATTTTCTTATGCCTAATAAGCTTAGTATTATGTACTTAAATACATCATATCTTAATCCTATAGCGTATCTTGTTATTGTTTTCTTACTTAACCATGAATCTTGATACGCAAACTTCGGGATATGTTATCTTAAAGTTCTACAACTTTTGATCCTTTTTTTCTTGTGTATGGGGGTTAGCGTGGGTGGGGGGTTCATGAGCATCTCCTGTTTGTTACAAATTTGACCGAAAAAGACGTTTATCATAAATGTCGGAGTAGGTACTTTAGTTGTGTGATGTCAGTGGTTATTTGTTTCTTCCAATATTGTTTGTCTTGATTTTGATTTATGATTTTGCTGAATACAAGTTGCTCTGCATACATACAATCAATTGAAAATGTGATTGGTCATATAAGGTGTAAAAAGTGGGTTGTATTCAATAAAGGTTGTATGAGCAGATGTAAGATTCTTGTAGCTGTACAGATGAAAGTGCAATAAATATTTCCAACTGTTATATAATTCCCTCATTTGACTGGCATCGTTTGTGTTTGATTAGGTTCTTTTAAAACCAATAGTGTCGCAGCTTGTAACAGACCCACCAGCTGCCCTGATGCAATACCCCAATGTGCCATCAGTGGAAGAAGTTGATGATTTATTGGTTGCATGTGTTGGTCGGATGGCTGTAACTGCTGGTTCTGACCTCCTCTGGAAGCCGCTAAACCATGAGGTGAGTACTAAATTTACTTTTACAATGTTTTATTGCTTAGTGTTATCTATTTTCAGTTCTATGATCACTGTGGATAAATTCCTGGGATTAAATGTTTCATGTATATTTATCTGTATACGCTCCTATCATAATGACTTTTTCTGTTCAGAAGAATGAGACGGACTATGGATTCTGTGTTTGATTTCTTGTCGTCTCCTCCAGTCGATATCTGAGATTACTTCAGTACTACTTCTAATTAATTCTGCTGAGCTAAGTGGGTTGTGTCATGTCAGTTGGGCTAGATATAATTTGTTTGAACTAGTTGCATCCAAAATCTTGTTTCTACATTTGGTCGGTTCATTTGTCGCATTTGAGAATAATTAAATACAATATGAAGGGCAAATTAAACCCATGCTTCTGTGTTGTGGGAGTTAGTAAATTTGAGTCCGCCTGCTCATCCTGGCAGGATTTTAGATAGTGTCTCGATTCTGTTTAATCATCAAATTCTCCTCTTCATTGTACCTGATTCATTACTAGTTGTGACCTTGCCAAATTGGATAAATGCATATAGTGTTTTTTTTTTTGGCCCTTTATCAATTTACACATCTTTTATGCAAAAACCTGCTATCTATGTCTCTTCCTGATAAGATCATTCATTTGCTCTTATGATGTGTTTCAAAAATCACATAGTTTTTTCAAAAGAGAGATTGACTGTTCACACTATCTACACAGGTGCTGATGCAAACTCGTAGTGAGAAGGTGCGTGCTCGAATTCTGGGATTGAGAATTGTGAAGTATATGGTGGAGAATCTGAAAGAAGAATATCTGGTCTTATTGGCCGAGACCATTCCCTTCCTTGGGGAACTGCTAGAAGATGTTGAACTTCCTGTCAAGTCTCTTGCACAAGAAATTCTCAAGGAGATGGAATCGATGAGTGGTGAAAGCTTGCGGGAATATCTCTGAACTCATTAATCTGAACTTAATTGTGAAAATCTATAGAAGCCCCTCCCTCAAGGATGTGCAGCGCAGCCAATTTGCCTTCTGGTGCTTTCTTGTTTTGAAAGCTAATGAGCAGCTTGCAGCATTCTGCCTTAACTAGCCCTGCGTAGTGAAACATCAGGGCACATATACAGCACTGACTGGACAGGGAAAACTGGACACTTATCGTAGGACGATAACATATTTTCCGTACTTGAGAGTTGTGCACAGAGCTCATAAATCTGAGAATGTTGGGAGATAGTTCTGTCTGTGATTATTTCGGACATTTCTGGGATAGAAAGAATGGCCTCTTGTTAACATGTATATACATGGTGTGGCCTTACCTCTTTTCTCCTCTAGATGGAGCAATTTTGTTGAAAAGGAAAGAGACCTGAGTATACTGTAGTTGTCAACGGTTAAAAAGTATTTTGCTGAGCTCACAGGAAGAGTAGTTATTGTTTCCTAGCCCAAAATTCTGCTACCTTTTCTATGTAAACCATTATTTGATATTAATATAAATGAATTGAGTACAAATTTTCAGCATTAGTTTACCAATTGTGTTCAGAATCTCTTATGATTCACCAAATTAAGTCATAAGGTGAGATAATGAGTTTTATCTTCTCTCGTGTTTAAAGTCTGTTGAAACCCTTCTATTTTAAAACTACGCTAGGTGTATGTTGGCGCATAAATAAGATGAAGTTTCGCATTCCTATTTTATACTAGACATTGGTGCCTGCCTAATGTGGGGCTAATATTTGTTATTTTTTATTTTAATTAATTAGATAGAATTTAGAGAGTTAATTAAAATTTTAATATGATTTTTAAATGTTTTAAATTATTAATATTGTGACATAATATGTTTTTTTTATAAAATATTCTTAAGTTATTAATTATCATGATTAGTAGTGATTTTAAACACTAAAAATAAAACAAATAAATTACAATGGAATAACTATGAATAATGATAGAATATACCCTCAAGTTAGTATGTCGACTTGTTGCCTGTTTAAACAACTTTAATTATCACGGTTAGTAGCATTTTTTAACAAAATAATAAGACAAAAAAATTACAACGGAAGAACCATAAAAATTATGAATATACCCTCAAACTGTTCAAGCAGACATGTCGACGTGCACCTGCTTGAGTAACTTAAACTACCTCTTATATATAAGTAATTAACTAAAATTTTGAATTCTTTATTGTTCAAAATAATTGAATTGTCAAAATAAAGATAAATGATTTTTTTTTTTCATATTTGCCCTGATCTTTAATGGAGTTTTATAGTCAGGAGATAACTTGCACTATTTGAAAATAAACGAAAGGTCAATAATGAAAAATATGTTTTATATCCTTGAATATTTTTCTTAGCGTTTGCATCATAAATTTACTTAATGGAATAGGCGTAGCATAAAGTTGAATCGTAACAATATTGAATCATAAGATCATTGTACATTACATTTAAAATATTCTGATCTTCATTTAGGTAAGTTTACACATTAGGTTTTGATCATGAAGTTACTCTCTGTTTTATATTACTTGCCCATTTTTTTTTCCACGCTAAAAAATCATAAATAAGGTGGTGTTATAAAATTAATTTAAATTGATTGAAATAAATTTAAGATTAGCAAAAACTGAAAACTGAGATGAAGAGAAGAACGAAAATATTGCATTGCTTTCGTGTATATTTCGCCGTGTATTCGTTTGCCTTAACAGAAGGCTTGTGTTTATAGTGGGAAATGACCATCATTCTTGGCCAAAGAAATAATAAGATAATTCATCCATTTTGGGGACAAAACAAAGTGGGCATATTAGGGGGGGTTACAATTTCCATTTTCAACACTTCTCCTAAATTGTACATGTAAAAGAAAAATTCTAAGTGATCTTAATACACATCATTAGCTGGCTCGTTAAAAACCTTATCAGGAAAACTCTGTGGGATAAAATCTTGACCAAGGAAAAAAAAGTACAATGCATATTCTTTCCCTGATGAAAGCTTCATTTGATACTTTGAAAATGATGTAATCCAATGTTATATCTTAGCTTCTCGACTGTTGACGTTGACAATGCTTTAGCGAATAAATCTGCAAGATTATCACTTGAACAAATTTTTTGTACATCAATGTCACCTTTCTTCTGAAGATCATATGTGAAAAATAGTTTTGGTGAAATATATTTCGTTGTCTCCTTTTATGAAGCTACCTTTCAACTGAGCTATACACGCGATATTGTCTTCAAATATGACCGTGGGTATTTTGACATCATTTTTCAGTCCACGCTTCTCTTGGATAGAATGTATCATCGATCTCAACCACACACATTCTCTACTTGCTTCATGAATTGCAATTATTTCAGCATGATTTGAAGAAGTAGCAACTATGGACTGTTTTGTAGATCGCCATGATATAGCAATTCCTTCGTACGTAAACAAATAGCCTGTTTGTGATCGAATTTTATGTGAATATGATAAATCACCTGCATCTGCATAACCAACAAAGTTTGCGCAGCCTTTGTTAGTATAAAACAAACCCATATCAACTGTACCATTCAAGTATCGCAAAATATGCTTGATACTATTCCAATACCTTCGGCGTTGGGAAAGAACTGTACCTTGCTAACACATTAACAGAGAATGTTATATCAGGTCTAGTTGAGTTAGCGAGATACATAAGTGCTCCAATAGCATTGACATATGGTACTTCCGCACCAAGGAGTTCTTCATCCTCTTCTGGGGACGGAATAGATCTTTATTCACTTCAAGTGACCTAACAACCATTGGAGTACTTAACAGATGTTCTTTGTTCATATGGAATCGTTTTAAGATTTTCTCAGTATAGACAGATTGATGAACAAAAATTTCGTCTGCTAAATGTTCAATTTGCAGACCCAAACTAAGTTTTTTCTTTCCGAGATCTCTCATCTCAAATTCTTTCTTTAAATATTCAATTGCCTTTTGGACCTCTTCAGGAGTTCCAACGAGATTTATATCATTGATATAAACGGCGAGTATAACAAACTCTAATTTCATTTTCTTAATGAAAACACATGGACAAATGACATCATTTATGTGTCATTTATTTATCAAGTACTCACTGAGGCGATTATACCGCATCCATCCTGATTATTTTAGATCATATAATGATCTTTGTAATTTGACTAAGAATATTTTTCGAGACTTGTTACATACTTCAGGCAATTTATATTCTTCTGGAATTTTCATGTAAATTTCACTATCAAGTGAACCATAAAGGTAAGCTGCAACTATATCCATTAAATGTATTTCAAGATTTTCATGTACAACTAAACTGATGAGATATCGAAAATTTATTCCGTTCATAACAAATGAATATGTCTCTTCATAGTTGACATTAGGTCTTTGAGAGAATCCTTGTGCAACAAGGTATGCCTTGTATCTTACAATTTTATTTCTCTCATTTCGTTTTCTCACAAAAAATCATTTATAGCCAACTAGTTTTACACCATCAGAGGTTTGAACTAATAGTCCAAATACCTCACTCTTAGAGAGTGCATTCAACTCAGATTGAATTGCTTCTTTCCATTTAAGGCAATCATCTCTGCATCAGCATTCTTCAATGAATTTAGGCTCAAGACTCTCACTATCTTGCATAAGGTTAAGTGCAACATTATATGCAAAAAAAATTATCCACTTTAACTTTTGATCGATCTAAATTTATCTCATCACAAGTAGAACCTATAAGAAGTTCTTCATTCACTTGAGTCTTGAGTTCTCTGATTTTGCCAGGAATATCAGGATTTCTCAAGTCTTGACTTTCCTCAGGAAGTTCTTTTGTAGTATCATCTTTATTATTCTTTACGCTTCTTTTTCTAGGATTTTTATCCTTTGAACCCAATGATTTATCTAGTTTCAGGCGTGTTTGGGATTCAGAAGTTGTGATACTAGCAGATGGTCCCTTTGGGACATCAATCCGAATAGGCACATTCACTGCAGGGATATGTGACTTAGTTATCCATTTCAAATCAGTAAATGCATTTGGCATTTGATTTGTTATTTTCTGCAAGTGAATAATCTTTTGTACTTCTTGCTCACAAATAGAAGTACGTGGATCAAGTTGAGACAAAGATTGATTTTTCCACAAAATTTCTCTTTTGATTTCACTATTTTCTCCCCCTAATTTTGGAAAATTTGTCTCATCAAATCGACAATCTGCAAATCATTCAGTAACATATCTCCATTCAGTGGTTCAAGATACCGAATAATAGAGGGTGATTCAAACCCAACATATATTCCTAACCTTCTTTGAGGTCCCATCTTAGTGTGATATGGTTGTGTTGTAGACACATATACAGCGCACCTAAAGACTATTAAATGAGATATATTAGGCCCTTAACCCAAAGCCAACTGCAATGGAGAAAACTTATGATAATGTGTCGGTCTGAGACGAATCAGTGTTGTCGCATACAAAAATGCATGATCCCAAATAGAAGTGGGTAACATAGTTTTCATAAGCAATGATCTTGCTATTAACTGCAATCTTTTAATTAATGACTCAGCAAGGCCATTTTGAATGTGAACATGAGCCACAGGATGTTCAACTATTATCCTAATTAATAAGTAATAATCATTAAATACTTGAGATGTAAATTCTGCAGTATTGTCAAGGCGAATTGTTCTAATATGATTATCGGGAAACTGTGCCCATAATCGTATAATTGGTGCCAACAATTTTGTACACGCCAAGTTGCGAGATGATAGCAGACATACATGAGACCATCTTGAAGATACATCTATTAGCACCATAAAGTACCTAAACGACCCACTAGGTGGATGAGTAAGTCCACAAATATCTTCATGTATACGTTCCAAGAATGCAGGGGACTCAATTCTCACATTTGTTTGTGATGGTCTCACAATTAACTTGCCTTGATAACAAGCAGTGCAAGAGAATTCAACATTTAAAAGAATCTTCATATACTTTAATGGATGACTATTTAAATTTTCTATAATCCGTCTCATCATTATGTATTCAGGGTGTCCCAAACGATTGTGCCAAAGTGCAAAAGTATTGGAATTAGTAAATTTCTGATTTACTAAAAAATGTGCATCAATTGCATTAATCCTTGTTCAATACAACCCAGAAGATAATGATGGGAACTTTTCAATAACGCATGTCTGCCTAGAGACATTTTTGGTTATAAAAAGATATTCAAGATCCATTTTATCAATTGTCTTGACGTTAAAATCATTTTCACGAATATCTTTAAAACTCAACAAACTTCTCCGAGATTGAGGAGAGAACATAGCATTATTTATTGTGAGTTTTGTTTATTTAGGCAAAATTACAATGACTTTCCCAAAGTCCTCAATCAAATTTGTACTACAAGAAATTGTAGTAAAATTTATACGGCCCATACTCAAATGAGAAAAATATCTCTTATTTTTGAATATCGTATGCGTTGTGTCAGAATCAATCAAGCAAATGTCTTCAAAATTAAATAACTTGCTTTGAGATATCTTAGCCTTAAAACTTAACCTTCATTCTTTAAAATAATAGGGTATAAAATTAATTTATATTGATTGAAATAAATTTAAGATTAGCAAAAACTGAAAACTGAGATGAAGAGAAGGAATGACAATATTGCATTACTTTCGTGTATATTTCTCCGTGTATTCTTTTACCTTAACAGAAGGCATGCATTTATAGTGGGAAATGACCATCATTCTTGGCCAAAATAATAATAAGATAATTCATCCATTTGGGGACAAAACAAAGTGAGCATATTATGGTGGGGGGAGGGGGGAGGGGAGGGGAGGGTATTTTTCCAAATTTATCCTTTAACTATTTTTGTAATACACTCTATGTTCTACCTTATCCATCAATAACCTGATCAATAATCAAAATGGAGGAACTAGTTTTGAACTTTATAACAGTTATTCTTTTAAGTATATTATTAAAAATTATAATTAATTCTAAATTAATTTTTAAATTGACAAATAATTTGAGACAATTATTTATATTAATGGATAAGTAATTTAGAATGAAGGGAGTAACATTTTTTTAATCAAGCCCTTTGTCCATTTTTACTTATCCAATATTGACTTGAAGAGCAATAAAAAGATTAAAAATAATATTATATCATCCTTTTAATATAAGAAACACAATGATTCGAAAAGTACATTGATAAATGACTATTTAATACTGGGGTTAATTAGGATAAGTATATATTAACTTTTGATTCTCTTAAATTGAACAAGTAAAAGTGGACATTTATATTTATGTTAGTTGACAAATAAAAATAGATGGAAGAAGTACATAATTTATTAATCCTTCTGTAACGACCCGTTAAGTTATTTTAGGAAATTGAGCTTCTTATGTTATAAAAGATTTATCTCATAAATTTTAAAGGAACTTTTTGAACTATTCAATAACTAAGGTTATTTAGTTGAGGGATAATTTTAGATAACTAATATAATTAGTTGACTAAAGTACTAATTTAGTTAATATCCTATACTATTTATCCTATATTTATTAAAAGTAAGTTAATTTTACTTATCATTTTTAGTACTAATTTAATTTTTTAAAAAAGAAATTAAAATTTAAAAACAAAAAAGAAAAAAATATATGTAGAAAAGAAAACAAGAAACGAAATAGAAAGCAAAGAAAAGGGACGAGAAGCGCAAAAGAAAAACAATTACAGGACGAAAAAAGAAAGGGAAAAGGTAGAGAAAAATTGTAATTTTCATCTCAAAACATCAATATAGTTGTTCTTGTCCTTTTTATTAATTTTTTAATAAGATTATGAATAGATTTTTAGGGTAGAAACAGTACAAATTATGCTAAATTAAGAAGATACAACCCTAGGGTTTCAAGAATAAAATCTTGATTTGGGAGTTGAATAATGCTCCGTGTTAATTGAAACTTGGCGTATGAGTTTATTTTATTATGAATAAACATAATTTGAAGGAAATTTTCAAATTCAAATTCGTAGGCTCAGGGTGACTATTTGACCCAATTTTTGAGTCGAAAATAATATAGCAATATGGGTGTCATTGGATTTGTATTCTTATGAAGATTATATATTTGATAGATTGAAAAAATAATGAGGCATTGAGGAAGGGAAAACACTAGTAGTTAGCTTTGATTTAACGGTTTATTCTATGTGTTGGAGAGACATTTAATAGTAATTGATATTCATTGAGTGATGTTGTGAAAATTATTTCATGCATTTAATTATTATGGTTTGAATGATTGATATGAGTTGTGATTAGTCTGCAATTCCAATACCATGAAATCATAATCTTGAACTTCCCTTATCAAAATTATGCCTTGAATAAAGAAGGTTTGATGAAATACTGTTAATGAAGTGAAAAGTAATGATAAAAAAATGATGAATTAAATATAATTGGATTGAGTGTCACGTTCTGATACGATATATTTGGATCAGGTGTTTAAGTTCTGACACGATATTATGGGATCGGGTGTCATGTTCCGGTGCAATATTATGGAATCGGGTATCATGTTCGACACGATATTATGGGACTGAGTGTCACGCTACGACACAATAATATTAAAAGAAAATCTATTAAAATAATTTAATATACTCAATATCAAATAACCCATTTTCAATAGAAGCATGGTGTGGATGCCTGAGTCCTTATGTGTGTTTTTGACATTGTTAACTGAATATGTACTTGTTTCATTGTGTTCTCACTTATACTTGTTGTTTGTTGCTTGCCATTATTAAGTGCTACAATTGATTTTCTACTATTATTTATGTATATTGATTTATATTTTGTCGATTGATGATTCCTACTCATTACATGTTGCCCTGTACTGACCCATATTGTATTTTCTTTGTTATTGCTTTTATAGAATGTAGTGAGTGTTCCATTGACTTCACTCGCCCCCGGCTCTAGCCAGTCGCCAGTACATCAGATTCTAGGGTGAGCTATCCTCCTAGCTCGTGTTGGCTTCTCTCAATCATGAAATAATGTCCTTAGATTCCGGACATAAACTATTTTATTTATCTATTTTGGTGTTACCACTCTTAGACTTAGTAACAACAACAACAACAACAACAACATACCCAGTGATATCCCACAAGTGGGGTCTGGGGAGGGTAGATCGTACGC
>JAOTQR010000069.1:16664601-16688772 GCA_025774065.1 Solanum ossicruentum | reverse complement strand
AGGTGTATATGGCTCTTCAAGAGCCCAAAGTGCATCATTTCCTATATGCTATTATTTTTTTATTTATTATTATTATTATTATTATTATTATTATTATTATTATTTTAAAAAAAACAAGTGTTGCAGGCACCAAGAAGTGTTATATGCACTTTAAGTAAAAAAAATAAGGACGACCAAGTGCTTGAAGCACTTAAAATTGATTAATTAAAGAAATGATTTTTATTTTAAAAAAAAACAGCAGGTCATTACACTACTAGACAAAAATCATAAAATTTATGTCAGGTATCAATTATCAGTAGTTTGATAAGAACAAACGCTTCTTCCTAAAGTATCAAGTACCTAAAGCTCCGATTCCAACAATGAGTATCATAGTAAAAAATACAAAAATTCTTAATCAAGTATCAACTATCTAGATCAAACATATAATTTTAAGTATCAAGTATCTAATAAACCAAAAAAAAACATAAAACTTATGTCAGCTATCAATTATTAGTAGTTTGATAAGTACAAAGGCTCCTTCGTAAAATATCAATTATCTAAGACTCATATTCCAACTATAGGTATCGTTATAAAAAAAACGAAAATCCTTAATCAAGTATCAACTACCCAGATCAAACATCTAATTTTAAGTATCAAGTATCTACTAGACAAAATAAATAAATAAAATTTACGTTAGATATCAATATTGTTATTCTGTTGGCAACCAATGGAAAAAAGGAATTTTGATGTAACTCTTGTTGCGAGTATCTAGTTCAAGTTTTTCTACATTTTGCAAGTATTTACTTCAATTTTGACGGAACTCTTGTTGCAGACATCTACTTCATCCACCATTTTTCTACAACCCCTTTATCCTTCTTCACTTCCTCCACTCTAAACGCATTGTACTTCTCCAACACTAACTCCGTTAACACCCTTTCTTTCCCTTTTGATGCTATTGTCAACCCATAGTTAAGTAAATTCTCTGTGCATCCATCTTCATCATTTGCTTCAGAAGGTACACGAAGAGTGAAGAAATGGTGAGATTCATCAAGTTTTACAGCAACTTCATGTTTCGTTAAAGGCCTTTGAATTTGATCTTTGATACGTGCAAGAACAACGACAACGTTATCCCCCTGTTTTAGTTTTTACAATCTTGAATTTACCACTAGGAAGTTCGATGCTACGTTCTTTGTCAATTATTTTTCAGAGATTTTTGAATGGCTGATTGGATTTAATATTTCAGTTCAGCCCATTTTTAGCGTAACTGATTGATTTATTTTCTTTTTTTCAATATACATCAACGAATTTTGAGGTATCAAAATGCCCAATAATTAGTAATTTAGGCAATAGTTGGTGTAAAAAATAATTACTGTTTTAAGGTATGAGATTTGTAAAATTCATGCATGATTTTTGGCTAGCAATAAAATGGGTCGGATGAACTTTTCATTTTAAAAAAAGATCACCTCTCATTTGATTCAATGAATTGTAACGTACATAGGGATGATAGTGCGATAGTGTGTGGGGCGGGTTGAGCTCAAGCTGCAACCCCTCCCCCCCCCCTCCCACACACACGCACTTAATTTCAAAGTTCTTTTATTTTTTAATTGAATTTAGTTTTTTTTCCCGCTAATTAACATCTAAAAAATTAATTTACTATTTTTAATTGACATATTAACAATTATTTCTCAATTGTTACTTAAAAGTTTCTAATTAATATTTTAATAATTATTTCTTAATGGTTGTTAAAAGTTTCTAATTAACATTTTAACAATTAACAATTTACTGGACATGTCTAGTTTAAATTTTAGAAAAAATAAAATTAAAGTCAATGTTTAACAAAAAAAAAGTTCATATCTTTGATTTTTACTGATTACAAAAATTTAATTTTTTCGAAATCCTATTTGATTTTTTAAACCCACAACTCGCCCTGCCCCACATTAGTTTTAAAAATAGCTACTTCAACCCACTTCGCCTCACATAGCTCAAAACCCGCCTCACATCCGCCCCGCCTCGCCCCATTGTCATCCCCCTTTTTGTTTTGGTAATAAAGATTTCATATAATAACTAGCAGTCATGCAAGGATTGATTCATGATTCTAGTTGGCTCGCGAGTGACCTGCATTCAGTAAACAGATTGTCAAATAAGGTTGTACTTGATCGGAGGCTTTCCACCGCTTTCAATGCATTAGTTTTGATTTTTAGCTTTTGAAAGTGTGCACAATAGCAATTTGGATCACTTTCTTGATGGCTTTCAATTTCGCTTCAAGTGGATGGGTATGTGCCAAGGAGCTGCAGAAGCCCATCGTCCAATTTCCAGTGTTGGTCCTAAAAACACCCCCTATTCCTCTTGGTCCTGGACATAAACTATTCACACTATCAGCGTTCAATTAATGAAGCTCGATTTAGGTGGGATCCATCTGACGTGTATGAGCTCATGTGGAATATTTTGCTTCTGTTTTGTGGGACACATGACAACAAATTTCGTAGCCACCCCAAAAACAAGGTCCACCTTTAATGTGTCTCTCTTGTTTTTAAAGGTGTTTGTATTGCTGTTCTTTCAAATATACCATAAACAGTAAGGAAAAATGATGCCCCAATTGAGGTGGCGAGTGGCTGGCTTATTTTTTATTGCTTGCCAACAATTCATCCAAGAGTCCTCATTGAGATTGATCACTTGGGGAGAGTTTCGGATGTACTACTTTTGGAGTAGATCATCCCAAAAATCTTTTGCAATGGTGCATTGAAAGAACAGATGATTGATTTCTTCATTGCATGGGTGAGAATGCCACCTAGTGAAGTCAGTGTTTCTTAGTTTCTTGCTGAAGATGGGGAACCCAAGGTATTTACCAAAGCAAGTGTTCTCCTTAATACCAAGGGTTGAGGCACACAACAATCTAGTGTTAGAGGAACAATTCCTAGAAAAGATGACTCTAGATTTGGCATAATTGACTTTCTGACTTGAGGACTTCCCAAACGTCTAGAGGAGATTATTGATAGTGTCACAGTTCTCCTTATCAGCTCTAGCAAAAAGAGTCAGGTTATCAGCATAGAAAATGTGAGAAACCTTCGAGCTTCTGTGGCAGAATTGATTGGTTTCTAGAGCTGTTGCTCAACTTTTCCTTGGATGTTTCTAGAGAGTTGTTCCATACACATGATGAAAAGATAGGATGACATGGGGTCCCCTGTCTAATCCCTCTAGTGGGGTACAAAACATCAGTTTTTTGCCATTTATCAAGATTTGAATTGAGCTAACGGAGATGCAACAGAGAATGAGGTTGGTAAGGTTAGCAGGGAAACCAAAAATTGAAGAGTTTCCTTGATGTAGGACCACTCGATCCTATCAAAAGTTTTTTCAAGGTCAATTTTTGTAGCCATATTGCCATGTTTCCCTCGCATTTTCCAAAATGGGACATGATTTCCTGGACAACTGTGGCATGGTCAGAGGCACATCTTTTGGCAATAAAGCTGGCTTGACTAAGTCGTATGATAGATGGAAGAATTGGATTAATTCTATTGGCCACAATTTTGGTGACAATCTTGTAAATGATATTGCAGAGGCCAATAGGTCTAAAGTTCCTAACACAACGGGTATCTGTGATCTTAGGGATTAGACAAAGAAGAGAAGAGTTGGCTTGATGGGGGATTTGAAATTCAATAAACACTTTTTTGCAGAAGTCAAGAGTGTGAGGGCCAACGATGCCCCAGTACTTCTGATAAAACAAATGATGTAGGCCATCCGGGCCCATGGCTGTCATATGTTTGAAGGATTTAACAACAATAAGGATTTTAGAATCTCTAAGAGGCATTCCTAAGCTCGGAGAGCAACTGATGTTTTATCCCTCAAGAGGGCATCTTGTCGTTGTCTTGGTCAGGGGAGAGAAGAGGTGGTCAATGGTGAAGAGGTACTAGAAAAACTTTATGGTATAGTCCTTGATGCCTTCAGGATCATCCATAACATTTCCAGTATCACTTTCAAGAGTAATTATTATATTCCTCCTTCTCTTAGTAAGAGTGTCTGTGTTGAAGAAACCAGTATTAGCGTCTTCTTCACATAACCAAGAGATCCTGGACTTAGTTTTCCAAAATTCTTTCTCAGCGTAGAGTAGATTGTCATATTTTTCAAGCAGGTCCCCTTCTAAGTTTTTGAGGAATTGGATGTGGTGTTCATGGGTGGATCTTTGGATGACTTTAATTCTATCAAGGGTTTGTCAGAGTTAAAGGAAGACTGGACAAGGTTCCTAAAATCGGGGTGGTTACACCACATGGGCTACATTCTGAAAGGTTTGGAAATGTTGGGGCAGCTTCTGACATTTAGATTGACTAGAAGTGGGCAGTGGTCGGACTTGGTTCCAGGGAGGTGTATGATTAAAGCATTGGGGAATTTCTTTATTCGCGAGGCATTAGCCACATACCTGTCTAACCTTTAAAAGATGAGCTGGCAATGGTTCCTATGTCTTTTGTTAGTTGATATGTACTTTTGGTCCTTAAAACCTAAATGTACCAATCCATATTTTTGAAGGCAAGACCAGAAAAGCTTGACCCTATTATTGTTGATAGGATTTCCACCTAACTTTTCATTAGCATTAAGGACTTCGTTAAGGTCACCCCCACTAACCATTCAGTACTACAACTATTAGCAAATTAAATAATTCAGACCAAAGGCTTATTCTCTTGTTAGCATCTGTACTAGCATAAATACTAGAAAAGTGTTGAGTTTGAATCAATACTTACCTTGATGTGAACGTGGGTTCCTTGTGGCAAAATTGAGATGCTGTCTAATTTTACCATGTCGTCCTTCTACATAATCATGATTCCTCCGGCCAAGCCATCTGCTGGTGATTGAATCTGGGAGTCAAAGTTTAGAGCCTTAGTAATGTGTTTATATTCAACCATCTTTGTTTACAAGAGTACGGGCACAGCCGTCTTATGTGTCTCTAACAAGGCTTCACAGTTCCTATGAAACGTACAACTATTTACTCCCCTCGTATTCCATATAATGAGATTCATCATCGAGGAATATTGAGGTGTCTCCATCACTTCTTTCCCCCTTGCTACGGGTGTGGGCTTTAGCGGGTTCAGTGCTACTGCCATGGAGTTTCTGCTTTCTTGTTGCGAATGTTCATCGTACAAGCCGTCATTTGGCTCAGACATTGTACTAATATCACTAATGAAACTGTTTCGTGGAACTCTTTGATCAGCAACCTCTCCAAGATGTAGGCTTCTGGAAATCTCTCCTTGATGTTTGCTAAGAGTTCTTCCATTTCGTTGTTATTTTGTCTTAGCAGTTTTAATGTTGAGATTTATGTTGCCTTTGACTTATTTTTGGGTTCTTCGCCTACCAGTTCTGGTTGTGGGGGATTCATCCCCAACTGTACGAATGTTAAGCTCTGGTTGCTTGACAAGTATGGATGAGGGGGAAAGAATGGGATGCTTTGTAAGGTCTGCCCCATCAGTGCCCCTAGCTCCTATATGCGTATCATTCCGTTGTTCTCTGTCAATTTTGTTCGTCAGAGTGTTTCCTCCCAAACTTGAATCCCCAACCTTTCTATGGCATTGTCCATACTCTCCTTGAATATTTGAGCCAAGAAAGCCGGGTTTTGCACCAGAACGGCCACTAGTTTCCCGTTCACAAAAGTGTGGAAGCTCATCTGCCAATCTTGAAGCCCCATTTCCAACCATGAAGATGGTTGGTGGAAGTGGAGCTGATATCACTATGGTGGGGTTGTTGGAGAGCATTGTGGTGGTGGAGGAGTTCCTGCCGTGGCAGTTGTGAGAATTGTGGCGGAGGATTGGTTCCATTCTTCTATTAAAATACTGTTGACACCCAATTTTGATCGATCTATAAACTTTTTCGGATTGCCATTTGATAAGTATGTATTTTTAAAACTATTTAAAATAAATGAGTTTATTTTCAATCTGTCCAAATATTTGGGACTACTAGTTGTTTTTCGTAAGTGTTGCAGGTTCCAATTTCTTGCGAAATAGAGATATGAAGAGTAGCCTGGGGATGGGGATTCGAAGAGGATGACATTGAAAATTTTCTTTTCTATATTTATTCATGTTGTATTTTTATTGTAACTTGTAACAATATAGTAAAAAAAAATGGGATCTAATAAAAAAGGGGGAGGGAAAATTATGTTCTAACTGTTTTCTTTATCCTCTTTTATATGCTTACTTATGTGCTGAACTATTTTGCGAGATAATGTTTTCACATAGGCAATCTTAATTTAGGATTTAATATAAAAAAAAGTTATGTGAATTGCATGTTTAACAAAATTCATTTTCTTTATCTTAAATAAAATAAAATAATAATTTTTTAGATATCATGTCTATAGAATTAAAACTCAGTTCAATAATATTGTGTTTTATATCATATTTCTAGGATTTGTTTATTTAAAAAATATAGGGGCTTATTATGCTTATCTATTATATTGTAGAAATCATGTATTAGGAGGTTCTTTTAGAAAATCATGCTTGTAAGTTTTTCTTTTTTTTTTAAATTTTAAAGTATGTTTTACAATAGAGATCATGCCCATAAGTTTTTATTTTCAAATAACGTCTTGTAACAGAAAATGTGCTCGTAGGAATTTGTTTCAAGTATTTGTAGAAATCATGTCTCTTTTAAGATTCAATATTGTTCACTCGTTAGAAACCATGCCTATAGGAATGAATAAACTTTAAAAATGTCATAAAATTATTCCTATTAGATTTAAGGGATTTAATAATTTAATGGGATTAGAAGTCATGTTTTAGGTTATTTAATATTTTTTTATATCATTAGAAATCATGCTCTTAGGATTCTAATTTCTTTTATGTGTTTAGAATTTTTCTTTTTTAACAATAAATGATCATGAGATTGTTTGTCTTCTCTTAGAAATCATGCCACTTAAATTTAATATTTTTACATGTTTAGAAATCTATAGGACTTTATCTTAAATGCCTTCTAAGCATTAAAATATCATTTTATTTTCAAAATATTGGTCACACATACACTTAGTAAATTTAGGCTCACCTCTTGTTTGTGTTTTCAAGCATGCTAAATAATATGTTTGGAGGCTACTTGAGATTTATGTGCTAATTGATAGTCCTATCTATTTTGCTTGAAGCAAGTCTTAATAGGACGCATTGATTTTCTTTTAGTCTAGAACCTTCCAAAAGAATAGATGTCCAATGTCTCTTGGATATTAGGAGGGACGATAGACACATTTAAGGGACATTACATTTTTTTTTCATTTTTTAGTGTGCCTTCAAGATTAATAATAAATCAACCTAGGAGGGGTAAGGGTATATAGGACCCTCGAACATGATGATCTAGACTCGAGCTTGAATAGGATAAAACATCGATTTTCGTCCTTAGGTTTAAATAAGTCACGTGAGCTATAAAAGGACAATTTAATTTTGTCTACCAGAAATAAAAGCCTGAGTGGAATAATAACTCGCTTAATATAGTATTTTCTTTTTATTTATTGTAAATTGCTTGGGGTAGTTAGATTTATTTATCTACTTGCTTACTTGTTTAATTTATCACTTAGATCTAACTACTGCAATGTGCTAAAATATAACACCTTCCTTCGAGGTAACTTGAACCCTTACCCATTTTCTAGTGACTTGACCCTTAGCTTAGCAATTAAGTTAGAATGATGTCTTAATGCACCTTAATTCATTAGGTGGCGACTCTTCAATTTTCAAAATTCCAAAAAAGTCATTGTTATGATGTCGTCTAGGTACCTCCCGTCTCTGTGAGGAGAAGGACCCTTGACATATTTTGATGAGACCTTGATTGTCATGTCAACTATATCGGAGCAATGATTATTTTCTGCGGTATGGTAGACATTTTGTATTGGAGAAGATAATAGAGAAGAATTAACATTAGTTTTTGTATTTCTCTCCATAGTCTGAGCTCAATTTTGTGGGGTCAGAGTGTGGGGTAGGAGTTGACTTTTCCTGCATAGACGAGGAAGGTGTATTAATGGGAGGCATGTGTTTTTTTAGATTGTTGTCTGCGTGTGGGTCCCAGAGTTTTAAATATTGGGACGTTTGGTCGTTTCTTGGTTGGGCTGTTTGCTAGTAGGGGCTGTCCTTGTTGAAGCATGCCCGTTTGGGCTTTCTTCAAGTTGGATCCAAATTGGCCCAAGTCGTGGCTTGCCCCTTATCTTCGTTGCTTTTGTTTGGCCAATTTGGAGTTGGCCCCTCGCCGTTTAGCAAATTTGACCACCTCCCAGGTTTCATCGTCTTGGACTTTTTAGGTGCCAGTGTCGGTGGGTTCTGATTTCCACCACTGTTGTCAGTGGTAGTCTTCTCCAGGAAAGAGCAATTACTCATCACGTGTCCCAACCTTCTGCATGTTACACACAAAATTCCTTCACCCTCGTAGAGGATTTTTTGACGATGGGTTCCAATCACCACTTCCGTTCTCAGTGGTTCTCTTATGGAGGCTTGAACACAGTATCTTCCCCTAAGAGTTGCGGATGTGCACGCGGAGAATTCCTAATTTCTGGCCCACTTTCTCTAAGATCTATTGGTCGTAGAACTTCGTAAGTAATTGAGGTAGATGCGCTCGGTGAGTGAGTGTCTCTCGTTGGGGGACGAAGTTTGGCTCCTATTATTGTACCGAGACAAAGTTTCTGGCAACAAACCATGGTCCTTCGTAGAGGACCTTGTCAGTGTTGGCTTCAAACTTAAATTTGACCACATGCTAGTCGTTCCCAGGTCAATTAGATTGATGGGTTCCGACGGCCTCCAAAGGCCAACTAGTTTATTCCTGAGGTAGGTATAGGGTATTTTCTTCCCAAAAACTTTGATGATAACCGAGGCACTCTAACGTAGGTATAGCCTTTGGATCTCCGTCGATGTCAAATGTATAGCCTCCTCAAGACAGGTCGGGTCATCCATGGCCATTGCTTGCCCGGGTTGGGATGCATAGACTTTGGTCAACTCTTTTTGGTTTTCCAGTAGTGCGTCTTTGAAGGAAAGTGGGGCGCTAGAGCCAGGGCTTTCCTTACCCTAGTTCGTACGATCCGGGGGTTTGGGTGGCACCGGTGATGGAGATGGCCATTGTCCGGCGACATCACGTTTCGCTGTCATGCTACAATAAGTCTCCCGTTGCCATCCCTAAACGTACATGGGGCATGATATCAATTGTTTCATTCAATGTTTAATTTGTTCCTTTCAGTTTCCTACAATTATTACTTATTCATTTCACCTTTCTTGTTTTCTTTATTTCACTTAAAAAAAATAAATATCAAATCAATTAGATTTTGCCAAATATTATTCTCAGTTGGAAAAAGATTAAAAAAATTCATCTAGCGTTGAAGAAAGGGAGTCTCAGACAAAATTGTCGGAGCAAAGATTTTTGTTCTTTTTACCGTCACTTCTGAGTATCCTTTATGCTTGTGGTTACTTTTTACGATATATATTTTCATGATAAATTGAGTTTGATTATATATATTTTTTCTATAATGATAATGTACTTATGGATTTTCAATAGAAAATAGTGTTACCATTCTTCTTTCTATATTGTTGTAGCTAAGAAAATAATTTCAATATCTATCTAATTATAGACGTTACATCTTTATTTTCTCCTGTCTAATTTTTAACAACAATAAATTATGTATGTGAAGTTTCAATAAATAACATCATGTAATATAATCACGTTTGGAATAATCTTCCCTCTTATTTGTCTTGTATTACTAGAGCTTTCTTCTTTTGCTTTGGATAGTCAAATATAATTCAAGTAATATTGATACTTATGTTTTATTTGTTGTCGTGTCTTATACAATTTAGCCTTCTTACAAAGTTCGCTAACAAATTTCAAAAATATGCAAGCTTAATATAATATTAACGAATTTCAGTTTTTTTTTTTCATATTTTACACTTTCTTTTACAGTAAAATAGCTAGCAAAAGTAATCATAAATTAAAATTGACATTCAAGAGTAAAATTTGGCTTAAAATGTGTTAAATGATTAAGCAAACAAGCAAGAAAATAGTGTCCCCATCTTTCACTAATTTGATAAGACAATTGAAGTTTGATTTATCTCAACTTCAACGATATACAAGTAAATAATATGAGTTAAATCAAATCATCTTAAATCAAAACTATATTCTCATAGAACTTATAACATTAATAATTTTAACATATTAAAATTGGTTTCGTGGGTGGGAGAAAAAAACGATGGGAGAAAAAAACTAAGTACCTAAACCTATTTCTAAGAATTAAATAATAGAGTTAGATTTATATATATATATACTTTTTTCATTTAAAAAAGAATGACATGATTTGATTTGGCATGGAGTTTAAGAGAATAAAGAAAAAATTTCAATGTTATAGTTCTAAATTAAAATTATGTCAAATGTGTCAAAATATCATTTAATCTTGTAACCTTAAACATGTCACGTGGAAAGCTACCAAAAAAGATGGATTTTTTTTTTTTGAAACCAAAAAAAAAGAGGAAAGCAAGTCATTCTTTTTTAAATGGAGGAGTTTGTGGGTATATATTTTTTGAAAGAAAGTGAGAGCCCAAAAAAGTTAAAGCTCCAAAAGATTGTTTTGGTGGCCTTAGAGTTGAGACGGCCCTGAGTAAGGAGGTGTGTGTGTGTACATACATACTTCCTCCATTTAAAAAAAAGGCCTGATTTGACTTGGCACAGAATTTAAGAGAATGAAAAAGATTTTTCAATCTTATGATCCTAAATAAAAGTTATGTCAAATATACCAAAATACCTTTTAATCTAGTGACTTTAAATATGTCATATGGGAAGCTGTCGAAAAAGAAAATGATCATTTTTTTTAAAATAGACTAAAAATGAATGTAAATTATTCCTTTTTAAATGGAGTATGTGTGTACATATGCACACACATACATTTTTGGAAAAAAAAGGGAGCCCGAAAAAGTTGAGTCACCAAACAATTGTTTTAGTGACCTTATAATCGAGACATCTGTCACGCCCCAGAAGGATACCCTTGGTGTGGCCGGCACTCAGAGACTATTGCTAATCCCCAAGTGAACCACTTGGCCTTATCACATTTATTCAATCACAATCTAATAGCGGAAAACATCAACAATTCAGGAATACCTCAATAGGAATATGATAATAAAATTTTTATAGATAAAGGTCGTAGGCTAACCAATCCAATCACAAGACTAGTAAGAATGAAACTAGCCAAAACTCTATCAAATCAATAACTCAACAATTTAGTCTATGAAGTGTCTATCATTATTATCTAGATAGTGTCAAAGACAAGTTCATGGCTACCTCAAATCAAATAAAATAAATCTAAACTCTAATAACTAGATGATAGTAATATAGAAATCTTCCAAAAGTAAGAAGGTCTCACCAATAAGCTGAATGCGAATAGATCCTCAACGATATATTTGTTGATAATCCCTAATACCTGTCTTTATATCATTTATGATACAGGTTCAAATGGACATCGGTACGTGGAATGTATGAGTATGTAAAATAGGTGGAAAAGAAAAAACACAATCATAGATACTCAACTCAAGTGACTCAGCTCAAAAGTCTCAATTCAACTTAAGAGACTCAACTCAAAAAGACAACTTAATCAGAATGTCATAAGTAAAGTAAAATGAGGTTTAGAAAGATAGCAACCACATCCAATTCAAATCTAATCATAGCACTATCATGTCCTAATAGTAGTTTTTTTAGTCCAACAACGACCACTTATGAGCCAGTGATCGTGCAACAAACTAGCGTGTTGTCAGTCCATCCAATACCTTACCAGGGTAAAGAATAAATCAACTAATCATGGATCTATCAATCAAATCAAGTCCTATGGTTTCAGTACAATAACAATAAGGAAGTATTCTGACTTTAATGGATTCAATTCGCTCCCACATTTGGCGACGTAGTTATTAAGTTTGAGTTGGACTTACTCTCACTTAATTTGGTGCTCTATACTTCTCCCAAGACTCAATACTCATAAAACAATCAATCTAATCAATGAGTCTCATAAGGACTCTTATTAATCCATCACAATTGAGTCTTGCAGCTTATCAACCATCCAATCAGCTTTCAATGACATCTCCCTTAAGGGTTTAAACAATCATTAAGAGGATTATCAATTTAAACTAGTCATTTGAGTTCAATTATAAAGACTCATGCGACCATTCAGTTTTATCAATACTATCATCACGTTTATATCATATTCACAATCAATATTCATCATATCAAGGCTTTAGACTCATCCCTTGGGTTTATTCATGCAAATTTTAATTAAGTAATATCTAGCGCTTATACTCAAAATAGAAGTTCGAATCATTTGTCCAAGAAAAAAGTTCATGAAAATATTTATTATGCAATTTATGTAAAATATATATTTCAAGAAAATTCTCAAGAAAACCTTCATAGACATTCAATTCCTTCACAATCAACCTAACACATCTCATCTAGGTTACATTCAATACTGTTCACATTCATATGTTCCTCAATTCATGCGTCTATTCCCAATCAATGCATCCAGACGTTCTATTTTAAGAGACAATATAGAAGGGGTTTATATATTAAATAATACAATATAATTATTTAAGAAATTAACTCATGAGAGCTATCAATCCTCTAATGGCATGCAAGAATATTCTAGGATTTTAGAGAAAATATCGAGAAAACATTCATATGAGGCTAAATCATTCATAATTCAATTAACTTGGTGTATGCGGCACATGGAAGGACTTTTTTCTATGCTAAAGCCTTATATACTTGGAAGAACAAGAGTTCGTGAAGAAATCCTTGGTTTGGAACTTTATGGCTTGAGTTTGAGAAATCCTTCCATGAAGTTTGAAGAAGAATCTTGATTGAAAATCCTAGGTTCTTGAAGAGAATCTTGAACTTGGAGCCTTTAGATTCTTTTTGTGAATTTGGAGAAATTTATTTCTTGAAGTTCTCGATATTTGGGAGAAGAAAAATTGGGGATCTTGGGAGTCACAAAGGCCAAGAATATCCTTTTGAAAAAATCAAATAATCATCAAATTGGAAAAAACTACCTTTTGATGAGTTCTGTCAGTCAAATTGGCGACCTAGGGGCCCCTCGTCGACCCATTCGAAGACACACCGAACGGGGACCCTTGCTCATCATTTTTATAGTTTTTTAAAGCTTTCTCGACACTATTTGATGATCAAAAAATCAGCTGCTATCCGAATTATTCATCGAGTCACAGAAATTGACAAATTTGTCAAGCTTTAGTAAAATTGTCATACCGTTTTACTTCAAAATTGGAATAAGACAACATTGGATGCGTTGGAAAAATAATTCAAATATCTTCAACTTGATATATTATGAGTCACCTAACTCATTATTTGTTGAGAGATATGATCATTTAAAGTTGACCATTCTATGAACTCATATCAAAACTTAGCCAATGGAAACGTTTTGAACTTGTCTTGATCTTGGACGTCCGTTATGACCTCAAAAAACATCCAACACACTTCAGTTACTTAGAAAAGTACCTTAACATACATTCACAACTTTGAAGTTATCGAGATCACCTAATTTCATTGAATTTCATATCAAAATCCAATCGGTAAAGAAGGTTTCAATTCAACTTTGTGCTAAGAGATTTTAGGGACCTTACTCATCTCAAATCTATTATTCTCCTATAAAACAACACTTATATTCAAGGTTAGAATCACTTGGTATGATCCCATACACATAAGAAGAATGTTCTTAGCCTAGAATTTTCAAGGTGTTACAACATCCCTGAGTAAGAGTATATTTTTTAAGAATGAAAATCTAGCTTCTTACTTTTTCTAGTGTTTGAAAGTGAAAATTATTGTTTCGAAAATATTTTGCATATACTAGGAAAATACTATTAGAGGAGGACATAGTGTAAGAATGTGGGGTGTATTAGAGACAAGAAAGAGATAATTAATGTGGAATGTTATTCATAGAATACAATACATAAATACATCTTTTTAACTTGGCTTCAACTGATATTTATGCCTTTTAATTTGGATGTGCATAAATAGACACTTAAACTTGTATAAAATTGAACAAGTAGACACATGTTTCTATGTTTACATAAAATACACAGGACACCATTTAGGATAGAAAATTGTTATGCAGGACAAATGTGTTTATTTGTTCAATTATATGTATATTTAAATATGTATTTATGCACTATTAAAATAAAAAATTATTCAGGTTTGGAATCAAGCAACAATTCTGAAGCTGATGTGGAGCCTAGCAAAAAAGAAGGAAAAGTTGTGGATCATATGGGTGCATACATACTACATAAAAGATAGTAAATTCTGGAAAACTTAAGCCAATCAAGCTTCATGGATTATCAAGAAAATATTACAAGGAGGCAAATGGATTGAAAAAGCAGGGATGAGCATAGAGGATACAATGCAAGAAGATAGTTATAGCATCAAGAAAATGTACAATAAGCTCAGAGGAGAGTATGTGAAGGTCCCTTGAAGGAAGATGGTATGCAACAACCAAGGACTACCTAAGTGGATTTTCATACTATTCTTAGCACTACATAGGAAGTTGTACACAAAAGATAGATTGAAAAAATGGGACTAATCACATAATCAACTTGTGCAATGTGTAACAGTGCACTAGAGAGTCATCAACACTTATTCTTTGAATGCTCAGAAGCAAATAAGGTTTGGCAAAAGGTACTTGAGTGGAACATCATGAGAAGAAGCATGGGATGGCAGGATGAGATAAACTGGCAGTACATCAGGTAACTGGGAGGTCAGCTCAAGCAAAAATATATTGAATGACACTGGCAGCAGGTTTATACATGATATGACAAGAGAGGAACAACAGAATATTCAGGAAAATCAAGCGCAACACAGAAACAATCACAAGACAATGTATCCAAGAAAATTAATAATAGAGGTAGCATTTATATATCCTAAACTGGCTAGTTATTTACATTTATTTACACAATCACTATCCTGGTATAGATTAGACAGTAAAGTGTAGCTGCATTAATTTACTGAACTTTGAGGTGGGACTGTACACACCCAGAATTTCAAAGTTGTACATAAAGTTCTATCTGATAATGAAAAATGATTACCAAAAAAAAAATTATAATTGCCACCTGAAGTTAAAATAAAAAATCATATTTATATATTATGCGTTCACGAAATTTGTTTTACCAACTTTCACTAGACATGTCATTTTTGCTCAGTTTATAGGAAAATCTTTCCTCTACCAAACACAACATTTTTCTTGGTGCAAATCCCATCGCAAGAGTTGGTTAGACAGTATTTATTGAAATTAATTAATTAATGTGGCAAAATAATAGGTTATTCCTGTGGTACGTAGAGAAGAGCCAGGCCTTTATGTTCTTTCTACAGGCTTTACCATCTTCAAATCATTCAAGGTCGAATGTATTAGACAAATTAATTTATGTGTTAATTCATATAAAGTTAATTGTTAAGAATTTTTTGATATTTCAAAATAAGTGAATTGTTCACTTTTTAAGGAATGTGTTGGAAATTTTTTCTAATTTTACCTTTTATTAATTAAGTTTCTAAGATTGAGTTTTGTATAAGAAATAAATGATGCATTGAGTTTGAAAAGGGTAAAAATGAAAAAACATGATTAAACTTTATCTTTATTTCTTTTTCTTAATATGTGTGAAATAATTCAATAATTCACTTAATATGAAACAAAGGGAATATGATATTATCTAATTCTTTGTTTTGTAAAATTTTTATCTTAAGCATTAATTATATATTCTATTAAGTATCATAGCATGTGTAATTAATATATTTCAAAGTATAGTGCATACTAATAATATCGGTTAGGATTACTAATACATGAATAGGCAAATAATGTATAAAAGTTAAATCTCAATATGATTAATATATTCAATTTAAAGTACTATTTTTTACAATGTGATTTCTCCCATTTTTCTTAATTAGTTATGATGCCTCTTGAGAAAAAGTAAAGCTAATATAAAGTCTTATTATTAATTGTTGCAAGTCTTAATTATGAGTAGTTATCAAAAAGAAGAATCAACAGTTGACACGCAATTCGATTACATAAGTATTAATTAATGTCGGTGTGTTTTGAGTAAGGATTAAGTCAGCACCCATATACTATATTCTAAAAAGTCAGACTTCAGCTCTGTTAACATTTTAATTTCCAACCATTTGTATTTTTCTATCAGATGTTGTTCCTTGTTTCTCTCTGTTTTTTTTTCCTTTATCTAATTTATTCTGTTTATAAATTTTTTAAAAATGAGAATTCCTTGATAACTATTTTTTTATTTTCCTCAAATTCTATTTAAGAAATTTTACTGAATATATTATTGTTGTATTTTTCTATCACACTTCAGCTCCAAATTATTACTGGCTTACTGCCAAGCAAATATTTCAACATGAATTGCGCTGTTTAATATAACATTATTTACATATCTATAAAAGAAATTTTGGAAATGGATTTAAAAATGATGTTGAATTATTAAAAATGGTACGTAACTGCCCTTCATCCATTCATTGACTCTAAAATAACTTTGTCATTTACTTTTAGGTCCAATATTGACCACTTTTCTGACATAAAATTATTTAAATTATTTTTTAAATACTTGTCGAACATCTATTTGTTACAATTTAATTATTTAAAATTAATTATTATCAAATTGATCTGCCCCAAATCCATCAACTATGCCTCCATTCTGAAATAGTTTGGTCTTCAAGTAATTAAATTGTAACAATTAGATGGTTATCAAGTGTTTAGGAAAGTGGTCAATACTAGACTCAAAGATAGATAACAAGGATATTTAGAGATCAATAGATGGATGGAAGACAATTCCATATCATTTTTAATAGTTTTGAAGGCATTTTCGTAAAATTTTTTTTATTTTATTATTATTATCTTTTATCTCATTCAAGAATCGAATGATCCCTAATTTCAACAAATATCTGAAAATAAATGATTGTAGCATAAGCTAATATGTAGCTAGGTCAACAATATTTGCTTCACATCTAACCATGGTCATACATATTTATTAGCCGCTTGATCATGAATGAAAATGAAAAATATTTTAAATACGTATTTATTTGTTAAATTGGCTCATTTATTTCAATTTCAAAATTCAAATTTGAAAATAGATTAGGTTTGAGAGTATTTTTCAATTTTGTCCTCACATAGCTTTAAATTTTGTATTCTTTAGTACTTATTCCCATCACATCCTGTCAAGTTTATTGGGGTAGTTATTAAAATGCTGGTACTCCCCTCGATTATCGTTCTATACTAATTGCTTATTTTCTCTTTTACATATTTTTAAAAAATTATAAAATTTTAAAAAATATTTACATTCTCCATCCCAATTTAGTTAATAGGGTAAGGGTTGACATATCTCTTACGAAAACATTAATAATATATGTAATTTGACTAAGAGTAACTCTATTAAATATTATACTTATTGAAAATTGTGCCCTGATAAATAGAATTTTTACATTTAAGAGTAGTAATTACTAAGGATAGAATTGAAAAAAAATTGATTAATTATTTCTCAATTTTTTAAATTGATAATTAATTTAGGATAATTATTTTTAACAACTTTGACAACTGAATTGGGACAGAGACAGTGCTAATTTAGTCTATCATTTTCTTTACAAAAATTACAAACTTATTTATACTTTAAAAAAAAAAAAAAAACTATTCCCTCAATTTCTTCTTTACTTTGTCACAATTTTCTTCTCAAGAGTCAAATGCTACAAAATTTGACCAATATCTCAATGTATTTTTTTATCATATTGATATGAAAAAATTTATAAGTTATAGTACCTTCTATATAGTTTTTAGATATCTAAATTTTAGTTTTAAAATATCGAATGAATCCAATCTAAAGTTAAATTAAATTAACTCTCAAAAAGCAAATTATTGCAACTATTTTAAAAAGGAGGAACTAATTGTAAGGAATAAGAAGAAGAAAATTAATTAATTATCTCTTAATTTTATAACGTAAATTGGACAACTAATATGAAACCGATAAAGCACAGCCTAGCTAGAATAGTTAATGCAAATAACTGATGCCTCCCATTACAAGTTGGATTTATAATTCCTGCCAAACTCATACTAAATCAAAATAGTTTCACTTAATTAATTACTTTGATCACATTAAATAATAAATCCTCTACTGCCTCCACCTAATTATTGTGGAGGTCTCTCAATTAGTATGGTTCTAAATTTGGCAGGACTAGAAATGTTAATCCAAAATTTTCTTTGTAGGTTAGTTGTTGACTTGTAAGAAGGAAATTATATCCCCTTTTTGTCATGCTAGATGATTGTGTTTTGTCTAATCTCTTAAATTTGATTTACTTTTAAGTCGTTAATTAATTTACGTCGCTTAAAAACTTTTACTATGTGAAAGCTACAGCGTAACCACAATTAATAACAAAACAAAATTCTTATTCATTATAATTAAGAAATTGGAAGATTTATGAGTGTCGCATATGTATAAAAAATAGATCAAAGCTTAAACCAAAGAAATTACTCTATTTGTTTTTTTAGTCGTCATATATTCTAAATATAGTTGTTCTTAAAATATTATTTTTTAATTTAACATATCAAGACCCAATTCTTTTCCTGGATAAATGTCCAAAATACATTTGAATTATCTTTTTTTTTTTTAAATTTCATCCCTATACTATTGAAAGTGTGAGTTTTATACCTAAACTAATACTTATTAGTTTGAGAAATACCATTCACTTTTTTATTATACCTGAATCCAGCGTGTGTACCTTACTTTCTCTTTTTTATTTTAAAAAATTATTGCATGACACTCCACATGAAAATATCATTCTAACTTGACAAAAATTAAATAAATTATTAGTATTATCTAAAAAGTTAAATATTAAAATATTACTATTTTTAAAAATCAAACATAAAATATTTTTCTTACCTCACTCCACCATTCCTCTCGTTGTACCCCCTCCCATCTAACCCAATCCCAATTTATTTTTAAAGTTTTTTAAGGAAATTTTTATTTCATCCCAACAATAATTTGGATATTATTTTATTTCATTAAAAAATAATAATTCTATCCTATGCACTTAATCCTCTGCTTTTAATTCTTCTTGATTGTTTATATATAGATATTTTTACTTACCATGAAAATTTTTTAAAATAATTTTTTTATTATATTTGTTATGCAAATAGAAAAAGTTTTTTTTTAAAAAAAAATATATGTACATATCTAGCACAAAATAAGAAAAATATTTTTTAAAAAAATTGAAGCGAAAGTCTAAATGGGTTAGGGAATTTTTTTTCTAAAAAAAAATTAAAAATAATATCAATTTTGTAGGGGGGAACCAGAGAAATGGTGAAATGTGGATTTTTAAAAGAATTTTTTTAAAAAAATAAAAGGGCAGGGGATCATCGAAGGGGTGGTGAGTGTAGAGTGGAGGTGGTCGAGCTGAGTGAAAAAAATATTATAATAATTTTTTTTAAAGAGTAATATTTTAATCTTTTTAAATTTTAGCAAATTATATTAATAGTTCTTAATTTTTGTCAAGAATGAATATTAATCCACTTGGAATTATGTGATAAGGTTTTATCAAATAAAAGAGAGGGTGTATTACACACACCATTGAGGTGTGTTTCTGAAATTAATAGTAAATGATAATTTAAGTATAAAACTTACATTTCAATAGTTTAGGTATGAAACTCAAAAAAGAATATAATATAAATGTATTTTTATTCACTTTTTTTTAGAGAAAAGACTTGCCCTGGACATTAATTATTCTAAAATTAAGAGACACATAAAGATCAAAGAATTACTCCCTTCATCTTTTTTAAGTTATCACGATAACATTTTGCACAATTCTTAAGAAAGACTTAATCAAAAGTATTTTTTATCTAATGAATATATACTTTATTAATTCTTTAAACTTAACTATGTACACTTAATTTTAGAATACATTAATATTAAAGGTAAAGCTAAAGAAAGATAATTTTCTCTTGATTGTTAAGTTGACAATTAGAATACTTAGAGTAAATACTTTTAGTATATATGGTGGCAAAAAAAAAGTATTAAAGAAGTAATAAAATGCTTATATATTAATCAAACTACACTCCTAATTAATTATTTTTTTAAGATTATGTAAAACTTTATCATACAATTTTTTAAAAAAAACGGACGACGTGCGGGCGGGTATTAATTATTTCAGAGACCAATCCAACCAAATTGAATATCGACCAAAAAACCAGCTGTACATTATTAAGGTACAATGAGGTAGTTGTTGCAATCCATGAATTGTAATTGTAGGAGTAATTCAAGTAATATTTCCTCCACTGATTGTGATACAGAGATTAAAAAATAATAAATAGTAAAAATTATTTTATCAAATTATTCTTATTAAATATAAGTCATCGAAATAGTTAAATGAAATAAATACTATTTATTAACAAGAGTAAAATAAATACAAAATGATAAATTATTTATTAATTTTATAAATTAAACAAATATTATTAAACATTCCAAAATAGTATAGTAACAAGTAAAGATGTACGAAGGGAGAACTATTGACAATTATAATAACATGATACTTGACCTTTTATTATTGGTTAGAATTGTCATATTCATATCACGAGAATAAAATCATCTCTAATGGAGAACATTTTACTTTTAAAATCTATCTTTTCAACATAGATTCAAATTACTTGACATGTAGAATGAATATTAGGGATGACAATTAGAAGGGTTGAGTCAAATTTGAGTGGGTTATAATGAGTTAAGATAACAAACAGATCAAGACCCAACCCAATTCGAATTTGCTTGGATCAAAATGAGTTGGATCAAAACAGGTTGAGTAATGGATTAGAGAACGGGTCAACATCCCAGCTGACCCAACTTTTACTAAGTGTTATTTATTTTATTTGTTCTTTTTCAATATTTTAGTACTTAATTAAATTATATTTTTCTTTATTATGACTATATATATAAAATATATAAAGAAAAAGTGTTTTAAAAATATTTTGACAAGATCTCTCTCGAATCAATTCATGTCGCATCTCAACCCAATTTTTAAATAAGTCGAAATAAAATGAATTGAACTAATGATTGGATGAATTAATAATACGCTCAAACTTTATCGAATTGGACGAATTGAGTACATTAAATTTAATTTTGTCACCCCAACCTTTTAGGATTGCAAATCATCCTCACGTGGTTTGGATGGGGCCAATCTTGTTGATTATGCTAGGAAAAGAGAATTACCAAAAAGTTAAAAAAGGAAGAGATGAAAAAGAAGCAAGATTAATAGTGGGGACTGTGACATATGATTACGACTAATAATTAAGACAGGAACTACCACCTAAATTTTGAATGGACAAGTCAAATGAAGCAATCTTTCTCATAAATAACACCAAAATCCATAATATATATTTGCACCAAGAAATTTGCGAAGGTAAGGCCTTGAAATGAGATGTGAACATGTCTTAAATCTTTAATATTTAAAATTACTGGATCCATTTTTCTTTAGCTACAAGTTGCTTAGAGATTCATCGTCCAATGTAATCAAAAATGACAATATGGATGATCATAATCATGAGAGTTCAAGGTTACCAAAATATATTAGGTGAGTCATATATGCGTACTATTTAATTTTAGTGAATAATTAATTGATGATTATAGTTATATAGATATCAGATGAAGTAGTTGAAGTGTAACAAGCAAAATCAAATGCCATCTATATTTATTGAGTTTCACTAAACTTGAATTCAGTATTCAACAAATATTTAAATTTGAACGCTTGTTTTCTAAACATTTTTAAAAATTAAATTTGTTAACTTTAAATCTAAAACTATTTTTGGAAACAATATTCATGGAATCATGGCTAAAAAAAGAAAAAGAAATTGTATATAATGGCACTATAAACATATGATCAAAATTCAAAGATGAATACAAAGTACTACCCAAAATAAAAGTGAAAGAAGCATTACGGAAGCATGCCACCTTGTTTCTTTGTCTCTTTGTAATGGTATTTTTATACCAACTTTTTCCCCATTTTTCATGAAACTTTTATACAACAGACAAATAATTTTTATACTTAACTTTTTCCCCACTTCTATCATTTGTATCACTTTTTGTCCATAGCTACAACTACTGGCTGAGCTAGAGTATCGGAAGGAGGTTGAAATAAATTTCATTCGTTAAAATTTTATATCATCTTTTAATATATTTTGATTTTTCTATATATTTAATTATTTTTTTATATTTTGAATTTCTTGATGAAAATTCTATCCTCATCGTTACAGAAACTCCTTCCTCCTACATGTGTATCATTATCTTCTTTTTTTTGGTGCGTATGTGTTTATTTCTTTTGCTTAGAGTATATCTTGTTGGTTGGGATTTGTCAATTGTAAAGGATATGGTCCAAAGAGGCAAAGGATACTTCGTGGAGTCCTCTTTCGTTTTAGTTGTGTCATTCCAATTTGTGTGGGCCTTTATTCCCAACGTGCAACCACCAACAAATGCTCTAGGATCCTCAAGAAGGAAGTCCTTTTAAAATATTACCCCCTTCTATGTATTTACATTTCCAAAGATAGATTGAGTAATAAGTAGGTTAAGCGTTCAACCAGACAAGGTGATCGAGTTCTATATATGAGTCGTTTCGATCATTAGACTACTAAGTAATTTGTCATAACTTCAAATAGGTTATCAGTGATACTCATGCTAATCCTTCGATGGGAAAATCAATATCAGAATTCAACTACATATCTATTAAGAATTAAGCATTTAAAGATTACGAAAGCAAATTTAAATAGAGCAAAGATTGAATTTCCATAAACTCAACAAAAAAGTCTAACATCACGTGGAAATCAGCCCTCCAAAACCTAAAAGTTATTGTACCAAATCGTCTATCAATAATTAGAAAAACTCTAACCGAATTTAGCTAAACTTTTTACAATATCGAGTTTGAGCGGAGTTTAATTGATCTTTGTCAAATTATAACAAAGCTCTAGCGGAGCTCGAATTGATTCCTTAGTGTGTGTTTTTTTCGGTAGAAGATTACTTAATGTGTATTTCTACTTAGTGTTATGCCATTACAAAAATTAATTTATAACAAATTGGTTGATTAAGAAAAATATAAATATGATTTGATGATATAATTGCATTCAAGTGTCATTGAATAATAAATATATTATTAGTCTAAGTTAGAGCTCAAATTTAAAATGTCATTAGCTTTATATTGAATACATAATAAAACTTTCAGGAAAAAAATAAAAATAAAAATTTTAAAAAATGTACAATATTGAATTTATTTAATTTATGAATTTTAAAATTAAGTTATCAATTGCATTTTGCAACACCTATAAAATAGTTTTTAAGCAATTCATCTTGTTCGGAGATTAGTGGAAAAATATAGGGGAAAAAAGGACCTTCATATGGTGTTCATTGATCTCGAGAAGGCCTATGATAAAGTTCCAAAGGATATCCTATGGAGGTGTCTAGAGGTGAAAGGTGTCCCAATGACATATATCAGGGTGATTAAGGACATGTACGATGGAGCCAAAACTCGGGTTAGAATAGTGAGAGGAGACTTAGAGTATTTTTCTGTTGAGATAAGATTCCATCAAGGATCTGCATTGAGCCCTTTCCTGTGTTGCCTTGGTGATGGATAAGCTGATGCGATCTATCCATGAGGAGGTTCTATGGTGTATCCCATTTGCAGATTACATAGTACTGATTGATGAGACTCGGACTAAAGTTAATGATAGGTTGGAGGCCTGGAGACACGCCTTGGAGTCCAAAGGATTCAAACTGAGTAGGACCAAAATACAATACTTGGAATGCAAATTCATTGTTGCGAGGGATGAAGCAGACATTGATGTGAGGCTTGCCACTCAACTTATCCCCAAGAGGAAAAACTTTAAGTATCTGGGTTCCATCATCCAGAGTACTGGCGATATCGATAATGATGTCATACATCGTATTGGGACAACATGGACTAAATGGAGGCTTGCCTATGAAGTATTGTGTGAAAAGATGATACCATCTAAACTCAAGGTAAGTTTTATAGAATGGTGGTTAGACCCTCTTTGCTGTATGGGATGGAGTGGTGGCCAATAAAAAATGCACATGTTCAGAAGATGCATGTCGCAGAGATGAGGATGTTGAGATGGATGTGTAGTCACACTAAGAGTGATAAAATTAAGAATAAGGTCATTCGGGAGAAGCTAGAGGTGGCCCCTGTGGCTAATAAAAT
>JAOTQR010000069.1:16635827-16664501 GCA_025774065.1 Solanum ossicruentum | reverse complement strand
CAGAAGATGCATGTCGCAGAGATGAGGATGTTGAGATGGATGTGTAGTCACACTAAGAGTGATAAAATTAAGAAGAAGGTCATTCGGGAGAAGCTAGAGGTGGCCCCTGTGGCTAATAAAATGAGAAAAGCGAGATTGTGATGGTTTGGACATGTGCAGAGAAGGAGTACAGATGCTCCAGTTAGGAGGTGCATGAGGTTGGTTTTGAGAGTTACATGGTGGGGTAGAGGTATACCGATGAAGTATTGGGCGAAGGTAATCAGAAAAGATATAGTGAAATTTGATCTCACTGAGGACATGATCTTAGATAGAAAGGAGTGGAGGTCGCGAACTAGAGTAGCAGGCTAATTGGTTGGTAAAGTTAGGTGGATATCTGACCTTAGGGTATAGTAGGGTAGCAGGAGTAGTCGTGTTTTATGTCATGTGTTGTCATTATCTGTTGTATGTGTGTTAATTTTATCGTTTTTACGTACTGTCATGTATTTTTCGTTTTTAGTCGTTCTTTCTGTTCCCTCTTTTCCTCTTTGTCATATCTAGTTTATTTTGCTTATGAATTTTTGAGACAAGGGTTCCAAGGAAACAACCTCTCTACTTCTATGAGGTAGTGGTATAACACCTCGTGAAAATACCAAAATGCCCTTAGAAAGAAATCGTGCTCGCAACGCATCTTCCCAAGCTCTGATGGAAAATCCGAGACTAGATTTGCGATCAACACAGAAATCGAATGGGAAAATAGTCTCAACCCAATTTTTGAGCAACCAGGTCGGAAAATAATTTTTCAAATTTTTTCCCGAGATAGTGTTGATGCGCGCCAGGGCCATGACATGCCCTGGACGCGGATCAACACTTGTGATTTTTTGTAATTTTTCGATGGAAACTTGAAATTTCATAAATTCGAGAAAAACACGCGTCCGCGCCCTTGGCGTGACATGGACGTGGTATTGAGAAATGAAATATTTTTCTTTTAATTTTTGGAAGGATATTTTGGGTATTTCTAACTTATTCTAAATCTAATAAGCGAGTATTATGTGTCATTTTATATCGATTAAGGGTCTTAAAACTAATTTTTTTCCTAGTTCATAAGTGACGGTTTACCGAGGAAGAAAGAAGAGAAATATCAAGCTTCAAGGTCAAATTCTTAGAGAAGATTAATAGTTCTTCATACCAGGTATGTGAGGTTACCCAAAGCATGAGATTGTTCTCCCATGTGCCCTCTAATTGTAGAGAATTGATGGTTGAAAGTGATGAGTCCTGTCTGTATAATTCTTGAATGTTTTAATGGAAACTATTTTATTTTATATATATATTTTTTTTTTCTTGAATGTGATGATTATCATAACTGAATTACTTGTTTACATGGTTTAAAATAAGTGAGTTGTATGAGTATACAAATCCTACATGATTATGTAGCTAATGAGTCCAAGAATGAACCTAGGGATTGTTGCCTAGAGCCTTGATCACATGATTATATTTGCTGGTTATGGTCAGTGTCCTGAATTGAACGAATTGAAGGTTGATGATAATGAATTGACAACCTCAAAGAAGTTGAACGTAATCTTAAAGGAACATTTCCAGATTCTATGAGTTAATGAATGAATAATGAATTAATGTCCAAGTCCAAAGGAGACTAATTGATGAAAAAGGATGAATATTAACGTGAGCATGTTGAGTCTATGGGAGGAGTATCAAATACCGAAATGGGTAAGAGTGAGTCCCACTCGCACTCATAACAACGTAGGTGAGGATTGAACCGTGAGAAACGAATACTTCCTTAGTCCCAAAAGAGGACTTAATGTTATTTCTATTCTGGATCCAATAATACACGCTCTCTACCCCGGCAAGGTGTTGGGAGGATGTGACAATGACATCGATTCGTTGTATCATCACCGGCTCATAGGTATGTTGATGTGATGGCATGAGTCTTCACTAATGTTAAGTGTGGTATTACCTATTCCTTGTTCTGTGATGAGAAGAATACTTGATGAGCTAATGTTTCCATGCTATCCTTTTTATTTCGCTTACTTTTAGCCTATTAACATACTGTACATTCCACGTACTGACGTCACTCAGGCACTGCATCGTGTTATGATGCAAATTCAGTAGATGGAGGATTTCAACAGGTGAATCGTTGAGGTCCAAACTTCCATTTCCAGAAATTTGATGAGTCCTCCCCTGCATTCGGATGATGTCTTTTATTTCTTTTCTTTATGATTCAAGTCGTTCGGAGTTTGTGGTAGCCATGACCTGTCATGGTACATCTTAGATTGTTAGCTATAGAGGTTTCATAGACATAGATAAATGATGGGTTGATATTAGAGTTCTTTTCCCCCTTTTCTTTTCTAACTGAGTTTTCTGTACATTCTATGACGTTGATAGATATTGATGGCTAGCTCTGTGACCTATGACCCATGTTTTTTTGATGGAAATGTGATAGGATAAGTGCCCGCTGATATGCATTTTTACATCTTTTGCTAATTTTAATGAAAGAACGAATGTAATGAGGCCAGATGGTTCGCTTGGATACTACCAATAGTCTCTGAGTGTCAGTTACACCTAAGGTATCCTCCCGGAAAGTGACAAGTGGTAAGGTCTGCGTACATTCTACTCTCCCCAGATCCTACTTATGGGATTTCACTTGGTATGTTGTTGTTGTTTTGATGTATTGAAAAATTTAATTACATTAAATTAATTAAATAATTACAAAATTATAGCTTGATTTATAATAAATAATAATTATTGAACTGATATTTTGCTAACTTAATTAAATTAGTGAATGAATTTTTTAATTTTAAAATAATCATTACATGATCAAAACGAGCCGAACAAACCCATTTTCCTTCTCCTTTCCAGTTTTCCCCTCTACTTTATATTTGATGGGTACAAAAAATACCACTACTCTATCGATAACAAGAAAAAAAAAATAGCTTTACTGAATCAAGTTACTCCGAGTTAAATTTTGATCAAAACTGAACTGACTTGAGTCAAACAAAATACAAACAACCTGAATCGAGTCCTGAACTGGTTTAGTATGCATATATACTTTGTATGTTTTAAGACACGATTTTTTTTTTAATTTTATGATAGTAAATTAAAGATATGTATAGAAAATAATCTTTAAATTCTATGATTTTAAATATAATACATTAGATATTATAATAAAAAATTATTACTTATTAATATAAAAAAATATGACACCTTTTTTTAAAAAAAATAATATATTTTTCGTTATTAGTCATTCTTCTTTTTTTCTCTTTTTTTATATCTAATTTATTCTGCTTATGAATTTTTTCAGACGAATATTTTCAAGAAACAACCTCTGTAAGATAATGATAAGATTTGTGTAATATCATCTATAAATTTAAAAAAAAAAAGAAAAAGAAAAAAAAGGAGAAATAGGGTACACTATTTTGGTGAGATGGAGAGGCAATTTATACAAGAAAAAATAATGAACATGAGAGTTGAGATGAAGAAAATGAATTCCTTCCATATAATAGGCACATGCCTCCATCTGTTCACTCTTTCTCTTGCCAACTCCCCTCTCTTGACTTGTTCTCTCTCTTTCCCTCTCTCTGCGGCAACTTTCTTTCAAACCCAAAGTCCTCTTCAAGATTTTGTTTTCCACAATCTCCGCAAGCCCCCCCGTTTCCCTTTATAGATTTCTCTCCTTCCATTTCCATAAAAATGATTACATTTCATTTTGAACATTTACTTTCATACATTTTCAAGACTTTCCCATTCTAACCAGATCTTGGATCTTCCTTCTTTCCTTTAAAATGTCATAAAGTTCAAATCTTTTCATTAAACAAAATGGAACACAAGCATTTGCTCATACTTATTATAGTACCAAGTTCAGTAGCTGCTTTAATTGTTTTGTTGGCAGTGATCTATTTCTGTACAAGGAAAAGAGGGGAAATTGTTTCTAGGGATGTAGAAGCTAGTTTTGAGGTTAAAGCAAGAGATGGGGTTGAAAAAGATTTGCTGATCAAGTTTCAGGATGGTGAAGACCTTACTGTGTATGATATATTGGATGCTCCTGGAGAAGTTATTGGGAAATCAAGTTATGGGACTTTATACAGGGCTAGTTTGCTGAGCACTGATAGGCTTACATTGTTGAGGTTCTTGAGACCAGCTTGCACTGTGACAATGAAAGAAGTGGTGCCTGTAATGGAGCTTTTGGGGTCTTTAAGGCATCCCAATTTGGTACCTTTGTGTGCATTTTATGCTGGGCAAAGAGGAGAGAAATTGATGGTACATCCTTTTTATCGTCATGGAACTTTAGCTCAATTGATTAGAGGTATGGCTCTTGTTAAATTGTATGGCATTCAGTTCATCTGACAAATCTTTGAGCTATGGCGTGGTGTTTATTCAAAAAATAAAATTAATTCATGTCTTGGAAATACTCGCTCTGTCTATTTCATTTGTCTCTTGTTTACTTGACACATGGATAACTAGTAGTAAATGATCCCTTTGAATATCATTAATAAAATATGTCGAAAAATAATTATAATTAATAATAAAATTATCTCTTAATTCTAGGATAGTATTATTGGATATTCTGTAAAGATGGATGGAGGGAGTAGTATAAGGGAAGAGAAGATTGGTAACATTGAGATGCTTAATTTTCACAGCAATTTTCTGCTTTCTTCTATTTGCTCATACAAAATTTTCAGGGCCAAGAATGGTGGATCTTGATTTTGCCATTCGGTGCCTTGAAAAGAAGTCCCTGTCAATCATTTTCTCACAACTGGAAGGGACTTCAATAATTAGATATGTATATGATGTTTGAATTTTTTAGGCCCTTTGATTGTTTAATTTTCTTTCTCACTTTTTTTGGTGACATCTCAACAACACTGTTTCTGAATCTGGAAAGCATAGATGGAACTTCGCTTTCCATTTTCATCTCTTTTTTACTCTAAAAGAAAATTCAGCTTGTTTTCTTGTCTTTTTTCCCAAGAACCTAATAGTAGGTAATTTGTCAAAATTATATTTTATTAGTAATAAATAATCGTGTTAAGTTGAACCACTCTCAAGTCTAAAAGATTACTCTTGTATTAGTATTCAGTTTATGTCTTAGGTATACAAATGTATTTGTTTTAAGAAAATTGTGGCTAATGATACAGACGGGAACGGTGAGGCTCATAAATGGCACATCATATGTAGGATCTCCATTGGCATAGCTCAAGGACTAGACTATCTTCACACAGACTTGGAAGTTCCCATAATCCATGGAAATCTCAAGTCGAATAATATACTTTTGGATCGACACTTGAGGCCATATGTGTCCGATTATGGCTTGCATCTTCTCTTGAATCCAACTGCAGGCCAAGAAATGCTTGAAGCCTCAGCAGCTCAGGGGTACAAAGCCCCTGAATTGATCAAGATGAAAGAAGTTAGTGAAGAAACCGATATTTACAGCCTTGGGGTTATCTTGTTAGAGTTATTAACAGGGAAAGAACCATTCTACAGGAAACCAAATTTCGATAAGGATATTTATTTGCCTAATGCCATTCAAAGTGCAATTCTTGATCATAGAGTTGTTGACTTTTATCATCCACAGATTCTGGTTAGTCAAACTGATGGCGGAAGGGCAGTTAATGAAGATCATATTTATGAATTCCTTCAGCTTGCCGTGGCTTGTTGTTCCCCCTCACCTGCTCTCAGACCTACTATAAAGCAGGTCCTCAGCAAGCTTCAAGAAATTGGAAAGTAAAATGAACAATCTTTATGCTTCTGCTTGAAGCATGACCTGTTTCCTCTGACTGACTTGATCTCATCGATTGATATCAATATACTTAAGGCCATGATAAAGCATGCTGATATAACACACTGACTATTTGGGCAAGAATATTGTGAAGCTTATCACAATTGGCAACAACTATGGAGTTGGCGTTCAGTTTTCTGGATCTTGAAGATTAGCTTCCAACATCATCCTCAAGATTCGAAAAGTTCTATTTTGTGGATCACACAGCTGACACTTGTCGTGTGAGATTACTTTTTGCCTCACAAAAAAATGGACCCGGAAGTATAAGATTTGGATCCACTTTTTTGTGAGACAGTAAAAGCCGCACATAACGGAGTTTTCTAGTTCGATGCGCATTGTTGAGGGGTTGGTAGAGTAGGAGGTACATGTCGCAATATGACCAAGGTACATTTGTAAAATATAGTCGATATTTTAGAGACTGTTTATTTAGTTTATCCTGTGATAGCAGACAACCACCAGTGGTCTTGTCTTGATTTCAGAGAAGATCTGGTGACAGTTGGAAGCTCCAAAGGATATGAATTATGAGCACCAGCAACCAGTTGTGAAGTGTTTTGTTTTGTTGGGTTAGTTAGAAAAGACGCAATGTTTCAGCAACAAGACAAAAGAAGAGCCATTGAAATTATTGATTTGCCAGTTTTTGTCATTGTCCAAAAAGTCTAACACCATGAGATTTGCAACCTTACTGTATAGATTTGATTACTGTATTTCTCCTTTCTCTACAAAGATGCTCTCTATCTGTTTCCCAATGCACGTGCACATAGTGATAGATGACAACCTAATGAGAAGCCATTCTCATGGGAGAAGAAGTTCTCAAGAATTCCAATGAGGTTCAATTGAAAAAATACAAGTTCCAAGCTCATGATTACTATCTTGAGAGTAATCGTCTTAATACTTGTACATGTCAAGTAGGAGTATTTAACAAATTAGTCTCTATGTGGGACTGTTATAATCAAATAAATAATACGAGAAATAGATGCTCATAGGGATGGCAATGGTGGGGGTAGGTATGGGATGGGTTTAGAGCCATGTAGGTTTAAAGTTACATGATAGGTTGTGAGTTTAAAAAATTAAATAGGAATTCGAAGATATTAAATCTTTGTAATTAGTAAAAACAAAGATATAAATTTTTTATACTAAACATTGCCTTTGATTTTATTTTTTTTCTAAAATTTAAACTAGTCATGTCTGGTAATTGTTAGTTGTTAAAATATTAATTATAAACTTTTAATTAACGATTAAGAAACAATTGTTAAAATGTCAACTAAAATAGTTGTTGAGACATTAATTAGAGGGATAAAAATTTAAATTCATTAAAAATAAAAGAATTTTAAAATTTAAGTAGGGCGGGTCTACGTGGGACAATTTGAAACTGGAAAAAAGTCATCATGCGAGGCGGACGGAGTGGTTTACAAAATTTGCGAATTAAGCTCAACCTACCTCATTGCCATCCCTAGATGCTCAACCTATGACTGCTAGATCCGATAACAGCACTGAAGTAGTGAATCTATCGACACCATAGCAGTGATATACAACTTTGGACTTAAAAGAAAAAGACATCCCATGTAAAAGTTAGCTGGCTCTTATTTGGTGGTTTGTGACAGAGAAACATTTTGATTAAACAGGTATTAGTGTCTTATACCAATTCCATATGTATGTCAAGTTGCTTGTATGTCCCAATTATGCATAAATGCTGTTTGGCTTCATCTTAAAATAAGTCTATTTAACGCATGCTTAATGCCCAAAGCAAAGAATAAAGGGAACTTTTCCACTTGTAAATTATTAAAAGAGAGGACAATTATATACTAATTACTTATTGAAGAAGGATTAATTATTATTTAAATAATGGCAAAAAAGCACACTCAATGTAAACCCCACCATTCACCTGGCCATATCGCATACGGCTGTTTTTCATGAACTTGTATCTTTATTTATTATTTTATTTGCCACTAATATGTATATTTTCCCCATTTCCTGAAAAGTTTTGATAGATTATGCATGGTAATCTACATACCAAACAAGGTAGTGCTGATTTCGTTTATTAAAACAAACAAATAAGGCCACCAATGAATTGAAAAATATTATCCATTGTAGATAAAGAGAAAAAGACATACAATGAAAATCATTGGAACATATCATACTGTTTGAACAAAAAATATTTTTGCGTCTGACACAACTAGCACTAATTTTTGTTACTCTTTCTATTATTTCTTCAAGTACATTGTGACACATTTTACATCATGGAAAATTAACCATGATCATAAATAAATAATGAAGAAGAAAAGCTTTCTATTAGTATGATTTTATTTTTCTCTCCATTGTTCCTCATGATTCTCTCTTAAAAATACCTTGTTGATATTAGAACTCTCTACTTGTGGTTGAGGATCCCTTCACCAACTTCTTGAGAAAAATGTTAAAAGTAGATTTTTTGAAAATTGATAGATTTTTCTAGATTGTCTTAGTGTAGAAACATAGATAATTATCTTGAAGAAATATTTAAATATTTTAAAGTAGAAGACAAAGTTACCAGAATTTTCTTGAAGATATTTTGTAAAGGATATTTGTAGAAAATGATAGAATTGTCTAGATCTTGTAATATCTAGAATCATCCATAGATAAGTATATAGGTATGGCCATAGTCATTTGTAACCCAACCCAAGCCAAAAAATTGAATCCAATTCAGATAATCTTTTCTCATAACAAAACTTCCTCTTTTTTAGTTGAATCTTTTGATTTTAGTCAATGATCTTGGACTAACAAAAAATTTTCAGATTATATTTTCTCCTTCTATATTTCTTTATACTTCTGAATGTCTTTTCTCTTGGTGGAGAGTCCTATCATCAAAGCAGTATGTGATGAGATTGTAGTATTTAATTGGCGCCATCTTTGAGAAATTGCACGAGACATGTCATGTTTGACACTTGACCATCTTTGATTGGAATTAGGAACGCCACATCATTTGAACATGCGTAACATTATTTTAGTAGCTCTGAATTTGATTCAAAAGTCATGTTATTGAGCAGTAAACCTAAAAATGAACTTATTCCATTTGTAAATTTACCTTTTGAGTCCCACTTGGTATGCAAACCAAATAACTTCAAATGTTCTTTCTTGTTCCCAATCGTTAAGAAAGGAACAAGAATGATTGGGTGATTCACACGCAATGATGGATACAGCTCTTCGGCTACAAGCATATGTATTTTTCAACACGACACAGAGATATACACGACATACAAGTACAATGAGTTCAATATCAATAACTTAAGTTGGATCCGCCTATATAAAATAAGCTTGAAGTAAGGGTCAGAACGTTTAGGCGGGAGCCTCTGTCAATGACACTAAAGCAGATCATACGTTGAGAACGAAATTATGCTCCCTGTCCCCCTTTTCATAGAAAATGAAGACATGAATGCTATATTTATTGAGCCACAACTTCTGCCTTGAAAGGGTGGTGCCCTGAAACCTGACTGATTGAACTATAATCCCATGAAAATTAGGTCATTCAACGAACCAGAGTCGTTTCAACAAGTTTGGGGGCTAAAGCCAAATTTCATAAAGAGACTTATTATTTTTTTATATCAATAAATTTAATAGTTGTGACATACTCAATGTAATTTTACAAGTGAAGTATCGAGAAGGCAGAATGTATGTAAGACTTTTTTATGAAGTAAGAAAGCAAACAATAAAAATTTCAATCAAAAAAATGATATAAAGTTAAAATAATCAAACCCGACTCAATTTTAAAAAGTTTATATAATGATATTGAAATAGTTGGGCTAAATTTGATAAATTGATATAATAATACTAAAATAATATTGATTTGTTGCAATGCTTGAAATTTAAAGAATACTCAAAAAAAATAAATTTTATCTTTTTATAAACACACAACAATATATTTTGCATCTTGCAAAAAGTGTTATTGTTTGGTACACTTCAGATATTTAACAATGTGTGAGTAAAACTAGAAAGAGGAATATAAAAAAAGGTAAATGCATGTAAGAATAATAGTTTGGGTTCATGATAATCTCCAAAATATAATTAAATCAACAAAATAAGTAGTCATGTAAGAAAGGATATCATAGTTCGGTAACCACTAGTTTATTTCTTAATTATTAAAACAACCTCCATATCAAATAAAGTAAATAGCTATTATTTTATTTTCTACCCAAAAAATTCTTTTTAAATTTATCAAATTATACATAGATTTGTATAGAAAATTTGAGACCTAAGCGATTGCTTTAGTAGCCTTATGGTCGAAACCGCCTTGAGCAAACTAATAATGAAACATGTGAAGCAGCAAAAACTTAAACATGAGAATCAAAACTTTGTAGATCAAACTATAGGACTGTTTGCTCAATCTCACATTTCCATATTTTACACTTACACAGAAACATCCAAATCTATCGGCTGGTAAGGTATGTAAATTTGGTATGCTACGTTCAACTAGACTATAAGTCTACAAAAAATATCTACCCAACCAATCTAAACATTTCCAGCCTATCTTGATTTCCAGTCCAGAATCGCAGAAAGCAGCGCGTAATTTGGTACAAGGTTCTTATGAGCTAATGGTAGTCTTGTCATTGGTGATATGTCCGTCTCTTTTAGCCATGTTTCTATTGCATTCCTGTCATAAGTATAACCATCAGCTGCCACACAAGGGTCTTCCATTATATCCTGCGAAGAAAGAACCACTCGTGCCTTAGAAATGAAAATAGTACACAACAGTTGATTCTTTGGTGCTATTGTGTGCTACATTAAACATGAATCATTATCACGTTGTAAGAGTTATGGGAAGCAAAGAATGGCACACCTTGAGTAAAGGGCACAAATAGTAGTTGGGAGGTGGAGATTTGGTAGTCGAGGCAGAATCTCGAGTCTTATCAGCGACTTGTTTCAATTTCTCCAAAGCAGGGAGAATTTCATCTTTCAAATCTGGCCTGTCTCTTCGACAAAGCTCTGTGCATTTAAGTGCTAGCATAGCTAGTTCCTTTGTCTCTGCTAATGGCCATTTACCGGCCTCTGGATCTAATACGTTAGTTAAACTATCCTGATCGATAGCTGTTTCAACAATGTGGGGAAGTCCCATAGGTGCTTTTGCTGTTAGCAACTGCAAGAGAACCATCCCAAATGCATAAATGTCAGATTTCGGAGAGATCAATCCTGTCCTTTGGTACTCAGGGTCTATGTAGCAAAGTGTTCCCACAGGACCTGTATCTTTGTAGATGGTGGATAACACAGCATCCGAATTTATCATGGTTGAGAGGCCAACATCACCAATTTTACTGACAAAATTACGATCAAGCAATATGTTTGCAGGCTTTAGATCACGATGAATAATTGGATCTGACTTGGAGTAGTGAAGAAAGGCAAGGGCAGAAGCCACTTCCCATGCAATTCGATATCTATCAAACCATGGAATAGGAGGTGTGTCATGTTTCCTGAGAAGCCTCTCCTCCAAGCTACCATTCTCCATGAACTCATACACTAAGCAGCCACGATCGGGGCACACACCAAGAAGGATCAGCAAATGTGGATGACTAATTTTGCTCAATATTTCCAGCTGAAACAACAAAGGAGCAGATTCTAAGAATTCTAGAATAGAGGGGACTAATATTGGTCGGTAACCTTAGTTCAATGGTCTTTATGACCAGAAAAATATCACATTTTCTTTTAAATCTCAAGCTAACTCAATTTGGTCATTCTTTCGTTCATTAACTTGTCATACCTCTTGCTGATACTGCTTCATCAGATGAGATCCCTCAGAGTGAAGAACTTTGACAGCAACTGTAGTATGATGCAAGCTGCACTTATAAACAGTTCCGTATGCCCCCATACCAATTTTAAGATTTTCATCAAAAGAAGAGGTGGAAGATATGATTTCTTCCCAAGTGAATTCTTGGTACTGACGTGCCTGACCCATCAATGCATTCTCAAGCTTGTCTTTTTCTTTTGCCTCACGTAAGGCTTGTAGTTCTGCTTCTTTTCTTTGTGCAGCCTCTCTTTCAGCACAGTCCTTCACATAATCAGCTTCTCTTTTAGCAGCTTCGTACTTCTCATTCTCTTTTCGTGCTAACTCTTTTACTTCCTCTTCCTTCAAACAAATTTCCCGAAGTTTAACATCTTCCTCCAACCGGCGTTTGTGCAGCTCACTTATCTGTTCATGGGCAGGTTTATGATCACAATACAATATGAATCAGACATTAAAAGAAAGGAACATTTAAAGTCAATTGTTGCCTGAGCATACCTTCCTAGAAGCATCAATCACTTCAGTTTGTTTAACTGCATACAGTCCTCGAGTATGTCTTAATTCAGCTCTTAGCTTCTCTAGCTCAAAATTGATGTCCGTCTGCATTAGAAGATTGAAGTCATTGAACAGTGGTAAAAGTCTAGGATGTGCGCTAGATTGTTTTTGACAGATCCAGATTCAAAGACAGGAAGCATGTCTGATGTATGTAAAATGAAATCACAAGTCATCATCAGTTGATAATCAGAACTTCGAGCTATGCCCATTTGATGAATAATGAATATAACAACCTGAGGCAGAATATACCTCATATCTCGATGATGAATCTGTCAAAGCCCCTGATATTGAAGCTTGATCATCTACCGTTGTGTAGTTCTCTGTTACCAAGCTCCTAAAACTAGAAGCAAGGTCATCTTCATCACTGAGACATGTTCCTTGGGGACAAGACCTGACAGTATCCTCACCATCACCAAAATCAAGAGAATAGTTTTTATGGTGGACTGGTACATTTGACCTTGCTCTTCTATGAGGAAAGTTATGATTAATATGTGAAAGAGCTTGAAATCTTTGCATTGGCAGAGAAGGAGTATGGAAGTGACTGTACGAAAAACTTGAGTCTAGTTCTGACCTTTCTGAAAAGAAGAATACAGATAAATTGTTCAGTCCAAGAAATGAACCTACTCCCACATATAGAAAATATCTCAAGAGCATGGAATTTATAGTTAGAAAATAACTTACTGCAGAAACACTAAATCAATATGCAAGGCATAACAAAAGAAAGACGGAGTTTGAATGAGAAAAACCAACAGCTACGTTAGCTTTTGGAGCAACAAAGCGAAATCCTACTCATAAGACGCGATGAACTACTCAAGAATCACCATAGTGTGCTAAAATAGAAGATCTGAGAATTTATAAATCTTTTAAATGCTTTTGAAGGAAACAGATTGAATGTAGAAGAGATATTTCCAGAGAGTGAATTAGATGAAGATCCTAAGGATGAAGTATGAATCTGGTTAGTGGGGATGCTTAATTACAGATAGAGTAACTTCATCTGGTCCGTGGGGATGAGTAATTATAGATAGTGCACCATCAGCAATGTGCCGTTTATGAAAAGACATACTCTTTAATGAATTGACGTGTTCTTAACTAAGAAATATTCTAGAGAGATATTTTCCATTATGAATGGACAAATCTTTCAGCAAAATGTGGTGTGTTTTCAAGAATAGGCGTATTAAAGTGAATCACCCAAAATAAAAACCAACATTCATGATGTTGAGAATGAATCAATGAAGTTTCTCTAGCCAAAGGCAACAAGTTCTGCCAAAGTATGCAAAACTGGCCAACAATTGTAGTATTTTGTTTGGTGAAACATATAATAACAATTAAAGTACATGCAAACAGTTGATTTTTACCTGTTAGTGAACTTGAAGTTTGAACTGTTGAACTGGAGATTGAGCAGCTTGTGTAACTATCTCCAGCCGAACTGCTTCCATTTATCTCTGAATCAGAAGGGCGTACAGATAACAATTTTCCTTTTGAAACAGCGTAGATGGTACAAAATCTTGGAGTACTGTCCGAGATTCTTGAGGATAAGCTTGGTCCCCTGAGCATCAAATAAAAAGCTTAAAAAATTACAACTGAAAATGGCAATGATGCTAGAAATTACCCTAGGAGCCAAACGATGAAGAAGTTAAAACACCTCAAGATGGACATTTCCAAAAAATATGATATGATCTTCACCTATTTCAATTCAATTCATTAAAACTATTTTTCAACAAGGAAATAACATTTCAAAATTCCTCAATGATTTCAAAGTTTGTGTTAAGATCCCATTCATAACTGACTCGTTCCCAGCGAAAAATCATGCAAAGGGACTAAAAGACCTTTCTTTTTGAGTATGAGAAAACCTAGGCCGTACATTACTAGTAAACTCCCTGTTGCTCCTTCAATCTAGTTAAGGGACATCACCAACTGAAGCTTTTATTTATTTTCATATTTAATGTGTCCCGTATAATTTTGAATAGCTTAGCGATGTTGATTATTAGCTGCTTCATACTTGACTTTTGGATAATATGAACTTCTTGCATTCTTTATTTAGTTTGACATTATCAGAAATAATAAAAATAAAAATAAAAATAAAGAGATTTCCACCTGGAGTATCAGCAGTTGGCATCATTAAAATTTGTAACGGCATAGATCTTATTACCTAGAAAATATGCTACGAGATGAAGCACCTATCACAAGCTTGGTTATATTAAGCTTGGTGACCTCCTGTGCTATTGCTTTCACGATATCATCTGATTCAAGTTGTAAAACTTCTACTTGGACCTGCATGTATTTTGGATGATCAGTCGTTTAACTTTTAGGAGATTTTCCACTTCCTCTGATATACAAATTTACCTTTCGTTTAGTACACAACATCTTGTAAGGAAGCAGATTTTCACTTGTTTGCCACTCTACATCCTTTCGGAAAGCAGCCACTACATCATCCCGCACTTGTGAAATAGGTATAAAGCTTCCCACTAATGAAAGGAAGGATTATAAATAAAGCAGTCATAGTCCTAAAATATCAGTTGAATTAATGATAACTGATGTGTACAAAGAAAAGTTGGCAGCTTTCTCAAGGATATAGCATATGAACCATGTTAGATGGACTCATTTGCAGGACGTATCCAGCAAGTGTGTATAAGCATCTTTACAGTTACACGTGCTGTTTTATGATAATATTTAGTGTATTTTTGACTATCTGCAGAAAATACTTCATATGTATTTGGCAGAGGTACGTTAATGCAAATGAAGGACTCATGTGACATAATACAAGAGACGGAAGCTTTAGTCAAGTTAGCTTCCTCAAGAAATTGTTCGATATCGTCTTTTCTAGTTTCCCTTCTCCTTGACTTTTGTTTCTGAAGAATGTCTTGTTCGAGACTATAGCGTTTATATTGCCACAAAGTTAAGAGTGCATGTAGATAAGAAAGGTTACATCTCAAGCTCCAGCAAGAAAGGCCTAAAGTCCCCATCATCTAGAAAGAAAAAGTACAGCATATTCTCATTCTTCCAGGATTCAGAAGCAAATTTATGAAGTGTAAAGGGTGTGGAACCAAAGTTATTTCGTTTTCTTCCTTTTCCCTTTATTGGTGGGAGTGAAGGATTGTTAAGCTGCAAAACTGAAATGATGTTGCTTCTCCGCTAGAGCACAGCATCAGATATTTATGTTTTAGTCATAGTCCCTCCATTTCAATTTGCTTGACTTAGTTTGACTTGCACGGAATTTAAAAAAACTTGAAGATTTTTAAATCTTGCAATTTTAAGCAAAAAGTTACGTATAATATACCAAAATGTCCTTTAGCATGTCATATAGGATGTTGAAATTAACGAATTGTCAAATTAAGAAAGAGATAATCTTTTTTAAACAAACTAAAAAGGAAAGTAAGACAAATAAATTGAAACATGGAGTACATAATGCCTCAGTTGCAAGATCACCTTTCATCATGAACAAAGTTTTCGAAAACACCAGACTAGAAGTATGTTCTATTCTCTAGTCTAACTTTCACTCCGTAGTTCTTCAATTTAGTGGAGTCTATAATCATCTTACATTAATCACAAAGACTAAACTTGAATTACTAGCCTATGGAAGTCCTATGCAAGCAAGTTTTCTACACCAGAAAACATTTAAAAATAGTCAATATTTAGATACAGCAGAGTGCAGATAAACAACTTACTGGGGGTTGGCACACCAATTATGTGTGGGCGGACATGTAACAACTTGAAGCAAACCTTTCCTTCAGGAACAAATTTGTCCAAAGCCCACCTGACTACATATTTGCTCTTTTTCTTGCCATTGATAGCTACAGCAATCGTGGAGGAGTTTACTGACGGCAGAGCACTCAAGCGTTCCACTTTTACTCCATCTTGTTCTTCCATCATCTAACCACTTACAAGGCTCTATTACACAAAGACAAACTGCTTACCACAAATATGTGTAAGCCAATTTGATAGCTAGTAAACAGGAAAAAATTCTTAATTTCCAGTACTATTTCATTCCAACAATTTAACATGCAGCAAGCCAGGATTTTCAAGAAGTAACAACAACAACATCATACCGGTATAATCTCACAAGTGCTGTGAGTCTCACAGTAGAAACAGAGCGGCTGTTTCCTGGAATCAATAAACTAGATATGACAAAAAAAAGAAAAAAAAAGGAAATAGAAAACGGAAAGAACGACTAATAACGAAAAGCATATAATAGTACGTAAATACGATAAAATTAACATATATAAGACAGATAATGGGACACAATAAAACCTAATAACCTACTATACCCCATGGCTAGATATCAACCTAATTGCCTGCTACTCGAATTTTCAAGAAGTAAACACATGAAAAAAATCAGGAGTTTTATATATATTATATATACGGAAAAATAATTTTCCGCGGGAGGGGGCTTGATCTCTACCTCAGCCAACAAAGACATTCCAGAATGAAGAAGTTGAAATCATATTAACTTGCACCTATAGGATTCAATCTTCCTTGAGGTTTTTGTGGGAGTTCCTTTTTGATGCCCATTCGCGAGTGGCTAAAGGGAAATTAGCAGGAAGACACCCAGGACTTGATTCCGCCCCGGCTATACATTTATCAGGCAATACAGTTTAAAGTTTGCATCAAGACAAACTTGAAAACAGAGAATTTAACCAGAAAAGTAGGCCACATCAAACAATTTTACTTAATCTTTAAATTATTTGAAGTGAATCAAAGATTGAATGTTTAAATTATCTGAAGTCATCATGTGGTAACTCAATCAACAAATATCCAATTCTTGAAAATTTTTTACAAAAAAAAAACCCAGAAAACTGTCTTACCAATTTATGTGAAGAAGAAGAGAGAGGGACAGAGACTTTTTGTTTCTGTATGGATATTTATTAGTTCGTTTGAATAATTTAAGGTATCAGAAATTTCTCTGACTTTCCTGAGCATGCCGCAAATCCATTTCATCATCAATTATAACTTTTCACTTTACTCAATTCTGCACTTTATCTTTTTTTAAACAATAACAACATATGAAATTCAATCACTGGATTACGGAGAGGGATACAATGTATACAGACCTTATTGCTATCTTATAGAGTGTTTCTTGGGAATCTTATCTCAAAAATTCATATGCAAAATAAATTGGATATGATGAAAAAAAAAGAATACTAGATAAATATCATAAATTTAATATATATAAAATAGATAATGAAAAAACCTACTGCCCTATTATCCAATTATTTTATTTATCATACTTTGAAATATCCATTAACAAGATAATAATAAATTAAATATGATAAAAAGAAAAGAAAAAAGAATATTAGATAAATATCATAAATTTAATATATATAAAACAGATAATGAAAAAGCCCTAGGGCCCTACTATTCAATTATTTTATTTATCATACTTTGAAATATCCATTAACAAGATAATGATAATTTTAGCAGATGATTTCTACTAATTTGAGAAATAAGTAATTGATACTCAAAAGTAAATTATAAATAAATAAAAAATTATTACTTTTTCAATACGCTAAAAGTGAAACAGAGCAGTATCTTGTCCATAAACAAAGTATCCTTTGTTTTTTTCAATTAGATTTTAGGATACCACTAATTTCTAACTAAAACTCATTTTCTTACTTTTAAATGGTCACATCATTTGTTTTATCCATCCAAGGATTAATAACACCAACTTAATTCCATAACTACTCAAAAATTGGAAGTTTTTTTTATTTATTTATTCAGTATTAACTTGACATATTGATAAAAATATTAAATAGCATAATATTTTTTATTATAAGGTAATAGTTTGTTGGCGTACGAATAGTCTTTTATCAGTCCATTAGGGTAGTTTGGTAGTTGTTGACCGTATATCGTATTGCCAGGATATAGGAATCATTTACCATTTCTTACGCCAGATACTAACTTTAAAATAGGATTCTTGTTTACCAAACATATGTGCTGCACTATCTTCTTTCATCACATAAAACCTAAACATTCTTTCTTTCTACTATTTGATTTTTTTTAAAAATAAAAAATACTCAATTTTGATCATGACTTCAAGTATAGATTTTGAGTTGGTAAATGAGTAAAATTTCAGTAGGTTGAATGTTCTTTTTTTGCCTTTGGGTTGAATAGTGAGTCAATGGAAAAGGCAATGTTGAAGTTTCAAAGTCAAATTAATTAAATGCAAATTAATGACAAGCTTTCAAGTGACAACACATGAATACCCTTTTGTATCTTCTAAAGGACAAGTGTATCACCTTATTTTAATCGCAAAAATAATTTTTAAGGGAAAAAAATTAGTTTAAAACAAAAATTATTAAGGAAAAATCAATTTTTTGATAAATAAGAAAAAATAGAGTCATCACTTAATTTTTTTTTAAAAGAAATTTAAAAAACTTTAAAAAGAATTTTAAGACCATAATAGAAAAAGTCTCAAAATTTCAGAGAAATGAGTAAGGGTTCAATTTCCACTTTTGAGAAGAAATTAATCACTCAAAAATGACCGTTAATTCGCGGTTGATCCACGATTTTGACCTCATTTGACTAACTTTAAAAAATTTGACTAAGTTTAAAAAAATTTGCTAATTTTGAAAGAAGATGGCGAAATTTGAAAAGATTGACTAATTTTGAAAGAAGTTGAATAAATTTGAGAGCGTTGACCAAAAATCATTAAAAAAAATTAACATAAATGGTAGATATATTGAGGAAATTAATTAGATTAAACAAATGCCTAATACAAATAAATAATGTTAGAGTTAGTATCAAACAACACCTATCACAAATAATATAATAAATACAAATAAAAAGAGAAAATTAAAATAAAGATTGCGCTCGGCAGGCTCAATCTTCCACCTACCCTAATTTCTAAAATAAGTTTTGGGCCTTCCTTGCCCTTAAAGATTTCCTCCTGCTGCCGCTCCTTTGAAATTGGGCTTAGCCCTTTTTATCTGCTGTATACACTAGGGGTATACCAGTGTATCTTGGCCTGCTCTTTGGCCTCCATAACCTGAGAATCAGTTCCTCCAACTTGTGGATCATCTCCCCTACATCTGGACAAGCTAAAGCTGACTCAAGAAGAAACTTGGGCCTCCATAACCGATCAAAAAATGCAAAAGAGGATGGAGGAGTCCTTTTCTGGAGCAGGAATTGGGACAGGACAGGCCCAGAGGAGAGCTTCACCACCATGAATATCTCCGAATACGATCCGTCCAAGATCTGAAGCTTGAAGTTTTTTGTCTCGAAAATCTCCAAAATTTGAATGAAGTTTCTAGAAATTCGTTGCTTTTCAAAAATAGAAGTAGAATGTATTTTTAGGTGAAGGAACGCCCCTACCCCCTACCCCGTCCCTCCCTCCCCCCCGAAATAGATGATGAAGAGAGGCATTTATAGCCCAAAAATTAGGGCAAAAAGGGGAGGGAAGACGCAGGGCAATTGGTGAAATTTGGAACGAATTTGGGGTTTCCTGAGTTCAAAATTCCCAAATGAATAAGTAGAATCTTGATTTGTTCCCAAAACTTCAACGGATTCGACATTTCCATCGTTGATTCGGGAAGGAGAATCCACAATTAAGACGCGTGGAGATTCTTCTCCAACGAAATCGTAGGGGGATGAGGAAAAGGACAACACGTAGGTACGAATTTAGGGAAGGAACGTTGGAGGATTTGGATTTTGCTGGGTTAGGTCACTGGTTCGTTGAAGGAGAAAGGAAAGGGGAGAGTGGGTGCATGTAACGTGAAGGAGAAAGAAGAAGATTAAAAGAAAAAGGGAATTGGGGCCGTATGGCCCCTACATGTATGATGTGTAACAACAACAACAACAACAATAACATACGCAGTAAAATACCACAAGTGGTGTCTGGGGAGGGTAAAGTGTACGCAGACCTTACCACTACCTCATAGAAGTAGAGAGACTGTTTCATGGGACCCTCATCTCAAAACCCAAAAAAGCAGAAAGAACTAGATATGACAAAAGAAAAGGGAAGGAACAAAAAGAGCGACTAGATCGACTAATAATACATAACATATGGCAGTATGTAATTACGATAAAACTAACACATAATACGACACACACATAAAAAAATACACACACACTCCCCCTAACCCTACTATACCCCACCTAACCCTACTAATTAGCCTACTACCGTAATTCGCGACCTCCACTCCTTCCTATCTAGGGTCATGTCCTCAGTGAGATCAAGTTCTACCATATCCTGTCTAATCACTTCCCTCCAGTGTTTCTTCGGTCTATCTCTACCCCTTCATGTAGCTCCCAAAGACAACCTCTCGCACCTCCTAACAAGAGCATTGGTACTCCTTCTCTGGACATGTCCAAACCATCGCAGTCTCGCTTCTATCATCTTTTCGACCACTGGGGCCACCTTTAGCTTCTCCCAAACGATCTCATTCCTAACCTTATCACTCATGGTGTGGCCACACATCCATCTCAACATCCTCATCTCTGCGACATGCATCTTCTGAATTTTTAATTAGCCAACACTCCACCCCATACAGAAACGATGATCTAACCACCACTCTGTAAAACTTACCTTTGAGTTTAGGTGGTATCTTCTTGTCACACAATACTCCAGAAGCAAGCCTCCATTTAGACCATGCTGCCCCAATGCAATGTGTGACATCAGCGTCGATATCGCCACTACTCTGGATGATGGATCCCAAATACTTAAAATTTTTCCTCTTAGGGATAGGTTGAGTGGCAAGCCTCACATCATAGTTTGCTATATCCCTCTTAACACCGAATTTGCACTCCAAGTATTCAGTTTTGGTCCTGCTCAATTTGAATCCTTTGAACTCCAAGGCGTGTCTCCAGGCCTCCAACCTATCATTAAATTTAGTCCGAGTCTCATCAATCAGTATTATGTCGTCTGCAAATAGCATACACCATGGTACCTCCTCCTGGATAGATCGCGTCAGCTCATCCATCACCAAGGCAAACAAGAAAGGGCTCAACACAGATCTTGGTGGAGTCCCATCTCAACAGGAAAATACTTTGAGTTTCCTCCCACCGTTCTTACTCGAGTTTTGGCTCTATCGTACATGTCATTAATCGCCCTGATATATGCCACTGAGATACATTTCGCCTCTAGACACCTCCATAAAACATTCCTTGGGACTTTGTCATAAGCCTTTCGAGATCAATGAACACCATATGAAGGTCCTTCTTTCTTTCTCTATATTTTTTCACTAACCTCCGAACAAGATGAATTGCTTCAATAGTCAACCGCCCCGGCATGAACTCAAATTGATTCTCCGAGATAGATACTACTCTTCGCACCCTCATCTCCACTACTCTCTCCCAGACCTTCATAGTGTGGCTTAACAACTTGATACCCCTATAATTGTTACAGTTTTGAATATCTCCCTTATTTTTGTACAATGGAACCATTTTACTCCTCCTCCATTCATCAGGCATGTTGGCAGTCTTCATAATAACATTGAACAATCTAGTCAACCACTCAATACCATCCGTGACCATGTTCTTCCAGAAGTCTACCGGAATATCATCGGACCCAAATGGAGCAAAGTTGGTCTGAAAATGCAAGTCAAAAACAAATTGTCTCAAGGGGTAGGGGTGTTAAAAAACTGGCCAATTTGATTGCAAATCTTGACCAAATTGAATTAAAATGGTGAATTTGGCTAAAATATGAATAAGATGAATTTTATTAATTAATTGACAAGCTTCGTAATTTTAACAAGATAGAATAATCAACCAAAATGCAAAAACTTTTACTAACATGATAAGATATTTCACGAATTATAAAAATAAAAAAAATTATATGTAAAAACTATTTAAAATATTTTGAATTTTGCAAACGCTAATTATTTTAAATTATTTAAAATTTAAGAAACTCGACAATTATTTAAATTGTAGAGGATGAAAATTGAATGTCCAACATCCTACATTTCATGCCTCTTCACTGCCAAATCAATCACCTTTCTTACAAACCAAAAAAAAAAAAAACTACTTCTCCTTTTCAAATAACTCATATATTTAATTTGGATACATTTTTAAGAAATTACTTTTATAAAAAAAATTAAAAATATTTTTATTAACTTATCTTTGATAAATATCTTGAAATATATGTGATTCTTAGTAGTTTTTTTATTATGTTAAAATTATTTTTATTTGAGCAAAAATAAAATTTAAAAAATATCAATAATATCTTCTTGATTATCTAAAAAACCATGAAATAAAATAAAACGGTTAAAACAATACTTATTTTGTAAGAAATACTACTTTATCTATATACTCCTTGCATTTACTTTTACTTATTTATTATTTTAAGATAGATTTTTTTTTTACTTATCACTTTTTAACTTATTGAATAAATAATTTTTTTATATTTTATTCACAATATTAATCATTTATTTTTGAAAGTTTAATACTAAATACTAAATATTAATTAATATAAATATTATGATAAAATATTTTTATCAGTCATATAATTTTAAAAGGAGTGCAAATTGAGAGCAATTGTTAAATGAGTAAAAGTTAGTATTTTTTTTAAAAAATATCCATGTAGACGATAAATTTTCGTTGAGAAAATAATAATCAAGAACGAAAATATTGCAACAATTTGTAGTATTTGATTTCAATAATGTGAGTGTTACAATCTCTACGAATCCTCTGATTAGCCTTTTTCAAGTGTAAATTCAAGGGCTCTGGAGCTTGTTCTTGAATTTGAAGTCTGTTCTTGAATTCGATCTTGAATTCTGATCTCGAATCTTGATTTTGATCTTGTTTCTTGTTCTTGAATATTAAGTTCAAGAGCTTTTAAACTTGTTCTTGAATTTGGTCTTGAGGTGCAGAGGGATAAATCCGCACTCATGCCTTGAGATCATCACTTTGATGCTTTACGTTGTTCTAAATGTTTAAACATAGGGGACCAACATTACAAGACTTTACGCTGCTCTAAATGTTTAAACATAGGGGACCAATAAAACAAGGCTTTACGATGTTCTAAATGTTTAAACATAGTGGACCAACAATACGAGGATTTACGCAGTTCTAAATGTTTAAATATAGGGGACAAACAATACGAGGCTTTCCACTGTTCTAAATGTTTAACTATAGGGGACCAACAATACGAGATTTTCCGCTGTTCTAAATATAAAATAGGGGACCAACAAAATGAGGCTTTCCGCAATTCTAAATGTTTAAATATAGGGGACCAACAAAACGAGGCTTTCCACTGTTCTAGATGTTTAAACATAAGGGACCCCCAACATGAGGCGTTACAATGTTCCCAATGTTTAAACATATGGGACGCCAACTAGCCATATTATTTTATTTTGACTCTTGTTCCCTTTTTTTGGTTCCCTTTCTGTTGCGTGCTATAATTGATGAAGGATAACACTTTTCTTTTTATGAAGCCTGAACAATGGTCTTCTTCAAGGGTTACACTTGCTCATCTTCTAAACTCAGATACATCATAATTGGGTCGCAAGATAGAGACCAAGCTTTTAGTATGAAATCCTCTAGTTGGTCGTTATGCAAATGTGTGGCCACAATTGAGAAACACACTTCATAAGGCAGATTGGACCTCTGAACGCATCCACAAATCTAACAAAGCTTCTAAGTTATGGTATCTCGAGACACCAAATCTTCAAGGAACCAATCGTGCGAGCACTCTTCTAAATTTGGGGCATCGCATAATCCAAAAAAAGTTACGTTGGGAGATAAAATCCTGTTCGAGGGTGAATATCATTACATCCCTGGTTATTGGGAATGGACAGAAGATGTCCTTAGCAAAAATGGGCAGAGCTTGAATGATACTAATCTCTGAAATGCTGTAGTTGCTTCTCTTATTACTTATGATCGGAACTCCAACATCGTACAGGCCTTTTGTGAGGCTTGGTGTCCCCAAACAAACACACTGCTTATGTCTCTCAGAGAAGCATCCATATCTCTTTGGGACTTGTATATTTTTAGTGGCCTACCGATCAGTAGGTGTCCTTATAAAGAAGTGATACCTAATACCAAAGAGCTTACAAGTCATGATGCAAAAAAAGATAGATTTCTTTCTCAAACTTGTGGGTATTTATTTGTTGCCTTCTATCCTCTTAGGGAGAAGAAGGGTGGCAACTCGGGGATCTCTTTTACTGACTGAAAACAATTTTGGTGTAAACAAGACATCAAGTATGAGTTAGCTCCCCCAAGAAAAGATAAGAAGGTTCGATGCTTAGCATCTATACATAACCTGACTGGTGACATATCAACGGAGGTGAACACATAGTTGAGCTCTCCAGAGACGTCATTTTCTATCCTTGGAGAAGAACACCAAAAATATGCGACTTATTTGGCAGCCTTTTTGTCATGTTGGTTATGCGTCTTGGTATTTCCCTCTGAAAGGAAAAATCTTATCGGCCTGAAACTTTTAAGATGGCAAGCTTGATGGCAAGTGGTCGAAGGGTTAGCCTTGCAGTCCCAGTCTTAGCGAGCATCTATCGTGGCTTAAACAAGATTTCAAATTCTTCATAATTTGATCATATTAAGGTTTCTTTCCCCATACATTATGTTTATGGTTGGCTTGCTCATTATGTTAAGACACATTATCCTCTTACTGGTGGACCTTCCCTCCTGCGGATGACGATATATTCTAACGAGGCTGCTGTAAAATATTTTGACAAAGATGAGGCACGAAAGCTCATCCATCAAGGTGAAAGCCTTATGTGGAGTGCGACCATGCTTACTAGGCCTCATCCAACTTATTATGTTGATGATAACAAAGATTCAGAGTTGGATTCATCTTATTTTGTGAGCCTTAGCTTTAATTATCTTACCTTAAGGAAGGATAACTCCTTCCTTATCGAGCCATAGAGTCCCCACCATTTAGTCATTAATTTGGGTTTCATCAAGATAATCGTGGATATATAGAACATGATATTAGTGCAGAATCTCTTGAGGAGGGGCTTAGGTATTGGAGAATCTGCATCTCACGTACTACCATGTCAAGAGCAATATTTCCTCCCGCAGTTGCTTTTGCAAATAGACTTTACTCCACTCACTACCTATCTTGGTGGGAAAGATCACATGAGAAGTTTCTTGAGGATAATCTGGATACTTTGTTAGAACAGGATGGGCCAAACTTCACCACTCTTTTATGGGACAAAGGTCAAGACATCGGAGAGGAGCTCTTAAAAGTTGATGCCCCTCTTGCCCCACAACCTCAAAGCAAGAGGCTTAAGTCCTCTAAGGGTTCTAAGAAAGAAGTAGCCCGTGCTCCTACTGCTGTAAAGAAACGCCTCTTAATTCTTCCATCTACAAAGAAAGCCTCTCAAGAGACTAGCAAAAACAATAATAGGGACCAATGTTGGAAGAGGAAAAGACATGAATCAATTGCGCTCGAGACTATTGAGTTAGAGATTGTGGAAGAATAAGGCATTGTGGTCCTCCAAAAACATTAGCCATTCAGAGTGAAAAGGTTTTTCCCTTTGACCACAAATCCCCCTCCCCCCCTTTAAAATGAATTTTAAGGACAATTCATGGTTAACTAATTTGCTAATTCTCTTTCCCTGCCCTTTTGTGTAGGTGAATGTTGTTGAGCATCCAAAGGAATTACTACAAAAGAGGCCGCAAATTAGCGCAAAGTCCATTGCAACATCAAAATCTGAGGCAGAGTCAACTTTAGCTATTGAGCAAGAAACACAGAATTGCAAGCACTTCTCATGATCAAACTTTATAAGGGTTGACCCTCGATTCGAGTAACACTCTTCCACTTCATTCAAAGCCAGATGGGCTAAGTCTATTTTTGAAGGAAAAAGCATTGTTTCGACTCATAAAAAGAAGTATATCTTGGGTCTTTGGGAGGAGATTTGTAGCAAACTTTCTAGGACTTCTCTAGACTCAATTTCTTTTTATAAAGAAGATATTTATGTGATTCTCCAAGAGATGAGTGAGACGCGTCTCATAGATCTTTCATCCTTGAGGCGTTTGGTGGATTCTCTCTTTGAGCTTGTTGCCTCATATGATCAAGAATGCTCCACTTTTGCAGATAGGTTGCATGAGGACAAGAAGCTGGAGTTGTTTTCTAAGGCCAAGTAGGGTCTTGAGTCATTTAGAGCAGAGGAGGGCGAGAAGACTAAACATGCTTCTTCTAAAAGGAAGTCACTAAAGAAGGTCAAGAAGAAGTTTGCAACACTACAGGCAGAGCAAGAGGAACTTGAGGCTGCTATAGTTGCTGCCAAGAAGGAGGTTGAGGAGGTTCAAGCCAAGATTTTACTTACTAAGAATGAAGTGTCCTCTTATGAAAACATGGACTTCTTGACAACTGACGATTCGACTCGCTTGGAGCATAGAAGAGAGGGCTTAGAGGCTAGTCGTCACGATTTCATCAACTACAAATTATGCATAGATTAAGCTCCCTTTCCCTTTTTGTTTTACTGCTTTTCTTTATTATCACAAGATTTAGATTGATATGTTAGACAATTTTATAACAATAGAATTTCTATATTTTTTGCCTTATATCTTGCATTTGTGGTTCTAACTTAAAATTCTTCACATGTTTTCTTTTGTTGGAAGCCTTGATAATTCAAACTTAATTTACATTTGGCACATTAGTAAGAATGAAAATAATAAAAATCCCTTCTCTTTTGAAGTTTGTGCATTCACCTTTACAAATTTTATGCAACTTAATGCTTTAACTTACGAAATGGATAACTTTAAAGAATATCAACACAAAACTTGAGAACTTGGGGACCCTCACTTGCATACTTGCTTAATTTGGGAACCAACTTGTAGACTTTGGGGACTTTAGCTTAGAGACTTGGGAACATGAAAACTTCAAAACCTGCAAACTCGATTAAATTTGAAGACCTTAAGCATGTCATCGAAGGAACTCATATTCCATAGGGCTTTGGCCCCATAAAGAATCAAGTAAGGGACATATAGTTTTTTTAACACGCATGCAACTGAACTTAGAATATAATTCCAAGCGCCTGCGTACCTCAATGAAGAGGATCAAGTCACAACGTAGTTTTGGGGGGAGTTTTTTTAAGGGTGTCGTACACAGTTTATACTCTTGCGGGCCAGGAGCATCATGCAATTTTATACTCAAATTCCAAGGACCATAATTTTCTTCAAGGGTAGTACTTCTTAAGAAATTTTACATTTATAGGATCGATCCTCATGCCATCTGTATCGACAAGCTTATAAGCGCCATTTGAGTAAACTTCGTGTATTACATATGGTCTATCCCACTTCGAGGTGAATTTGCCCCCGGATTTATGTGAAGTGATAATGGGCCTTCTTACTACGAGAACTTGGTCTCCAACTTGAAAACACCTTGAGCGAACCTTTTTATTGAAGGCACAAGACAAACAAGCTTGATAACATTCAAGATTTTGTTAGGCTTCTAACCTCTTTTCATCAAGTGCTTCTAACTCAGCAAGATGTAGTTGAGCATTTTCTTCCTAAGTCAGCCCTTCTTGGATAGCCAGTCTCAAAGACGGTATCTAACACTCGAGTGGCAGGACTGCTTCAACTCCAAAAGCAAGCGAATATGGAGTTGCTTAAGTCGGTGTGCAATATGTCGTCTTGTATGCCATAAGGCTTCTTCCATTCTTTCGTGCCAGTCTCGTTTGGACTTAGAGACCACTTTCTTCAGAAGATTGCATAGAGTCTTATTGAATGCTTCGGCCAGACCATTGGCGGCAATATGGTACATAGAAGATTTTCGCTGCTTGAAGCCAAAGAGATCGCATATCTTATTTATCAACTTGTTATCAAATGGCTTGCCATTATCCGTGACTATGTATCGTGGAATGCCAAACCGGTAAACAATGTTTATGCAAATGAAGTTTGCAACATTCTCCTTCTTGACTTCTTTAAGAGCTACAGCTTTGGCCCATTTTGAAAAGTAGTTTGTCGCATCTAAGATGTACAAGTGTCCACCGGAAGATTTCGGCAGTGGTCCAACAACATCCAATCCCCAAGCATCAAATGGCCAAGATGCAACAGTCAGGTGTAAAACTTCAGGCGGTTGATGTATGAAGTTTGCATGGAATTGACAAGTCTTGCACCTTCGAGGATAATCTAGGCAATCATTTACCATGGTTGGCCAATAATACCCCATTCTTTTTATGTGAAAATGGAGCTTTGGTCCAGAATGATATGATCCACATAAACCTGAATGTGCCTCGTGCAAAGCTTGAGTCGCTTCTTTCTCCCCCAAGCACAACAAGAGCACTCCCTCAAATGATCTCCGATACAATTTCCTTGTAGTGGAGAAAACGAGGTGACTGTCGATGAATGTCAGTCCTTCTCTTAGCATCTTCTGGAAGTATCCCATAACATAAATAGTCTATGATGGCTTTACGCCAATCCTCATTATTGGTTTCAGAAACTGTGACAACATGTTCAAGCTCATTCTCCATATGTTCGTCTTCGTCTAATAGTGGTACTACCCATTTTTGGCAGATAGTAACTTGCGTCTGATTAGGAAGAGTAAGAGTTGAGGCTAGAGCATTTGCCATGTATTTAGCTATTGAGCCTCAAAGTTTATGTTATGTGATCGCAGCATCAAAAAGAAAGTCTGAATTTTCTATGGAAGCCGGCTCGAAATATTTGATCTTAGGTGCATTTCCCTCTGGAATATTATTGTTTGGGTACGACCGGACAACTA
>JAOTQR010000069.1:16620242-16635727 GCA_025774065.1 Solanum ossicruentum | reverse complement strand
TATGTAGTGTTGGAATTTAATAGTGGTCTAAGTGCCTAATCGGCACTAGTCATGGCCCGGGGTTTGGGTCGTGACAATTAACTTGGAATTGAAGTTTGGTAGTCGAGCCTTACAATATATGATCACATGCTAAATTGAATAACACAAAATAACTCATCAAAAAATGAATAAAAAAGCACTAGTGTGCATTGACATATTTAACAAAGGAAAAGAAATTTAAAACCTGTAAATGGATCTTATAATTATCACATGAATCAATCAAATATCTAAAAGTAGGAGAAACCCTAGCATAGAAGTGACGTAAAGCAAGCAGAAAACATGATCATTATCAACATAAGGCGTAATTGTTCTCGTAAGATAACTTGCTGCAAAGGTATTTCTTTGTACATTACTAAATATGATGGTTACACTATAAAGTGTCTTGTACAGTATATTTAAATAATTATCATTGCTCATGTGTTGTTGGCCGTTTTATTTCATATCTAGTACTTTCTGCTTTTGGAGATTTTGTTTTTTGAGATGAGGCTCTTTCGGAAACAGCCTCTCTATCTCTATGAGATAGTAGTAAGGTCTGCGTATATTTTACCCTCCCCAGACCTCACTTGTGGGATTTCACTGGGTATGTTGTTGTTGTTGTTGTTATTGACCTTTGTTCAAACAAAATAACACCCTATGAAAAGATGAAAATATCCCTAGAATTGACCTTGCACGTAACATGTCTTTCCTTGCTTTGTTTGCAAATCCAAGATCGGATTTGCAATCAGTACGAGAAATCGAGTCGGAAAATGGCCTCGACTTGTCAAAAACTCGAAAAAATGTGAATTATTTTTTCAAAGAAAGTAAAAAACAGTGGGCTTTCCGTTCCCTTTCCGCGACTCGGAAAGGATGCGGAATCACACTTTGCTTTTTCTTTCGAAATTCATCAAAACTGAAATTTTTTGAAAACCAGGCGAAATAAACAGGTGCGTGACGCGCACCAATATAAAAATATGTTGTTTTTCTTCTTTCGTTTGGGAAGGATAGTTTCGACCTTTCCCATACCACATATCCTACACTAATCAATTTTTAAGGTCGTTTTAGGTCCAAAAGTATTTATTTCTCTTATTTCATTCTCTCAAAAACAAGAAAACCCTCGCAAGAACTCAAGCTTAAGAAAATCCAGACCGTAGAAGGATTCGAGAATTCTTTTCTATTCTTCAAGAATTCTTTCCAAGGTATGTAAGACCACCCAAAAGTTATTATTTTGTTAATATCTTTAGAATTGAAACTAGTTTTCACCTATGAATCTTCAAATAATTGTTGAAACTAAGTTTCTTGTAAATATTGCAAAGTACGATGATTTCCATGTAAATTTCCTAGATATCTTGATGAGTAGTGTGATTCTTGGATTTTTTCATTGTTCAATTAAAGTATTGTCATTGAATTTAGATCCATTTATGAACAAGATCTATGACTATTGATTTTTCTTGAAAATCTTGATATTATTCCAAGAAAAAGAAAGATTAGTTGAGTACTTTTTAAGCTAAGTTTAAGAAGTATATTTTTAAAGATTAATTTATTAGCCAGGAAAAACTAGTATGTTTTCGAGTCATTGAGTTGATATTAGTTTTTAGTCAAGTTAAAGAATTCAGTCACAGAAAAGTTTAAGACAAGTTGAGGAAAGTTTAAGAAAAGTTAAAGTTGGGCTAAGTCCCCGAAAGGGTCAGATTTTGAGAATTTCTATTCTTTAAGTATGAGCTATATAAAAATATTTTGGGAGTAGTATTGAGCACTGATATGAGTAAGAATAGAATTAATTACTCGAACTCATAAACTATGTAGCCACCATAGGATAGGATTACATCAAGGTACCTTCCTCATTAACCACTGAGATGACCAGTTTTGGGATGGATCCACTCCCCTAGTTCTTCGTCCCCTACCCCAGCAAAGTATGGGGCAGCTCTGGCAACGTGGGCATGATGTTGTATCAAAACGAAGCTCATAGTGATAGTTGTCGGTTAGAGAAACTCCCCAAGAAGTAAAGATTTTTATTCTACATAGTAGAGATTCAATATTTCCTTATGAAAGTATTTTTTTTATTTATGTTGTACATTTAATAAAGTTAAGCCAAGTATAGAGCTAAGTTTTGAGTACCATGTTTTATATATATTTAGCTATGTACATTAAAGTGTTATCGTAAATATTTCTATTATGTTGATCTGCACTTCTAACAAGTTTAAGAATAAATATGTATAATTCATATGCATGACATATTTTGTTAGTTAAGTTATCTCCAGGTGCAGTTTTAAAGTAAGTATTCTACTTTTATTACGTTTTGGCCATCTTACATACCTTACATTTCATGTACTGATGTCTTTGGCACTGCATCGTATTTTGATGCAGCTGCAGATGCCTATATTAGCAGATGATCAGTAGGATAGTCCCCATCAACGATCGGTGAGACCTCTTAGCATCCAGAGGAGCTCAGGAGTTCCATTTATTTGTCGTTTATTTTGTTGAGGTACCTATGAGTCCATTCTGGTGTCCTATTCAGAGTCAATACTTTAGCTTCGTAGACTAGAAAGACAATGTATCCAATTATTTCTTTGAAAGATTTGATGTCAAGTTGTATATTTTACTATTTTATTTTAAGTTTCATAAATTTCAAGCCTATTCTAGTTCATTACAGTATCAATGTCTTTCGCTGAGTAAGTTAGCCAGGTCAAGTGATTCGCTTGGGGACCAAAAATGATTTTCGAATGTCAGCCGCGTTCAGAATGTACGATTGGGACGTGACAAATAATTTTTTTATTTTTTAATCAAGTAAGCAAGCTCTCTTCCTCAATGTAAGGTCAATACCATATAACAAATTATAGAACACAGTATTTTATGTTACTATTTTATCCACTACTAATTTAAGCTGCTAGATATAAATATGGTATAGTAATAACACAATTTTATCTTTTGAGAGGAAGTTAGAAATTATTCTGAAATATAGAAGTATAGGAAATTGCTAGCTAAACAAATAAACAAATGGATAAATAATGATGTGAACCTTTTAATTTGTCAAGATCATAAAAGCATAAGTTGCTTGGAGTTTTCAAACACCAGCGAAAACATCGTTGCGTATATAAGACAAAGATGAACCTGTAAAGAAAAAGAATCCAATTAGAATACAATACTCAATAAAAACTCATAAATTTCAAGAACATACTAAAATTTTAAAAATCACCAACAAATTTGTTTCTCCAATTATAGGTTCTATCAAAATTTCAATTAATAAACAAACATTCTAAGCCTAAACCTATTTTCATCAATGATAATTTTGAAACAATAGTTTATCTAAACCTAAATAAAGAGAGACAGTTAATATACGTAATACTACTAATTAGTTAAAAAAAATTAATCCTAAAATGATTCTTAAAAATACGCAAAATCCGTATAAATAGTTATTTTGTATATTTTCATGAATTATTATCTAATAATATAACTTGATTAATCTTAAAAATAGCAAATTATATAAAAAGAACAAATGATTAAATGTTATTATCATATAATAATTTATGAAAATACACTACAAAAATAAAGTAAAAAATTAATAATCCAAATTAAATTTACGTTGCTTAATAAAATGTTATTATTTTTAGAAAGAAAATAAAGGAGTACTATTCTAACTTAATTAAATTTGTGTAGTTGAGTTTATTTAATTTTATGATTTTTTTTATGTTTTAGGACTCCATATATTTTAGGATTCCTTATATTATAAAGATAAGTTAAATGATAATTTGAGAAAAAAAGTGAAAAAGACGATTTCGACAAGAAGAGACTTTTAATGAAGAGAAAAAAGTTTAAATATCATTTGTAAGAATTTTCATCTTTTTAATATAATATAGATACAGATAAATTATATTTTTAGAAGAAAAAAGAGTAAGAAAGAGATAAATGAAAAACGAAAATTCCAAGTGAGAAGAACTAAAATTAACAAAAAATAATATAAAATTCAGATAGTCAACAACAAATTTACTTATCAGAGCAATTTATATATCAATAACATGTAGAATTATGTATAAGAAGAGAGAGAGTGAGTATGTTGGCAACTCAAAGTGTCTTACAACTCTCAAACTTCAATTGACCTACATGCCTATCAACTTTCCTTGTACATTAATGTCATTTTAAAAAGTGTCTAAATACACTTACTCACATTGACCAATTAAAAGGGTTGACACTTCTTAGATTATCCCTTGTTTTTATATTCCTTTACCAATTCATCCCATAATTAACAATAGTTATGTGACATTTTTTTTCTCTAACAAGTAAATAGAATTCGATCTTATATAGTTTGGGTCCACATGCTTGAATCTCGGAAGACATTTCTTACCTATTTTTTTTAAGATAAAGATAAACGCGAGCTATGGTAGCAATTTTTTTGATTTGATCATTATCTTGATCGTTTGATTTGAGGACAAGTTATGATAAGATTAATGATGCACAACTCAATTATATTGGGATTATTTATGTTGAGATTAGTTAATTATCTTCATACTATTTCTTACTGAATGTTTGATTTGGTGTATTAAAAATAGTATGAATCATATAATTTCTAAGAATAATTTGTTTGTTTATAAAAATATTCGTGATATACAAAGGGTTTGAATGGGTATTTCTGGCATTTTAACTTATTTTTGGAATAAATTATCTTAGGATTGTTATTCCACCGAGAGGCAAATTAAAGATAATTTATTTTAATATTAATTATTAATCTTGAGATAAGTTAATCGAACTTCAATTTGCAACCAAACAAGAGATTAAGAGGTATTAAAAATTTATCTCTTTTTATTCATCACACTAAACATATTAACGAATTTTAACCATTTGGAAGTCAAATTTTTGCCTGGTTATAACTTAATGTTGATTTTAACACTTTGGGAGTTTAATCTGTATGTCTTCATATGTAGTAAAGTCCATTTACATCTCTAACTGTAAATTTGCACGCACCACATTTGGCTCCAAGAGTGACACCAAGTCAGCAAAATGATACATTATTCTTTTTAATATGATGAATGAATATATATGTTACTGTCCCATTTTATGTGGCACTTAATTCGTTCCATTAAAAATATCATTTTTTACTATTATTAAAAAAAATAATTTTAAAATTCTCCTTTTATCATTGGTGAAATAATTTACAATCACATAAATATCTAAGAATTGTTTTAGACTATAAATTTTTATAATCTTTCTCTTTTTCTAAAATATTATGTCAAATCAAATAGTGTCGCATAAAATGGGATAAAGAAAGTACTGATTAGGAATAAGGAACTAATAATTTATTAGCATAAGAAAGCTTGACCTGAATTAAACCTTTAAACTGGATCTTTGCACTTCATCAGAAATTTCTTTAAAATAATTTAAACTAGATTTGCATGACTTTTATTTCTTATATTTCACTTAGGAATATATTTTACTTAAACAAAAATAATTCAGAGTACTTGCCACTTTTCTTGACTTCTCATGTGTGACAACACCGAAGACCCGTGCTCATTAAAAAGAAAATCCAGAAAGGGGGATTCTTGGCTTCACCTTTTCAACTTTTAACGAGCCGTTTGGACATTTAAAAAAATCTTTTTTCTTTTTTTTTTTTTAAATCCAGAAACTATTATCAAAATATTGTTTTGTTATATATAAATTTTGTCAGTTAGCTTTTCCTTATTACTTCAACTTTATTTATTTTAGGTGGAATACATATTCAAAAACAGCTTCAGTTTCAAGGTAGTACCATTTTTCAATGAACTTCAAAGAGCTCCTTTTCTTAAGCAAAATCCTTACACTTCAATAATAAACTCTTCAAGGATGGAATATGGACAATCAATTAGGTTCCCTGGTCCCCAAAACAGGAAGGGAGGGGGAAAAAACAGTATACTGCACTAGAATTCCACGATTTACAAGAGCTGAAAAAGGATCGGACCACATTAAGTCTATTGTATGTATATAAATCTAAAAGTTGTCAAACTTTACTGAAAAAAGAAAATTCAGCCAAGAAAAAATTGATCTTATAGCCCATTTCAAGCAGCTGGGTAAAATCACCGAGTATAGTATTGCAATTTTAGATGTCAAGCATACATTACAAGTTTTATAGGATTCTCATTGCACATAACAAGTAGTCAAATTTGAATTTGATGTATCAGTGACAATTTTTATGGTTCACAATATGGAAGGAAATTATGGTTTCTGCAATATGCAAAAGAGACTGAATGTGGCTTTATGGAAGAGGAAGAATTTCAATAGATGCAGATTATGCTAAAGGGATCACTGGGGGTGAACAGTAAAGACCTCAATGTCGTTCATCCCAGGATTCCTGACAGAATACTGAAAAGTCCAACCATGGCATGCACCTGCATGAATTCCACTTCTGTTGACTGCAAATAGAGCCCCAATAAAGTCTGGATATTTCCTCGCAATCCGCGATATAGCATCTTTTGCAGCAAGTTCAGGTTCCATTCCTAATCTCATATTCTCCACAGCCTGATAACTGATATCCAGCAAACAGAAAAGAAAAATGTTCAGCTCAATTTGTGTATACACTTTGAATAGACAACAAGAAGCAATTGTAGGAGAAGCACGGGCCAATCAAGGTTGGAACCTTACATTCAGAAGGATTAAAAAATGACTGGGGGATTGATAGGTTAAAAGAGTTCCAAAACACCTTGAAGAAGGAAAAAACACCTTGGAAGAAGGAAACATTTAAGGGAATCAGTAACTCTAAAGACTACCTGAATTGAAATGTGAATAAGCAAGGGAAGTTTCTATCAATTTAGCCTATAAGGAGTTCAACTAATCAAATAATGAGATTGGTTGTTGACCATTGGAAGTTGATTTGGAAAGTGAAAATTCCTTATAATGTTGCTTGCTTCACATGGCTTGTAGCAAAAGAGGCAGTTCTGACACAAGATAATCTAATCAAGAGATGCTATCATCTATGCTCAAGATGCTATTTATGTATAGAGAGGAGGCAGAGACAATCAATCTTTTTTTTTTTGCACTGTAAGGTGACTAGATACAGAAACTACCTCTCTACCTCCACGAGATAGTGATAAGGTATGTGTACACTCTATCCTCCCAGACCTAACTTGCTGGATCTCACTTGGTATGTCGTCGTTGTTGTTGTAAGTTGACTGTACAGTTATGGAGGATTTTCATCAGTTTAACAGTCAGCATGTGGGCTATTCTAGGAAGAATACTAGAAGTCTTAACTAGCTGGAACAATAAAGGTAATTAATCCAGTTAAGAAGAGAGATGGAGGATTGCCCCAGGCTCCCAGCTTGCACTGATGGACCAATCTGGGAAGAAAGAACTAAAGGTGCTTTGGAGATAAATCCAGCCACATTCAGAAGATGAAATCAAGTGTCTAGCTTTATTCTACTTTTGCTTTAAAGGGAAGTACTTAGAAGACTATGAATCTATTTTTGATGTTTTAGATTCCTTTTGAGAAGACCAAGACTATAGGAGCTTTCAAAAAAAGAAGCAGCATATAAGCTTAAAATATATGAATTGAGTTCAGCTGGTAACTTCTTAAATTTCCTATTAAGTGGAGGAGGAAAAAATGACATATCCAAGCACTAATCCATCAGAGGAATGAATCTAAAACTTTATCCAGAGTTTGTGATCCCCGCAAGAGAATCTGGAGAGCAAACAAAATCAACTATAACCTAGGTGTATTGACTAGTAATTCAGACGCCTATAGCACAAACTTTCTGTTCCCATCTCTAAGAGGATGAGAAGCGGGGTTGATGCAAAGTTATGAATTACCTATGACAAGCTAGGATTTTTCAAGAGGGTTTCAGCTTCTTACTTCCAGGATAACTGATTCAGGAATCAAACCAGACCTTTAAAATGCTTGTTTGACACATGCAAAATCTTTTGACAAGCCAAATGCTAATCATCACAGATTAATATTTAACATTCACAGGAATACAACCTGCAGGTGTGAAACACCGAGGACCTGCGGTTCAATATTTATTCTCATGTCAAATTTTTATGTATGATTCCCAATCTTCAAACCCTTCCTTCGGACTTTACCAGGTCAGATATTCTAAACATACTCTATATCATATTTACCTATTTAATTTGAAAGCTTATGTTTCTTAGTTTCTAAATGAATTTCTGTTGTACATGATGGCACAAAAAGATCAGATGGAGTTCTTGCGAAATACCACGGAAGGAAGCGCATCATAATATCCCCATCCCCAGTGGCTCCGCAAGCACCAACTTCAGCATCTGCATATGCTGAAGATCCTGCTATAGGTCCATCACCAACCCTACAATTGCATTCAAAAGAGAAAGGAGAAGTAAAAGGAAACTGTTAAATATAGAAAACCAAATGAAAAATAATGAAACCAGTTTGATAAATAGTTGTGGTTGAATCACCACTGTAATGCTTGATTTGTTTTCTAAAAAAAAGGTAAAGAAAGTAATGGCTTTATTCTGTAAGAGAAGTAAATTTCTACTGTAGAGGCAAGTATACTCGATGCAAAATCTTCCACTGATCAAATATCAAAGCAAGTGGACGTTCTACATATTGATTAAGGGAAATGAGAAATTCTTCAGAAAATCTAATCTCAGTATAAAGAAATGCTCCCTCATTCTGTAATTAAATTTCCACTTTTCCTTCACTTGATACCAAAACACGGTCCAGTTCCCTTCAACGAGATTAAAGGTCTACTATATATAAGAGCCACTTTTAGACGTATCAACTTAAACTTTCCCATTCTATTATAAGAAATTCCTCTTCTGCCTATAAACCTTGAGTAGTGGAAAGGGAGAAAGAAGAGAAGAGTCAAACAAAGACATTTAACTTAGGACAAAAGAGATAGTTATCATGAACCTATATATTTGTGAATTAGTGTAATGTAGAATATATCATGCATTAACAAAGTTCCACATTCTTCTTTATGATGGCGATGACCGAGCCAGATTGCGCAATCTCAACAATTCTGCCGGGTACAATGTTCCAAACTTACAAACGCAGACTGACAGAAACTCAGAAGTCGACAATGTGAAATGTTTAATCTTTTGATTACTCAGTGACTACGGCAAAGGATTACGTTTTTTTTTTCCATCCAAAATAGATAGATCAACCAGTAAACTATTCATTACAATTTTTGAGATGTTTATAAATTGTTTCACCTTATTCAGACACCCCTGAATAAATGGCATGTCCCTCCACAACATTATGTAATTTGTCTTTTTATCTTCCCTTTTAAGATGAGAATGGTTCCTTTAGAGAAGCGATAGTAAACTTGATAACTACATTTGCAGCTTTCTTGATATAATTAAGCAGGTTGCGAATTATTTTGTTTTGTAAAAGCAAAAATAAAAGTTTGTGGCATATGCACAACAATTCTGAAAAGGTCATTGTAGTTCTTTTTGGCTTCATGGTAAAGCGTTTAAAGATCACACAAATTTTTCTCATTGCATAAACAAGTAAAGATCGTCACCTTCCGGGAATCTTGAACGTGGCTCCATTAGTTGATGTGCCAACAGCAATCCGTCCAACCTAAAAAGGAAAGGAATAACAATTTCTGGTGAAAGAAGCTAAAAGCTAAGCAAAATAAGGAAGGATAACACACCAACAACTTACTTGATCGATGACAGCCATGGATATTGTATCATGGTTATGTAAACCTACATTCACTGATCCAAATTCATTAGACCTAAGCACATTATCCATCAGGCATCTTCTTACTGAAGGACCATTTGGATGGTATGGACCACAACTATCCCTAGGGATAACATTTTTCCGAAAATTAGGTTGGCAATAACTATCTTTCCATTTTGTCCACTTCTCCATAGACTCAACTGAGCTTAGGTTTATAGGTCCCGGAAGGCCCATCGAAATGGCAAAGGCTGAGGCTTGATCCCCGACAAGCATAGTATGTTTAGTATACTCCAACACTAACTTCGCAGCTTTAATTCCTTCTGGGACATACCTCATAGCACCAACAGCGCCAACCTCCATTGTTACCTATGAATGTCTTGGCAAATCCGAAATAAATTTCAAATTGTGTTTGTCTTCATCACAGTGATCATAAAGCGATATCCAAGAAAAACAGAAAACTATTACCCCATCCATGACCATGGCATCAATTGTAGTTTCTCCATTCTCATCTGGACTTCCACCAGGCCCAACTGACATGAAAATAATAATTATGAACTGCTATAGTAATACATAGCATCATCATGTATAAACCATCAGCTAGATGCTCAACTACATCAACTCTTACCTTACAACTGGCTGACTTTTCTGTCGCCAAATATTCTTCTTTGGCACAAAATTGTGCTAATTTCCCATATCTGAACTAAAAGCATGTAATTTTTATTTTGACAACAGACGGTCAATGGTAGGACTAACTTGTCAACTGTTCAACCCGCTTACATTGAAATAGCTCAAAATAAAATGTGGGAGATGTAGTGATATGATTGGAAGTCCAGAGAACTATTAAGCATAATAAACTTAATGTTCATGTTATTTTTTGAAAGTACAAGAATATCTCAATAAATGCCATAATTTGGAATTCCGTGAATTAGGCAAATTCTCTTATTTCATATAATTCAAAATCCTATACACCCCCCCCCCCCATTTATCATGGTATGGATATCTCTACGATCCTGGCGGAGACTTTATGTTGTTTCTACTTTCGGCAGCCAACCTTACACTTATCTACCTGACTAACTTTTTCCTTGTTTTAATAAATTCACAATTCTTGTTTCTTTCTGCTGACTTTCGGAAGTACGATTTTTCTTTCTAATACTTATTCTGGTGACACTGCCTTTCTGGGGGATCCATTTGGGGGTAGCATTTGCCTTTTGGATTCTGCATTCAAGTTAGTTCACTACTTTGTGTTTGAGGGCATGTGTAAAGTCGAGAAAAGTACCACGGGAATTATTATAAATATTGTGCAGAAACTTAATAGTTATGTCACCATAGTTTAGAAACCCAAGAATTAGAAAATTTTCCTTATATCATGTAGCTCAAAATTCCTGTAGTTAAGACATCTTTGACAATGAACTTTTTTGGTATAGAGCATTGCATAGATCTTCGCTGGATGTTGTACTCATTCGGGGATTTCAATGAGTTTTCTAATTTAGTTGCTATTTCAATATTTAGTATGGGGTTGGCATTGGTTAAGTTGCTCGGACTCTTCACTTTCGATCCCACACCTGTGTCGACATGACATGAACATGGGATCCGTATCCGATCTAGAGAACCGATTTTGAGTATTTTGACCAACATTTTTGACAGATTCATGAAAAGGAGTGATCGATTTTGGGTACTTCGAAGAAAATGGAATACCTTCTATATAGAAATTTTTATGTCACTCCCTTTCCTTCTCCTTCCCAGGTTCTTCTCTTGATCAATATGTTCTCGTCAAATTATCCACATTAAGTTTTATAACTTTATTTTAAGACCATAGCTGCATCCATATCCATACCTAGATCCGTGTCTCCAAATATTCAAAATTTAGATCATGAAAGCTCAACCGCTAGATCTTCACCCATATCAGCCACCAACACTCGAGTCCGAGCAACTTAGGCCATATTGGTACCTCTGGTAGGAGCACTTGAACTTTGGAATTGTCTAAGTCAAGACTGAAGTCAAGCTAAGGTATGTTCTTGGATAGTACCAGTTTGGGAACAAAGGAGTGACCGCTCCAATTATTGCCATCAAATTCCTTGGAACAAAACACCACTTTAGTTGCAGAAGTTCAATTACTTCATGAATGACCAAGAGAACTTTTTTGTTCATTATATTTTCTTCACGCTCGTATCAGCCAATTCGATGTTAAATAGTACTGTAGGAGAGTTGTACTAGATGCATATACCAATTACGATCGAGATATGGCATGTTGTTGGATTCACCTCTTGGAAAATTTTAAAAATATTATACAAACGCGAACCAACTCCTGATGAAGAAAGATGAAACGATTAGTACATAAAATGAGAGTATATACCTGTACCATCACATCTTAGTTTCTCACAAGCAGAACAACCTTCCACAACTGCATCTACTGCAGATAAACCGCCGTCAGCGGCGTTCCAGGCAGCTCTAACAGCTTCCAAAAAAGGCCAGGTGCTCACAACGACAGGATAACCCCCAGCTTCATTCACCACGACCTGGTAACAAATTGATAAATCAAACGAAATGCAATGTTTTCATAATAAATTGGATTCAAGAATTTTGGTTATACCATGGAGAGGAAGAGTACTGTGAAGACGAAGGGATGCTTCTTCATCCCCCCTTTTCCACTCTCCAATTGTTTACCCAAAAGAACTGAATAAAGCTTTATACTGCCTATTTACTCGTATACAGTACGGAGTAAATCAAATTTGTGTTTAAGCAACTAATTAATTAAAGAATAAAAAATTCTTATAAGCATATTATATTTATGGTGAATGTCTTAGGAATCCTAGTCAAAGATCAATTCAATTTGTTACTTAGAGACCAAATCAATTTTTTTCGTATAAATATAAACGTTTTCTTTATTGTAATATACACCTTAATATTATTCAAAAGTAATATGAAATCTTCTCTTTTCTCCCCTACCTTATTATTTGTATTGTTTTATACAGTTTCATAGCACGTTATTGGTGTGAGACTCTATCGTCTTAAAGAATAAAGGTTAAGTTTCAAGGCTAAGATATTGTTTATTTATTTGTTTTATCTTTATTGATATGGCTAACCTTGTCAGCACGAGACTCTGTCATTTTAAAGGGTGAATGTTAAGTTTCAAGGCCAAGGTACTATTTATTTATTTAAAGCATCAAAACAAGACTGTGCTAAGGTTACAATATTCTTGTGTCATCGTCTTGACGAATTTGAAAATATGAATATCTCACAGTTAAAGTTATTGAGCTCAAACTTCATCAATTTATAACGTAAGACGCCTTTATATGGATAAGACATTGAGTTCAAGTCTCAATGCACCATATTAATGATATAATGATGACAAAAACCACAATAATATGCTTTTGGTGAAAAGTCATAAAATATATTATATTAAAATGCTTCATTCTCTAAAGTGGATATAGTAGCAAGTGCATAAAGTATAAAAGAGACTAGGAACATATGATGGGTTTGAATCACCCTCCGTTATTTGCTATCTTGAACCATTAACTCGAGATATGTTCAATGCTCGATTTGCATATTGTCAATTTGATGAGACATTTTTTAAAAAATTAGAGGGAAAAGATGATGATATCAAAAGAGAAATTTTGTGGAAAAATCCATCATCGTCTCATCTTGATCCATGTGCTTTTATTTGTGAGCAAGAACCACAAAAATTCTAAAAGTATAAAAAAAAAAGAGATGAATATGGGCTCGTTCACCATATATGATATGTGAAATAGATGCATCAATAAGATAATCACATGTGCATTTATTTTCAACCTGAAGTTTGACGTTCGAAAAATTATTTGTGCAAGATAATTGAATTAAGAGCACAACTTCTAGAATACGTAATCAAGACAATTCATCTTGATAATATTGATAAATATTCAAGCTGATTAACACTAAATGCCTTAAATAAATGGTCAATCATTGCTTATGAGAACAAAACTTCATAGTTTGAAATATGACAAATTATATACAAAAATATGCATCAATCCAATACATTATGATCAATTTCTCCTTGAATTGATTTATGGTCATGGACCATATAACTTCCATTTAATAATTTTGATATGCGGTACATAATTAATAAATATATTGTGATGCATAAAAGATGGATTCTCCAAAATAGATTAGAATATATGTTAGTTTGTCTAACATAAGGGGGAGATAATAATAAACTAAGGGGTCGTTTGGTGTAAGGGATAAATGAAAATAATCCCGGGATAAAATTTTATCCCTCTTAAATGTCCGTTTGATTGGGTTAGAAGGATAACTTATCCCGAGACTAATAAATAATCACGAGACAAGAATAGTCCCGGGATAAGTTATCCCTTCTAAAGGATGGTATAATAATCTCATGACAAATTGTCATGCGATAAAGTTATAAAATGACAAATGTACCCTTCTCTTTATCATTTTTATACCTTATTTTGTATATATATTTACATTATTTTTAATACAATATATAATAATATTCAAAACCTTCACTCCTTATTTTTATAATATTTCTTCATATTTTTGTATTAAAAAGTTGCACTATATAGTTATACCTTCCCCTGCGCACCGCTCGGACCGGGTGAGATATTGCTTCACGCAACTTGGACTTGCGTTAGGGCGCAGCGAGAGACATATGAGGAGGCGGCTTAGGCACTTCTGACGCGCGGACGGGGAAAGATCCCAACGAAAGTCAACAAAGACTTCTTTCAATATAAAGCAAGGTGTAAGCAAGTTTCTTTCCGATCAGACTGAGAGTTCTCTTTCTCCAGTTTGAGATCCTGCTGGCTAGTTTGAAAGTGTTTATTTTACAGAGGATAAAGTTAATTTTCAGTTTTATAAGGCAAAAGAAAGTTTTGAATTAAAAAAAATAGCCTATCTTGCGAATTGTTTAATTAATTAATTATAAAGCAGGGCGAAAGCGAATTGTTATATTAATTACTTAGGAAAGGTGCTACGACTGCTCCATCAACTCAATTTCGTTTGAGTTTCTTGTCTTGTGTTCTAATATAATAGTAAACACAGAAAGAAAGCGGATGGTCCCTAGTATCGTCCTTTGAAATCAGCTAAGCATCTAATAGCCAAGAAGGCAGAAAAGAGAATGATCCTTGTGAGAAGGGCTGATGGCTTTAGAAAATGGTGAGTTCTCATCATGGTAAAATTTTTTGCACAACTTGCGAATTTTCCTTGTTCGTTTAAAGCAGAAAGCATCCAAATTCCCAATTCGAGCTTCCGACATGAAAGGAATGGAAAATGAAAGCAGAATCTGTGTAATCGATCCTCATAGGCGGCCAGGAAGACCAAATCATTTCTTCTCGAAAAGCAGCGAGGAGCTAAGGACGTTTCCATGTGCAAACTTGAAAACCGTACGTGGAGCTTCCGCCTCATACAGTGTAGTTAAGGTTGTTGTACACGACTATTAACTGCTTCGCCCCGACGATTCACTGCTTTAGTTAATGCACAGAGAAAGCCCTCATTAAAGCAGATTTTTACACCTTTGAGTGCACAAGTCCTTCTTCTTCTGCCTTTTTACTCTCTCTTGTCCTTTAGGGAATTTCGGAGTGAATGAGTGCAACAAAACAAGGAAAGAAGGCTAGGAGATGATGACTGAATCCATCTATAAACCTAGACCGCGGTAACTTTCGTATCCAAAGCGTCACAATAACATCCAAAGGTGACCTTTGGGTTCTTAAACAGGGGGGCAAGGAGGAGCACGTAGGAATGCCAATTTTTATTGACTAATTATTATATTTTGATTTTTCATAATTCCTAACAAACTTAAAAATACAAGTTCTATGTGTAAATTAATTTTTTAAAAAAATTTTATTTTAAATGCATACGATAT
>JAOTQR010000069.1:16609981-16620142 GCA_025774065.1 Solanum ossicruentum | reverse complement strand
CAATTTGGGATCCAAATTAGAGATTTTCCTTGGGAGGTATCGAGAAGGATTTGGAATGGAATAATATCGATTCATACCGAAGAAAAGGTTCTCTATTGATTCAAACACTGTACCTATGGGATAGGGATCGAGGAAGGTGAAAAACCGAAGATTATGGGTCAAATTCTATAGGATCAAACCTATGGAACTTACGTAAGGAATGATATAAAAAAAAAAGAGAGGAAATTGTCATCATAGATTGTTTCCTATAATTATGTATATATTTATATATTGTTGCCAGTATTTCTTCCGCTTTATATTTGGCAAAACATCTTTCGATAACAAAAATTTACGTACTCACCATACTCCCGAACAACACTCATGAAATTATATTGCCGTAAATTCCAAGTACTAGTGGGATTTGTAGGATCCACGAGGAATGGTATGGTAAGTGATAGCTGATTGACTTCTATTTTTGCGTTTTACATTATGTGAACTCAATTAAAATCCTTCACCAAAACTTGGCATAATAGTTGCTCTTCGCATGAAGCAAATCACACGTTAACTATAGAGATAAACTGAAAATGACACGTTAACTGCGAAGATCTATGTTTATTTGATACTTGCAAATGCTCCAACACAAGTTCATTCGCAATTACAAACCTTTTCAATGGCACAGAAGCTCTTTTGTGCTTTATACTTTCAATAGCATCCAAACAATCACCCCATAACAAAACAAACTGAAACTATGAATAAAGGTGCTGAACCTATGCATGCCTATCCCAATAAAAAATTTACAAAGCCACAGTTACAAACCCCTAAATACTAAGACAAAAGCAAGTATGATGATAACAAGTTTCAAACTTTTTTCTGATGTTCACCATGGATAAAGACATTCCATATGTGCAATATTTCCAATCCGAGAGTCTGATTCAATACTATCGCCAAACAGTCTCATTTGCATCGGTAAATATAGCATTGTGATGTTCAATTAAGCATTGAATGGCATCAATAGCACCCAAGTCGATTGGCAGCCCATCATCCAAGGGGACGGGAGAAGATGCATCAACATTTTCATCATCTGGATGCAAAAACAGTCACAGGTGAAAAATGGAGTGAGTTTTTCAGCAGTTGTTTTAAGTTGCAAATGGCAATCCCAAAAATGTAATGCTTTTACTCTAACTTATATACACAGAACATACTCCAAGATATAGTCAAAGATAAATATGTCTTCAATAAACATAACTGATTTGATTGAATGGAAATTTATTGATTTTCCTTTCCATCTGCACAATGACTTTCCACTCCAAAAACTAATTCAAGCTGTTGGTAGTTCTGGCTTAAATTTTTTTTGCTGAAAATCAAGGAATTAAAAGCAATTCTTTACCTACTCCTAGTCTACATTAACAATCGCAGTGGAAGCCTCCACTAGCACAAAATCTACGAAAGAGAAATATAAAGGAATATAAAACAACATATTCTGCCGTGGGTGTCTTTAGAAAACACAAATCTTTGGGAAATAGTGGTGCAACAGGCTACACATAATTCAATGGAAGAATGTATGCTAAAAAGTAAGGTTTCAGTTGCAGTTGTAGAGATATTTCTTTGTTAAATGCAAAACAAGCTAATACAGTAGTTATAGCACACAGATTAAGTCAATCTCTTCCCATAATCACTTCCTATAATTCATTCTAGCAGAACAAATTATGATGTTTCTGCTATACATTTTATAATATAGATTCAATGTGCTACTGTTCAGTATTTATTTAGATACTGAAGTATCCACCCCTCCATTAATAATATGTTTTGTGTTGAAAATTATAACGATGACTGAAATATTACACTACCCACTAAGAGAACAGAAAGGAATTAACAGAAACAGACCTTCAAGCATCTTCCATGCACTAGACTCATAGTTGGAATCCATATATTTCTTTGAAGAAGTCCTTGCTGAATGGTTCCAGAACTGGTCAAACTGGTGTGGACCCTGTCCTCTTTGCCAAATAAGGATTGGAGCCATTTCTGTTGCGAGAGTTCTAGCATCCATCTGCCCAGGAAGAAAGTATGAGAAGCATATAAACTGCAGTCAAGAAAAGAATTCGCACATTTGGACAAGAAAAAGGCTCACCAGGAGCAAGATTTTCGGATCTCAATCATCTGGGCGAAAAGGAAAAAAAGGAACTCGCATTTTTTACAGATGAAGATTTATTCGTAACAAGTTTGTTAGATCTCAATCACGACCGCAAAAAGAAAGAAAACAAAATTCAACATATGCCAGCTTATCATAGCAACCAGGTAGCTCAATTACCAAGTTCAAAATCCAAGTGTTAAAAATTGTATCAAGTTTTACAACTCTCCACCACACAATTTCTTCATATTAGAAGTAGGTGGAGGTTCTGAGAACATCAACTCTGAAAACCAAGAGGATGATAAATACAGTAAGACAATTTCAAATCCAAAGATCTTCACATATCCAAATCGACAAAGGGAGAGGTAGGTGCTAATTTTTGTTCACTCAGAAAGGGAATAAACTTGCCTTGTTAACCAGAGATTTCTGGCTTACGCGGAGTAGCAGTGCAGTGATCAATTCCAGTGTCATGTAGTTGACAGTTGGAATCTTCTTTAAGGTATTCTTCATTGTATGTATGCTTGAGCGAGCACCTCTTATTTCATTGTAGAGCTCGAAGGTTGTCAATGGCTCAGGTAGACTTGCAAGATAGCATTTCATCAGCGCTGCAATATCAACCGGATTTACACCCTCGGGTATTGATGCATTTTGATCTACAACACAAATGAGTAAACTAAAAAGTAAATAGATTATCCCTTGACAACTAAATTATGTTTGAGATTGGAAACTGAATACCTTGATTGTAGAGAGAAACCAATTGATGTATGACCTTTTTATCTCCTTCAGCCTTGAACAGCTCAGGTGAATTCAGCCCTAGACCAAAAGTAGGGTCCCATAACATCATTTAAATGTGTCTGAGAAAATTTAACAGTAATGACAGTTTACTGTATGTTTTGGTACATCTCTCACCTGATAAGACAAGATAATCTGCACATTTCACCATGATGTAAGGAACAGATCTAGTTGATTGTTGCCTCTGCACAAGGATATTGATGGGGACTCCAAACACTGGATAAACCAAGACATATCACTATCACAGAAAAAAATATCTCCTGAGAGATTTGTGGAAGCAAATAATCATATGGCTCATTCCATTTTCATAAATGTTGAGCCGATTTCTACAGCTCATGGACATAGGGTAGAAGTGTTAAAGAAGTGTGACCAAGTATAACAGACATCTCCTATTACAGCATCCTTAATTGTTAAATGAACTCAAATAGAATCCAGTAAAAGAGTGGCAAAGACAAATTAAGCAGAGGAAGTTCCGGAGTACCCAACAACCCCCCCAAAAAAGAGGAACATTAAAATCCTTATAAACAAGTTATACAATGATCAAGAGAGATGAAACTTTACCATCAGTGCTGGCAACTCCCTGCATTTCAAATAAAGAAGTTAAGATTCTTTGAACTCCAAGCCATAGAGAAACTTTGAGAGGAAAAAGAAAAGGAGTGAAAATTATCTTGCACCTTTTGCCACCGCTCGATATCAGTCAGCAAAGTCTTGCTTTTCTGTGCAGTTATCTTTGCCACCTGAAACATAAAATTATCACTCAGTCTCCAGACGATTAACAGTAGCCCATAGTGCGAGCCTCCCACTGGGGGCCCGCTTAGTTACTTGCAGCAGTTATGTCTCTGTAATAGTAACTTGCAGTTTCTCATTGTAGTTGTAGTCATTTTTTCGTAGTAGTTTGCAGTTTCATATTCCAGTAATGCTAAGAAGTCATGTCCTAGTTTCTAGGGGTCGTCATCCTATAAGTATTTAAACTATCTACTTTTCCTATGAAATCTAAGCAGAAAATTATTCCAGTTTTTGACTTTAACTCAAGAGATTGCGAAGCACCACAGGTCATGGGAAGAAAACATCAGAATTTATCTTGCAGTATTCGCTAACTAGATCCTAGCAGGGGATGATAACAGTCTAGTTCAGAACTAAGACTCCGCTGCAAAAGATTCCAAAATATTATATCATGAAAGCTTTAGGTACTTAACTACTGATATCATAAGATCAACATCCCTCATCCATTTCTCATTTTCTTCCCTCAAAGATACACAACACTAACTCCATTAAACTGCCAAAGATAGGAACTATACCTGCATATTTTGAAACCAAATTTTTATCTTAATTAGGTATTTGATTGTGTGGTTTCATATTAGATTGTGCTTTAGAAAACATTGCCAGCACTTCATGATCACTATGAAGATTGTAGCTGTATGATTTTTTCGCACTAGACACCTAACATTTACTAAGACAAAAAATTGACCTACCATCAAACGATTCAAACCTACACTGAAAACCAAGGTGAACACCTTTCACAACCTAAATAAAAGTTTGCGTCCAGTAAAACAAAAGAAGATACTTCCCTGTCTCCCTATTTCCAACTCCAACAAAACAGGCTGTGAATAAGATTTGACTGATATATAACAGCTCTTTTACTAGGAACTCCTACAAGGACCAAATGATTGGAGATCTATGCATAAAGCATCAAGGAGGTCAAGCCAATAACTTGAACAGTAGAAAAATAAAACTCTTCTAACCACTTCCCTTGGCTTAGTAGGTGACCTCAAATTTCAAAATACGAAATTTTGTACTCTCCTAAATCCAAATCTCTCCATTTATGTTTCGGCGGGGATCAATAGCAACTCTCCTAAACCCAAATCTTGTAACATCAAAATCTGCTACTAATGAATGAGCTTTGAATAGAAGTCACATAGTTAAAGCTTCACTATTCTGTTTCTAATAAGAAGAGTTTCCCTTTGTTGTTTAATTCAATCACAAAACTTTCTGCTCTTTAAAGATAGGCTCATGAACCCCATCAGTATCTAACTAAAGCACAGCAGTCACTTCTGAACCCAAGAAAAATTAAAAGACCAGATGGTCAAGAACCTTATGACTTAACTCTAGCAGTCATCCTGATTGACACGTTGATGTCACCTAGGGTTCTATAACAAAGTAAAGGCTACAAAAACCACAATGGACTCTACTATGGGTATGGCTGTATCAGGAATACGGGATACATTAATTATTCACAATTGGAAAATATTTCAAAATACTGTTGATGTTTGTAATACCTCCTCAACTTTAGTCTTTCCAACAGTAACGTTATCTTTTGTCTCCAAAAAACCCTTCCCAAGAAGAAGCTGGATGTCACCTAGGGTTCTATAACAAAGTAAAGGCTACAAAAACCACAATGGCCTCTACTATGGGTATGGCTGTATAAGAAATACGGGATACGTTGATTATTCACAATTGGAAAATATTCCAAAATACTGCTGATGTTTGTAATACCTCCTCAACTTTAGTCTATCCAGTAGCAACCTTATCTTTTATCTCCAAATAACCTTTCCTCAAGAAGAAGCTGGATGTCACCTACCGTTCTATAACAAAGTAAAGGCTACAAAAACCACAATGGTCTCTACTATGGCTATGGCTATATAAGGAATACGGGATACATTGATTATTCAAAATTGGAAAATATTCCAAATTATTGCTGATGTTTGTAATACCTCCTCAACTTTAGTCTTTCCAATAGCAACCTTATCTTTTGTCTCCAAACAACCCATCCTGAAGAAGACGCTGGATGTCACCTAGGGTTCTACAACAAAGTAAAGGCTACAAAAAAACCACAATGGTCTCTACTATGGGTATGGTTGTATGAGGAATACAGGATACGTTAATTATTCACAATTGGAAAATACTGCTTATGTTTGTAATACCTCTACAACTTTAGTCTTTCCAACAACAACCTTATCTTTTGTCTCCAAAAAACCCTTCCCAAGACGAAGCTGGATGTCACCTAGGGTTTTAAAACAAAGAATGGTCTCTACTATGGGTATCAGGAATATGAGATACGCTGATTATTCGCAATTGGAAAATATTCCAAAATACTGTTGATGTTTGTAATACCTCCTCAACTTTAGTCTTTCCAACAATAACCTTAACTTTTGTCTCCAAATAACCCTTCCTCAAGAAGAAGCTGGATGTCACCTAGGGTTCTATAACAAGTAAAGGCTACAAAAACCACAATAGTCTCTACTATGGGTGTGGAAGTATCAGGAATACGGGATACATTAATTATTCACAATTGGAAAATATTCCAAAATACTGCTGATGTTTGTAATACCTCCTCAACTTTCTTTCCAACAGTAACCTTATCTTTTATCTCCAAAAACCCTTCCTCAAGAAGAAGCTGGATGTCACCTAGGGTTCTATAACAAAGTAAAGGCTACATAAACCACAATGGTCTCTACTATAGGTATGGCTGTATAAGGAATACAGGATTCGTTGATTATTCACAATTGGAAAATATTCCAAAATACTGTTGATGCTTGTAATACCTCCTCAACTTTAGTTTTTCCAGCAGCACCCTTATCTTTTGTCTCCAAATAACCTTCCTCAAGAAGAAGCTGGTTGTCACCTAGGGTTCTATAACAAAGTAAAGGCTACAAAAACTATAATGGTCTCTACTATGGGTATTGCTTTATCAGGAATACGGGATACATTGACTATTCACAATTGGGAAATATTCCAAAATACTGATGATGTTAGTAATACCTCCTCAACTTTAGTCTTTCCAACAGCAACCTTATCTTTTGTCTCCAAAAAGCCCTTCCTCAAGAAGAAGCTGGTTGTAGCAGCTGCAGAAATAAAGCGTTCCTGCATGGCATGTCTTGTTGATGGCTGCTGCAGGAGCGACCATCGACTTTTGACTACTGATCCAACTTTCTCAGCAACCTCGCCAACATTTCCTTTTGCATCTTTAGCAACCTCCCCAACAAATGATCCTGCCGACTGCCCAGCTTCTTTCAACTTCACCCCTGCATCAAAGATTCCTTTTGTCAAACATGCAGAATCAAGGTAAGTATAATTGTATAAACCTGAAATTGGATTTCCAAATAATTTACCCGAAGATTGAAAGAATCCACTAGCTTTCTCTTGCCACTGAGGCGAAATTACTGAAGGCATTGAAGTTGCAACAAGTAGGTATATTGACTGCGACCGGTATCAAATCACTTAAAAATGAAATTTGTATATCACCAAATTCTTTAGCTCCATTTGACAACTATACAACTTTGATAACAATTCCAGGTAACAACATTTGCATCAGAAACAACAAATTAACCAGAAAAGACCAGTGAAAAATCCGAAATAACCAAACTAGAATTGGATTTATAAAACAGTTCAAACATAAGCTTCCACGAGAAAACCAAGCAATTATTAGTAAAATCCAGAAATCACTTTAACGAAAATAAAAATCAGATCAAAACAGAAGAAGTCCGCAGATTAAGAAGATGATAGCTCCAATAAATTCCTAAATCCTAAAGATACCTAAGTTTCAGAATTGATAAGAAATAAACGCAGTCAAATTACCAAACCTACTCCCCAAAATAATGATAATTTAACTCAATTCCAATAATTAGCAAAAAAGAACTATCATAATTTAACAGATGATCCAAAATCAAAACACAAAAAACCCTGATTACTAGATAACATAAGCCTTAATTAGGGTTTTACCTTTGATCAACGGATTGAAAACCTTTGGGGAAAGATCGTTGAAGGAGAAAAAGAAAAAGAGCAAGAAAATAAATAGAGTACTATTATTAATTAAAACTAATAATGAGTTTATTTGTGATGATTAATGGGTCAACATTTCTACGCTTTCCCTAGAACCAATAAAAAGGAATTACGTGGAATTTATTTTCGACAACTCTTCTGGACGCTTCCAACGACATAACGGCTATCAGCCTCTTCCTCTATTCTCCAAAATAGAAATATTGCTACCAAAAAGATATATGTATATATATTTACTCAAAATAATAATTTATGTATCAAAAATACAAAATATCTTATACTACTCCTATGTGTTGCGTGCACTATTATGGATATGACTCGATATAGGTGTTTGTGTTAGCATATACTCAATATATATATATTTTTTTTATTTTATTTTAATTGCTTAACTTAACATGATATTTAAGTAAAAAAAAAAGAATTTTAAAACTTATGGTTTAAAATCACCCATAGATATTTGTGTAGTTAAAAATCATTTCATTTAGGATAAATGAAAAATTTTTAAAGTTAAATCATTTCAAATTCTAATAAGTGACTTTTTTGGGGACAAACTAAGAAGAAATGAGTGTCAAGGAAGAGAGTACTTATTATATTTGTCACGACCCGATTTTAAAGGTTATGATGACGCCTACCTTAACCCCTCTCCCCCCCACCCCTCACTCTAATAGGTAAGCCTAACCTTGGCCCATAATGACTAGTAAGGGGTATGAGGTGCCAGGTTTCCAAACAGATAACAATTGGTAAGCTAATCATAGAGAAACAAAGCTGATGTTGGATATACACATACATAACAACTATAAAACACCTTCTCAAGACCTGGAAGTCACTTGCATAGAATTATTATAGACACGATTCAATAACTAAGTCATAAGCTATATGCATACAGATAACCAAAAACAAGGTACAAGATAGTCTCGAGTAGCCAAAGACAACCGTTGATAATGCGGGAGACTGAGAGGATACAAGGGTGCTCAATGCTCATCGTTAGTTTTCGAATATGACAGCTACACTAGAAGAATCAACACTGCTGACTTGTGCTACACCATGCATCACAAAATAGGTGTAGAAAATAGGAGTGAGTACTAGAAATATGGTACCTTATAGGTATCATAGGTCGACTGACTAAGAACAATAAATAAAGCAAGGATAAGATAGAATATAACTCCACAATGTCTAATCACAAGAATAAGGCAAGTATATCGACAAATATTGAAATAACCTGAGCTAGGAAAAGGTGTAGTGATACACGTGAGTGTAACTCCCTACGCCTATTTGCTGACCGAGCCTCCATAAGTCCAGAAGGTACATCCACATACCAAAAAAAGGGGTGAATGGGTGTAAGGTTCAATAGTGTCAAGTCTGAACTGAGCTTATAACCTAATTATGTGCTCGGAATCACAAATCTACCAGAATCACCTAATTGAGCCTCTAACCTAAACTATGTACCCTAACTTGGCCTCTAACTCAGGCTACAACCTGGCCTCTAACTTAGGCTATGATCTGGCCTTTAAACCAGCGACACCCTGACCTCTATCAAGACAAGGTTAGATGTGTCCAGTGGTCCGTCTTGGCCCTTAGCCTCGAAATAGTCTAATACACCCTCCAACATCATCGCCTTTAACGGTATAACTTCTATAATAGTGGTATAGCCTTTACTATACTAGTATAGGCTCTATTATATAGCCTTTGACTAGGGGTATATAGAATATAACTTATCTTCATTTACACACTTACTAATGGGAGGATATGTGACCATTATGAGAAAGACTCGATCCTTTAACTCTATGAGACCTTACTCTAAGTTCCAAGGTGACATCATCGGTCCTCTTAGATCCGAGCAGAATCTGACATATTGCCAGAATGCTCCAAAATGGCCAACCAATTGTATGGATGATCGAGTTCCCATCTCCGCACGACCTATCCAAGGCTCAATTCTACAAACTCAAGTCTGCTAGTCCATTTTACAAGTATCTACGCATCTCAAGTCATGTCGGATACAATATAACAGTCTACTAGTCTTGATCAGTGTAGGTCTAGGGCATCATTAGCCAAAGCATAGACTAAGGCCCAACAGACAACAGATAATCATAAATACGGTGGACAGTGAATATATCGGTCACAAGTGTCCTTAGCATACCAAACAAGTATTCTATCAGTTCCAAATAATCATGAATACAACAGGCGATCGGGGTACTAAACATAAGTGTTCTCGACATGTCAAATAACTAAGTAGACAATCATATAAATCAACTAATACAATCATGTCAACATGTATGGCCTCCAACCAATCCTCTGCTCAATACGTACACTACCCCAAACATGTACTTAGAGATTAAAAATGAAAGGAAATCCATGTACTCAAATTGGTTACACTAACCTCAAATTCAATGTACCAAAACTTTCATCAAAATTTGCAAAAACTTTTGTTACCTGCAACCATTTATATCCAGTAATTTATTATTATTATTATTATTATTATTATTATA
>JAOTQR010000069.1:16593402-16609882 GCA_025774065.1 Solanum ossicruentum | reverse complement strand
GTATGAAGAAGGATATTTCAAAGTTTGTGGCTAAGTGTTTGACTTATCAGCAGGTTAAGTGTAAGCACCAGTGGCATGGAGGTGAGCTTCAGAGGATGCCTATTCCTACATGGAAGTGGGAGTGAATCACTATGGTTTTCCCAGTGGGTTTGCCTACTACTGCGGGCGGTTATGATTCTACCTGGGTGGTCATGGATCGATTGACTAAGTCTGCCCATTTTATTCCTGTCAAGGTTAGGTATACAACAACAAAGTTAGCTGAGCTTTATATTAGTCAGATAGTTAGATTGCATGGTGTGCCCATTTCTATCATTTCTGATCGGGGTTCACTTTTCACTTCGCATTTTTGGAGGGCCTTGCAGCATGGTCTAGGTACTCGACTGGATATGAGTTCAGCCTTTCACCCTTAGAAAGATGGACAGTTTGAGCAGACTATTCAGGTATTGGAGGACATGCTGCGAGCATGTGTGATTGATTTAGGTACCCGTTGGAACCAACATTTTCCGCTAGCAGAGTTTGCCTATAATAATAATTGTCACTCCAGTATTCAGATGGCTCCATTCGAGGCATTGTATGGTAGACGGTGTAGATCTCCGTGGGGGCGGTTTGATTCCGGCAAGGTGGATTCATTAGATGTAGACTATCTTAAGGAGGCTATGGAAAAGGTCCGTATGATTTAAGATCGGTTGGTGGCTGCTCAGAGTCGATAAAAGAGTTATGTGGATAGGAGGATTCGAGCCCTGGAGTTTATGGAGGGCGATCATGTTTGGCTTAGAGTATCACCTATGAAGGGTGTGATGAGGTTCGGGAAGAAAGGCAAGCTCAACCCTCGATTTATTGGCCCATTTGAGATTTTAGAGAGAGTTAGAGAGGTGGCCTATAGACTGGCCTTGCCACCTAGCTTATCATCTATACATCCCTTGTTCCATGTCTCCATGCTCCGGAAGTATGTGTTCGACGAGTCTCATATACTTTCATTCGATTCGGTGGCATTGAATCCAGACTTGTCATTTGAGGAGGAGCCTATTGCTATTTTGGATAGACAGGTTCGCAAGCTTAGGACCAAAGAGATTGCTTCTGTGAAAGTACAATGGAAGAATCGTCTTGTTAGAGAGGCGCAGAAATGCGTGCTATATATCCTTATCTTTTCGAAACTCCATGTACTCTCTTTTAATTTATATTCGAGGGCGAACATGATTTTTGGTGGTGGATAATGTAACGATCCCGAAATTTTGTCTACTTGAGTTGGAATAGTGTAAGGAGGAATTTGAAAAAAAAATTAATTCCTCCACAAAACAAAAGGAGATTGATATTGCATTGTTTTATTTTACTATTGTTTGGCTGGAATCTATGAAGCTTATTGCTTTATTTTACTTATATTTTTTGACTTTACCTAATTTCTCCATTTCTTCACTGAGTGCTCCACGTTGTAAGTGCACTAATTCTTACCTAAGTTCTCCATTCCTTCACTGAGTGCTCTAATTATTTTATGTTGTTCCACTAAACATTGAGGACTTGATCATATCGATATAAATGGAGCAATCTTTCTCAATTAGAATAGACAAAACAGAAAACGAGGGCAAAACTAGTGAGAAACGTGAGAGAGAGAAAAAAGAAATAAATAGATAGTTTTTTTGAGAGTTTATTAGCTGAAGGAAGGCGTTTTATTGTGTAGAGTTTTGACAATTTTATTCTTGTGAGTTGCTCCTATTCTATAAATCTTTTATAATAAGATATTTTATATAAATGAGAATATTATGTATGATGAGAGATGAATTTATCGTGATGAATCAAAGTTAAATCGAAAGACCCTATATATCACTTTGTTTACTTGAATTAGAAATTTAAAAGAAGTTGTTGGTGAGGAAATTTTATTTATTCTCTTACAAGAGGATTTTACTATTTGAGATTATACTCCCTCTGTCTCATATTAATTGAATTTTTTAGGCTTTTTTCAAGGTTCAAAAAAGTTGAATTTTTCAAAGTTCAAGATGAATGTTTGAAAGTTTTCCCTTGCATTAATTGTTCTTTTATATTTTCTAGAAAATAAATTAAATTATATATTTATGATTTTACAAAGGGCAATAGTGCAAAGTATGGTGTAAAATTTGTCTTTGAATATTTTTCTTAATATATGTGCATTAGTTCACAAATTCAATTAATATGAGACAGAGGGAGTATTTTGTCTTGAGATTTATGTTTCATGTGAAAAGAGTTTATATGAAGTTAAGTTAAGGTGTAATTAGTGACAATTGCTCATAATTTATATATACCGAATATAATATTCTTTAAGTTATATTATATTACTCAGGGTATTTAAGATTAAATCCTAGACTTGAAACTTTGAAAATTAATAGCGAAATTGGTTGGTCTTTAGGTCTAGGTTAGACATGTAGTAATATGAGTTTTGATGAGTTCTGAAATCTTATGGTGATAATTTATTTAACTAGATCGTGGTGCTACAGATTCCTTCAAAAAGGAAAGGCCAAAGTGTTAGATTGACTGTGATTTGACTAAGGCAAGTGGACTTTCAAAACATTGTAATTCTCTTAGAATTCTCAAATTTTCCTTTCTTCTATGTGTGATACGTGAAATATTTTAATATTATAAGAAATGAGATGATTAAAAATATGAATGTGAGATGGTGTATTATTATGGTACTCGAATTGATAAATGTGGTGAAGTGATGAAAATTCTATATTTTTGATATATATATTATTGTGGTTGGAAATAATGAGTGAATGTATTTGTGGAATTCATATCATGTTCATTAATTCCATGACATGCATATTTGCATTATTGTAATGCCGAGGTAACAAGCCGGCGAATTTATGATGATATTATGATGCCGAGGTAAAATGCCGGCAATGATGTGATATTGAGATATTTATGATGATATTATAATGCCGAGGTCTTTGCTGGTAATTATTATATAATGCATTGCATTTCACCCTTGCATACTATTGCATAGCATGGTGTTATCCTTATGATTAATTATGTTATCACTTTCAGCTTGTGTTTTAGAAATTACGATATGGTGATATACCATTTCTATTATGTATTATGTATTGCTGGGTCGGAATAACTTTCTGTGCAGGTTGTAGTCGTGGAGATCGATTGGGACGAAAGGAGTTTGTGTATTCTATTAGACTTTGTTTTGTTACTTGACTTGCTGGGTACCGCTTGGTATTTGGTACTCACCCCTTGTTTCTACACTCATGTAGGTGGTGAACCTGGGAAGTGAATAGTAATTCCTTGATCCGCCGAGGATTCTCAAGAGACATAGAGAGGTAGCTGTTGTCATCTGGCTGACTCTCTTGTTCCTATTTCTTCTGTACTAATTCTATTCGAGAAGAAGGACAGTGTGGACTTGTATTTCTTTGATTTTCTGTATTGTTAGTGGCTTGTACGTGTGACAACCAATCCTTAGGTGGTATTTGAGTTGATAAAAATTTCTCAGTTTTAGTTATCTACTCTAGTTAAATTACTTCTGCATGTTATGTTTATTACCCCTTTGAGTTAAGGCTGACTTGTTCTGGTGGGATTGAGCAAGTGCCATCACGCCCAATTTTTAGGTCGCGACACTTTTGGAGCACTTTTTCAAGAGGGGGCCTCTCAAACCAGAACTCCTTACTTCAATGGAAAACACTTCTATCATTAGAAAATAAGAATGGAAACATTCATAAAATCTTATGATGTAAAGGCTTAGAGGGCAATCAAACTTGGTGAAACCCTTATCCTTATGTCCAAATAAGCATATGGAAGTCAATCAAGCATTGAAGGAAGCCAAGACTTTGTCACATCAAGTCTGAAAAATTACACTGATGAACAAATGAAAGTTATCCCGATCAATTCAGGCTACAAATATTCTTTACAATGCCATCAGTGGTGAAGAATATGAGAAAATTTCCAGTTGTGAAACTGCTAAGGAAATGTGGGACAAACTGGTTGTCACGCCCAAGTCCCGTTAGGGCGGACTGGCACCCGTTGCCGATAAGGCTCGGGAAAACCAACCTGTACCTATATGCTTTCTATACGTATCATAAGAGATTTCTACCTTTGACATGCATTTAAGCAGATAAACAATGATTACAATCTAAAAGGAAATGTGTATGTATAGGTCGTTAGGGCCACGATGTCTAACGTATGAGATATGACTTCACTTTGTTTTACATAGTCTACAAAGCCTCTAAATAAAGAAAACATCTGATAAGGATCGGGATAGGCCCCGCCTCAACAAACTGTGCAACAAAAACATGTAAGCTCTAGACATATGCAAAGCCCCAAAGCAACCTGGTGCTTGGTGACAACAGCTGAATATCCTGTATTCCTACTGGGGAGATCTACTAGCACCCGTACATGTAGCATGAAATGCAGGTCCCCCGTAAGGGACTTCATTATGAAATAATTTACTGAGTATATAAGACAGAAAACACTGTATATGGTATAACAACTCAAGTGAAACCGTACACTGGTGTAGCATAAGAGACCACCTTTAGTTATACTGTGGGATCATGTACTTTATTTTCTTTATATTGCTTTACCTTTATTGTAAAATCTGTATTGTAAAATCTGTGTACAGCTGTAATGCAAATGACCAACTGATCAGTGGTGAACTGTATCGGATTCGTCCCTCGCTAGGTTATTCCTTAACCCCCTCGGGCTGCCACCCGTGATAGCATCGTCCCTGGCTAGGTGACACTTCCACCCCTCGGGCTACCACCTATGGAAAACTATGTACTTTATCTTTCAATTACCTTTGACATAATTCTTTTGGTGGCCATAATATTGGAGCTGTAGGACTGTATATGTAGCATATTACATGTAGATAGTCATACCAGACAATATGACAATGAAAAGAGTACGTTACATAAACAACGGAATGCATATGAAATAGAATAACTCGTGAACTTTATTTGGCAAAAAGAACCCATGTATCTTGGAATTCATATATGTATTCAGATTTGAAGGTCACTATGTACGGGAGCATATAAACAAATGCAAGAGTGTAGATACAGTTAATAGTTGTGTCGGAGTTGGTAAGTGCCTTTATGTGCCAAGGAGGGATATATGTTTCATGCCAAACAATACGAAATCAAATAGCCTTACATACCTCGTTATATGACCTTGTTACTACCTCAAGATAACCTTCCCTTCCTCCAAATACTTATCTACAATATAGTAAGTGATAAAACTAACATTAGAAGCCAATAAATACATCTTGGTAGCCCAATTACATAACAAAACAACACACGGGCAGCAAACTTGTAATTAGCGATGTCAAGGTGTTTTTTCAACCTTTTCATTTATAACTGTATTTTCGAACAACCATTCTTATGTACATGTCATATACATCTTGTTTCAGCCTCTTAAAAGTCTTACAACAACCCACAAAGCACAACATATAACAATTCTACACAACCTAAAAATGGACAGCATAACGTTACCTTCCTTTGCTACATTTCGACATCGACAATTCCAAACCTATTCCAACTCTAACCAAACTGTTCCAGCAACATTTACACATACAAACAATCTTGAATCAATCTTATGATAGTAACAAATCAGTCATTAAGAATGTGAGGCAATAGCCTTCTATCCAACAATCCACAAGTTCCAATCAACATTCCACGTAACATTACACAATAAAACGTGCTTGGTAAGTGAAACCAAAATCAGGGCAACAATCTTAGGGTGATAGCTACCGCTCAAACCATATTAAGAACATCAATTTCTCTTTATTATACAGCCCACAAACCATAGAGAAGTCACTAAAACAAGAGGAAAATGTGTAGCAACTTTCAAAACAAAATTTGCCCAGAATTTCCAGCATAAACATACTAGCATATATTTCTTGTTTTTCATAAGAAAACCATACTAAAAACATGTGTAAATTTACTTGCCACTATCTTCAAGGTATAGGTCTTGTATAAGAACCCTAGAAGTTCCTTTTTTGCTGCTTTGCAAGTCAATACACATTGAGAGAAAAGTTGGAGACAAAGCTAATTTTTTGTGTGTTCAAGATGACAATGACTTGTGGGAGCTGCTTTAGGCCCTTTTTAAATGGGTCTTTGGCCGACTTTCTAAGGCTGCTTAAGCCTTACATCACCAAGCTGGTGATGCAGCTCCTTTCCCCTTTCACTTGGGCCTTTTGGAGCTCCAAATGGATGGGCTTTTGCTTCCGATTTTTCATATTTCTTCTTCTTAACTAGTTGGGCTTAACTTGCTAAGAATATTGTAATGGTCTTGGGCTCCCTTTATATTATTCTTACGCTAATCATATAATCCATTTATGATGCTAAAATATGTGCTAAAATTGCATCCTTAACACGGACTTTATTCGTAATCGAACTTGAACAAATTCAACGTCGGGCGTCGTCTCTGTTTAGGTGCAAATTTAAGCTAAGCAAGTAGGTGACTCACCTGCTAGCTTCTTAAGTCCTACAAGCACCTCAATTCTCTCACTTCATTTAAGGCCTAATCTCCTCAATTCAGCACAAAACATGTATACACTCAATCCTCTTAAGCGTTAGACGCACATATAGCCCATTAATATGATATTCAAGCACTATTAAAAATTAGCGCCAATTTGACCCAAACCATGTCATGTTTCATTTGCATTGTACTAGTATTGTAAGGTGTGGGGTGTTATACTGGTCATCTAAGAAGGAACTGACAAAGTTCAAGAAACCATTGTTGGTCTTCTTGTATACGAATATGAATTGTTCCACATGAAGGAAGGAGAAACAGTTGAAAATCTGTTTGCACGTTTCAGTAAAATCATTTAGAGAACTCAAAGATGCTGGAAAAGAATATCCTCCTGTTGAGCACATAGAGGAACATCTAACCATAATATTTGGTCTAATTGTCATTATTGAAGCTTAAAAGTTAGTCAAAAAATTTTTAATTAAAAGATTAGTGAAGGACATGTCCATACTCCATAGTTAACCTTGAACCTAAAATCTTTCTACTATGATGTTCAAATTTAGGACTCAATAATTTTAAAGTAGAGTTTGGAACCTCTGAATGACGAAAATTTTATTTGCCCGCTGTGGTATGAAAGAAGAGGAGGATGACTTTCATCCTATTGCGCACGTCTATAGTTGTTTATTTGATTTCCATTTTAGCAGTCAAATTAGGTAACGAGCTTCAAGCCAATTATATCATCATTCTGATTTTCCTTTGCTTTTTGACCTTGTTATTTTGTTGCATGACAACATGCCCCATGTTTAGTTTACCTACAATGAAGACAAATAATTTTTTTTCGGGGGAGTTGGGGTGAAAATGAGATTCGATCCTTCACCAATCACCACTCTATTAGGGACGTTGAGGAACTATATTATATCATCTTAGCTATTTTCCCCCAAAACAACAATAGTTTCATAATGGTTCGAGCTTGGAAATTGAGAAATTCTTGGTAAAAGAAGGCACTGAGTTTTGCATATATACACACACACAGATCAATCCATTTTTCATGAATGGAATAGTCACTACTATTAAGTATATTAACAGAAAGACTAAAAAAATTACTAAAGAAGTATAATTTTCCTAGATGGAGGGTGTCGAACTATAATCTTTTTCAATTACAAACCAAAACTTACAATTCATATCCAACAGGAAATTATGTTAAATTTGTATGAGTGACAATAGCTTTAAGTACTGTCACCTTTCTTATCGTCGTCTTGTTCATCACAAACAAATCTGTTCCAAAACCAATGTTCTCTCCATATTTTCTCCATACTTTCAATTGGTAAATTCCTCGTCTCTGGCAGAAAAAAGTAGACAAATCCAGTCATAATTGCAACCCACATTCCAAAGAAGAAGAAAATCCCAGATTTTAGATGGCAGAGCATAGCCAAGAAAGTCTGAGCAATTATGAAAGTGAAGATTAAGCCCACAGACACTGTTATGCTTTGTCCTGCTGACCTTATTTCTAATGGAAATATTTCACTTGGAACTAACCATCCTAATGGACCCCATGAAAAACTAAAACCTGCAACATAAATGCATATCAACACCAAAACCAATAGCCCATATCCCTTGCTCAAGACCCCTTGATCTCCTAACTTAACTGCCATGATTATCCCTATCAGAATTTGTGAAACAAGCATTTGGATTCCACCGAAACTAAACATAGCCCTTCGCCCCACCCGGTCAACTATCAACAATGCTAAGAAAGTCGCGCTGGTGCCTACTAACCCAGTCACCACAGCAGACATAAGTGATGCACTCGCGCCAAGGCCTATTGTTTGGAACAGAATTGGAGCGTAGAAGGAGATCACGTTGATCCCCGTCACCTGCTGGAAGAATGGTATTGCTACTGACATAACAAGTTGAGGCCTGTATTTCCTTTTGATAATTTGCTTGAAAGGATGCTTGACAGCTTTTGACTTGTCACTTGCTTTGATGATATCGTCTAGTTCTGCTTGGACATCAGGTGTACCTCGTACACGTTGTAGAATCTGTTTAGCTTTTTCATGATTATTGCCATGTTGAATTAGGCTGTTTGCAGTTTCTGGGAGAAAAAAAGCTCCTACTGTTAGAAATGTAGCAGGAGCTGCAGCCATCGCTAAGGAAATTCTCCATCCCCAACCACCTTTAATCTTTTGAACGCCGTAGTTAAGAAGGCTTGCTGATAGAACTCCAATCCCTACGCATAATTGGAATGCAATATTGAAAGATCCCCTGTACTTGGCAGGTGCCATTTCTGAAAGGTATAAAGGAACTGCCTGCAGTCATAATTAGTTATGATTATGCAGCTGATTATGAAATTAAAGGCGTGTTAATAGGAGGAGAAAGTTACCTGATTTGCAAAACCAACTCCTACACCTAGCAGGATTCGACCAAGTAATAACATGTAGACATTGGATGCTGCGCCTCCAAGGGCAGAACCGATGAGAAATGCTACTCCCCCGATTATAATTGATGGTCTACGGCCAAATGTACGAGTGACTGGTGACGCAACGAAGGATGCAATAAGGCCAGCAATGTATAAAGAGGAGGTGAACGAGGTGAGCAGTTGGCTGTCAAATTTACAGTAGTTGCTTATTCCGGTGGCTTGTGTCATCTTATTGAACACATCTGGGAAGAATTTCTTCAGAAACGGTGCCATAGAGATCACTCCTCCTGTAAAACACATCAATAAAGTTAGCAAGAACCGATTTGAGAAATATTTATACATATATCTTGAGGGAATATTTGAAAGAACCTGAAATTCCGATATCATAACCAAAGATGATTCCTCCAGTGGCTGCAACCATGGATGATAACACCACATACCACGTAATCCTACCATTGTAATTTGCAGAAATATCACCTGTTGGGATAATACCAACTGCCATTTCTTCTCCGCAAGTTCAAATTGCAAGAATATGAATTTATGAGTCCTGACTTAGGTAACATCAATTTATAGGAGTAAGCTAATAAGCTGTACATCATGACTCATGACAGCTACAAAATCAACAAGGCCAAATAAATTACATTTGGTCAATGGCTTGCAACTGGCTGGTGTATCTACTGCGTATTATTTAATTTGGACTGTAGGGGCATATAACAATAAATTTTAAGTTGAACTAGTCATTCTTTTGGCTTTCTTATCTTGTCGTCACTCTTTCCTGTATTATGGCTAGTCTTGGCAAGTTGATACAGTACTGAAGCAGACAAGCACTGGCGGAGCCAGTATTTTTATCAAGGATGTTCATATTTTTAGAACATGATTGGGTGATTTTTGTACGAAGGATGTTCAACAATTGATATATATATCAAAATATCTATATTTAACCTATATATTTGAAAAAATTTTCGGATGAAGGGTGTTCATCTGACTACCTGGGTGAATATAGCTCCACCCCTGAGCCCATGGCAAAGAAAGTAAATGCAAATCAAGATATATGTATTGTGTTCTTTCCAGTCACACTACATATGGTCCCTTCAAATACTTAAGCACCATTAATGCTCACACCAACATTTGAATTTGAAGGAGTAATCTCTATCGGACTTGGTCTAATAATATATGTATATATAAAGCAACGACGAGAAAAAGAATTGCATCAGCGCCAACAACTCCCATAACCACCCATTTTTACCTAATCCAATTAATTATGCTAAAGACTGTATTTAATTTTGCATGGGAAGGAACTAAAGTGGGATTGCTGGTAACATGACAACTGAGGCTTTGTATAACATCGTTGTAGTTTGACGTCAATTTATGAAACTTTGACATATTCTATTCTGTCCTTTCTTCTCCGCATCATCATCGTCACATTTTGAATGAGTTGCTTTTCTGTATTCTTTAACTAGAGATCACTACCAAAAACAATAAATTATAATTATTGCTCCTAGGTAATAATACAATTGAGAGAATTCTCTGCCAATTCATCAACAAATTTTGCTATTTCACTATAAAAGATGTCCAACGATTACATGGTTTATCCTCAAGGAATTTTTAATTTCCTCACTATTACGGTGAAGAAGTAAAATCAATAAAGAATTCTTTATTTTGAGTGGGTAGTGATTTTTTGAGTACTACTTTACACGGAACTATCGGCGCAAATTCTTTATTATTGTAACACCCCCTAATTCATTTCGCCTAGTGTAAGTCTAATGCTTCAGAAAAGTTGAAAAAACGACACATAAATTGTCACTAATAGTGACTACAAGAGTCATCTCCGGACCGTGGATGGTGCTCGTGATTATCCCATGTGACTAAAAAAAATTTTCTAAGTTTGAGGCCTATGTACAGGTCCACTTATGGACCATACTTCATTCTACAAGCCGTAGAAATGGGCTTGGGTTTGAAGTTTCAGAAATCAAAATTCTCGAATTTCAAACCACAAATAGACAGGATGACCCATAGTCTAGTTCATGATCCGTAAAAAAAGGTCCGTGGAACCCCAGGTCCAATTTCCAGTGACCCAAATTTTTGGCATCCTCCATCTACGAGAGGCCAATTATAGCCCGTAAATTGAACCACGACCCGAAATGGGGTTTCGTAGTTTCAGTCGACAGTTTTGAGGAGGGAAATTATGATCCTTTCCTACCCCTTTTTAAGTAAATCCATGACGTTTTGGAGTTATTTTGGAACCCTTAACAGTACCTTAAGGATATTTCTCCTCATTCTACACTTAGAATTCTTGACAGCACCAAGAGAGAAAAGCTAGGGTTTCTAGAGCATGACGAGGAGTTCATCCCCACTCTGATTTTTGTCAATTTCTAGGTAACGTTTACTTAAAACGTTGGATTGAGTTCGTCCACGCGTCTTTTCACCTACATGAGTCGAATTGGGTGTATAGAAATTGATAGAAAAATTCTAAATCCCTAATCTTCAAGTTATTTATATTTATTTTGAGCCTTCACGTGTATTCATGAACAGATTGATAAATTGCATATTGGTTACATAAGATTGGAGTATTAATTTATGCTTAACAATATGAACCCTAATTGCATCATTTAAAGTAGTGTTTGTTACATTGATGAAATTGAGATTGTGATTGTGAATCTCCGAACTGAGTAAATTGAACATGACCAGAGCATGATGAGCATCTTACGTATTTTTATATGGTTAGCATCTTACATCTCATTCACGTGATGAACATGATTGATTGGAGTCTAAATGACCACTTGAGTTAAAGTCTTGAATCATTTGATGAGTCTTGATAGCATGTATGATTAATAGTCCTGATTTGTTGATTTGTTGAGTGTTCGAATGAAGTTTGATTGGAGCTAACTTAAAGAATCGACTTGATATGAGTATATTTCATCTTGGGAGGAGTATTGAGCATGAGTAAGTAATAACTCCAACCCATATACTACATTGCTAGTGGAGGATAAAGGTTATGCCTCTTATGTCCCAAAAAGATAGACGTTGATTGTGGATCCAATATTTGTTTGATCGTTCCTTACCTTGGCAAGTATTAGACGGGCATGGTAACAATATCATTTTGATTGTGCATCACCAAATAAAGGTGAGGGGATTGTTTTCGATTAATAGAAACTCACAAGCAGTGCATGATGGTATACAATATATTTTTGGACGAGTTACATATTATTGAGTCAATTTTCAAAGCATAACTTTTTCTTAAACTTGCATGTTCACTGAGTTGAGTTAATTGCTGAGTTGAGTACCTTTGATTAAGTCCTATTCTTTCCCAGTTATTTTACATACCAGTATATTTAATGCATTAAAGTTCATTTTGGGTCTGCATAGTTTAATGATGCAAATACAAGTGATAGAGGCCTTCAACAAGCACACCATTGAAGTCCAATTTCTTCTTTCCAGATTGTGGTGAGCGCTCCTTATTTTAGAAAGAGTTGTTTTATTTACTTTATTAGTTGAGTATTTTTTTAATTTTGAGGTAGCTCGAGACTTGTCTTGACACCTTCTAGACTTGGATTAGAGGCTTTGTAGATATTGAATGGTGATAGTTGATTGATATTTATTTTTCCAACTTTGCTATTGCTAGAGATTTGGTTATTCGATTTATTTCAGTCTTTTCTTGAGTATTCTTCTTCCACTGTTGAGTGTGATATGACGATAGAGCCAGGTAGTTCTCTTGGGGAATTAGCAATGGTCTTCAAGTGTCAGTCGCGCCAAGGGTACCCTCCCAAGGAGTGAAAAACTTCATATCAGAGTATAGAGTTTGGGTGTCCTAGCTAGGGATCTATAAAGTCGTATCTAATTCTTACTTGCTAGATCAAGGGGGTAATGAATGAGATAAGGATTAATTAATAGGATTCGATGTGATCCCTCTCGTCTAATCAATCTATCCAGATCAAAGGGTGGTTGTATTGGAACAAAAGATAAGGGTTAGTAATGTCACACTACGGGGATGGATAAATTACGCAGTGAAATTTACCTCTCGCCTGAATCAAAGAGTTTAGTAAACATAACTTACCAGCTCCGCATGCTACACACTAGAAAAAATTATAACTATCTAGCTATACTAAGTTTTTATGGGGAACACAATACCCTAGTTCCTTCTCTCAATGACTTCACAACACTTGCTCTTGATAACTTTTTTCTAGTTTAGGTTTGCTTATTATATTTGCAAACCTTACCCTTTGGAAGATAAGTAGGTTAATTCATCCGAATTGCTCGCAATTACTCCAGGTCTAGACCATATTTTCTATGGGTTCGACCATAACCTTGGTTAGGTTATAGATTTTGACAACGACCGCTTATACCTTTAAAGGAAGATGTAGTTTGGCGACACCATAGATCCCTCAACATCTTATCTAGCTATAACAAATAATCTCGGTGGACTACCTACTCCTAAGCAACCTATGCACCTTGTCGACCCTGTCCACAAGCACTTTGAGGAGCGGCCCTAGCTGGACGAATTTGAGCCTGAGTATCTGTCACATTCCTCTGCACCTATGTAGTAGCTTGACTAGTACCAGAATCTCCTTTAGGAAAAAATTTAGTAATATGGCTTCCTTTGCCATAAGTAAATAAGGACTACCAATACCAAAGCAACGACCATTGTGATTCTTACCACAATTAGAACACCTTGGATGTTTTCAGGATTGGGAAGAATTATCACCCTTCTTCTGCATTAGTTGTTGATCCTGTCTAGCTGGATAACCATTCTTAGAAGATTGCACCACCGACTCTGACTGGGTAGGCCTAAACTGCCCATAATGAAATCCATTTTTGCTTTCAGATAGAGCACCACTAAATCCACCTGTATTATGTGCCTTTTTTCTTTCTCACTCGATTTTTTCTATCTCCCAATAGGACTCACAATGAAGAGCAGTATCAACCACATCTGATTATATACCATTTTGAACATCTTGTATCACAAGACCATGATAACGGTGCTCTAATTTATCTACGGATCTTCTCACTTTCTTCCTCGGATCTGCAATAAAAATTAGGATATACCTGGACAATTCAATGAATTAACTTGGGCTCATACTCTATAACTGTCGTATTACCCTGAGCAAATCATGAAATTGATGTCTCATATCATCTTGTTTGCTTAATGGAATAAATCTATCTTTAAATATTATTGAAAACTCTGACCAGGTGATAGGTGGTGACCTTGCTTGTCTGCCTCTTTGAAGAAGTCCACCATGCCTCTAGAGATCTTGAGAACATAAAAGTGGTAAATTCCACACCACAAGTCTCTTTCAATCCTAGTGTATGAAGTATCTTTTCACAATGATAAATGAACTTATGAGGCTTAATAGAAGCTGGTGTCACATCAAACTCTGGTGGCTTAAGGTCCATGAAATTCTTACGATCTTTGGGTTGCCCTGAAGTTGCAACTAGATGACCAACTTGTTGGGGGCCAAATGGAGTGTTTTAGTCGCATCAATTTTCAATTAAACGTGTTCTTGCATTTGTGTAGTAATCTGAGGAGCTGGGATTCACCCTGATTAGGTGTCAATGCCTCTAACTCATTCAAAAATCTTATCACGACATTTTTAGGTAAAACGACAGTTGTTGTAGCAGTTGGCACTGTTTATGAAGCACTCTAAATAACTTGTTCCTACACTTGCTCTAGAGTAACAACTCGGGGTTGTCCCTCATTTACAAATCCTAACTGAGGAGCAACATGTGCTCTAGTCCAAGCCCTAGTAGGATGAGACCTACCCTGAGTGCCACCACAGGTAGTACCATGTCTCCCACCAAGTCCAACAGCTGCATTATGTCGAACAACAAAGGATGAGTCACGTTTCTTAGCCATTTGTTAAAAATATTCAAAAGTTAAACTTGATTCAACTTAGTGCACGAATAAGGAATGAAAAAGAGAATACATCCTAAATGTTTAGTAGCCTCAAGGGGTGCCTACATACCCATGAACAAGACTCTATCAAACACAACTCCATGACTTGGGACTTAAATCCTATGCTCTGATACCAAACTTTGTCACATCCCAAAAATACCCCCTAGATGTGCCGGGCACCCGCCAATACCATCTGTTGAGAGAATCAAACATCCATACAAGCATCCAAATTATCAAAGCACAGAGATACAATATGTGCAACACCAAATCTCATCACTACTCATGAAGATAGAACAATTATCAAATCAAAATCATATATCAAGTTTCGAAAGAAAAAGGTCACTTAACAAATTATCTCTAGCCCAAATCCCTCAATAAGATCATCAAGCATCTAAATAGGGTGATATGAGTTCAATTGTCGGACATTCAAGCCCCAAGAAGAAAAACATAAGTTGTAATAGATAAAGCTGAAATAATAGCCTCCATGAACAATGCGAAGGCTCACCTCAGCAACTGAGTCCACGGAAACGAACTTGTCAACCACAAGTCTCACCCTTTACAACAGTTCTGCATTGACATACAAGTAAGGAGTGAGCTATATATAAATATAACTCAGTAAGATCCTCAACTCGGTACTTTAATACCCTTGGAACAAGAGTTATAAAATACATCTGCACAACGAATATACATAAATAATATACACAAGAATATACTTCATAACATAAGGCTCAATAAGTTCAAACAAATATCACAACATGTCTCAATTCAATCTATACTTAAAACTTGTCATAAATAACAGTGAAAGAGACCAATTCATCACTCCGACAAGTCCATAGCAACATGTATAATGCTCTAAGAATATACTACGCAACGTGTACAAAGCCCCTAACATATTACGACAACATGGATATGCCCCTAATATATTACGACAACTATGTATGCCCCTAGTAACCATATCACAGTAATGAAGAAAGATATCCAGCATCATACCACATATAACTTATAAAAATATTCAATATTCTTCACAAATAGCATATCTAAGGCTGATTAAAGAACATCAACTCTGTCAAGCACATGTTTGTCCCAACACATGCACCAACCAGAGAAAAATATATTTTTCAATGCATGTTCGAAAAGCAAGTACTAAAGTTTAAAGGCTCACTTACCTTATTAATAACAAGTTCCACAACCTTGTACACATAGAACACCTAACAAAACAACCAACTTGCATCAATCTATGAAAAATTATTGATTATCGATATCAATTATGTTGGTCAACTCAAGTCTCAATATCCCTAACCTTCAAGTATAGAGTTAAACCTTAATACCCAATACCTTAGACTATAAATTAAAAGTAAAAGTATTTTTAATCTCATTATTAAAACTTAATTGGTGAAAATTCTGATAAACATGTTAATGTTTTATTTCTCCAAATATTACACAAACACCATAGAAATAAACTATGTTGAAGACCCAAAGGTGACTTCGAACAACTATTACTATATAGAGATTGCACTATCACCTAGAAGTGTGTGTGTTTTAAATTAACAAGAGCACACAACAACAAAAAAATTCAATACCTGCATTTACTATCCAAAAGACTGGTACAAAGATCAAGTTAATTTTGTGTATGAACTTTCCCAAATCACCTTGTGAGATCGAAAGGGAGCTAAAGAATTCCACTTGAAAGCAGAACGAAGAGCTATCCGGAGTTAAGCAGTTGAATTAATTACCCACCGGGTTCTCAATTT
>JAOTQR010000069.1:16574622-16588118 GCA_025774065.1 Solanum ossicruentum | reverse complement strand
CCAAAAAAACAACAATTGTTGTTTTTCTACTGTAGCAACCCGAGAGGGTTGCTACTGTGCAGGCCAATTTTGGCTTGCACTTTTGGCTCCCATTTCGCATTCCTTCGGTTAAATTTTCGTTCAACTATGGTTATACATACGTAGAAGACATCCATAGGCACCTCAAAACATAGAAATGTTGCCTATGGTAGCTTTTAATTAGGAGAGGTAGATATATAGTCGAAAAAGTACTAGGAAGAGATGATTGATAAGATGTTACATGACAGACAACTTACTGAGGACATGATCCTAACTAGATGAATATGAAAGTCGACGACTAATAGAAGGTTAGTAGGTAGTCAAGTGTTGTTTATTTTTTCTTATTAGTAATATCATACTAATCAATTGGTAACTCTCCTACTGTCGTATTCTTCAATTTTATTTTATTTTTACTAAGTTTGATATGATTTACTTGAATCATCCTAAGGATGATTTATTGAAGACAACTTCTCTACCTTAATTCATAAATTAGGAGTAATGATCATGTGTATACACCAATACCGCTCTCCCCAGACCTTATTTGTTAGGTCACACTAGGTATGTTGTTGTAATCACTTCATTAGATTATAGATGTTACAAAATCAAATCTCTCTGTAATAACATCATCCTTTTGTTGCTTTAGCAAAATATTGATTATAAGAATATATATTTAATAATATAACATAAAAGATCAATTTCACAAAATTAAAATAAGTACTCTCTCTGTCCCAATTAATATGACTCACTTTTCTTTTTAGTCTGTCCCAAAAAGAATGATACGTTTATATATTTAGTACCAATTTTACTTTAAAATTTATGATTTATCGTTAATAAAATGATTTACAGTCACACTCTATCACTTATTTTAGACCACAAATTTAAAAAATATTCTTTTCTTTTTTAAACTTTGTGTTAAGTTAAATCAACTCATATAAAATGATACGAAGAGATTAATTGTTACTGAGGATGATTTTACAGAGATGTTTAATCATATTGAGAAGTGAGGATTTAGTTCTCGATGTAAAATACTTCCTCCATTCACTTTTAGTTGTTAAAATTTTTTAATTTGATTTTCACTTTGTACTTGTTATTTTTAACAATTAAGATAGGACAAATTTTCTTTTCTTATTATATCTTCAATTTACTGTCATAATGTCATTGAATTAATATTCTTGAAAAATATAATGAGTAAATATGTACGAGATTCTATCAATTAATTGAGTAAAATGATAAAGTTATCATATTAATAATTATTTTGTTAATAATTGATAATCAAAAGTGTAAGATTAAGAAATGGACAAGCAGAAATTGTGGAAGTTTCAACGACCAATAACCACCATCAACGGCAGTTTAGTGGGGATTTTTTTTATTATATGAAAAAAGACAGAGAAATGACGTTCAAATATTTGCATGGATGGCCCCATTTCTGCCGACAAGTTTGTCTTTTTCACTTTAAAGGGCTCATGCACTTGGAAAAATACCAAGCCATGCAAATTGTTAATTTAATTTGCTCATTCTGTATACGGTGGATTCAAAATAATGATACATACATAAGATTGCGGTAAAGAATTTTTATTTCATCTTATGTCACCTCTGCGATATGACATAATTAAGTTATTTTATTTTTAAAATTATAAATTTTATATTTTAGGCCTACTTGAAAATATTTAAATTATGTATATAAGTCTGTATACATATTGTTAGTGAAAAAACCTTTTAAACCATTATAATAAGTTACATCTCTTATTTTCAAAATTAATCCTACATTTTCTAAAGATACATAAGAGATCAATTGAGGAGCTTTCGATCGTTATGTATGTTTGAATTGTCTAATTCTTCTTTATTTTGTAGGGCCAATAAAATATATTTTATGAGTTTTTTAATTTAATCTTTTTAAAGTAACTGCGTATTGACGTGTCTGCCTCTATTGCTTCATTATATTTTTTCAACTGCTCTAACTATAATTTTATAATATTACACCTAATAATTTATTTTTTCGGCTGTTTTCAACTATATTTTTACTATATCATCATAATCAATTATTTAAAAATCATGTAAATCTTGGAATTACAATAAAATAAATATAAACAAAAAATTAAGTCTTTTTTTAAACTGAACAATTAAATAACTATTTTAATAATCTTTTACTGATTATGTTTGTCTCAAAAAAAATACTTTAAAAAATATAATAGTATAAATAAACCAAGAAAGTTTTGTATATCAATAAATAAAATTTTAAGATACTATCAAAACTTTATATGTGGAACATAAAATTAGAATAAAGCAAGTAACATATTATTTAAAATTAACATAAAATGTGTTATAAGTCTCAGTAATTAACAACTTAAAATTTTTTAAAATATATATTTAAAAAATTTATTAATGTCACATAAATTGAGACAAAAAAATAAATATTTTTATTAGACTTGTGCTAACTCAAACTTTCGTAGCTAGTTTTAAAGGCAGAATAGAAGTTTACTTGAAAAATTGCTACAAAATACAGCAAAAGCTTTTAGATAATTAAGTAAATAAAAATATACATATTTTACCTTAATCGTTTGCTTAATTATTTCAAGAGGGGAGTGGATAATTCTTTTTTTTCCATTTTAATTCTCACTATGTGGCGTTCATTAATCTGATTTCTTCCCCTTTTTTTGGTAATTGCAATTTTTTACGTCGGGTAAGAAGTAATCGAGGAGGTAAGAATTCATGTCGTTTTCTTAAATATTTTTAGTCATTAATTATTTATAATTAATCATATACTAGTAAGTGCCTCATGTCTCTTTCTAAAATACTTTTTACTTATTAGATATTGAAACTAATAATAATTAATCATATATTAGTAGGTTTCCGTCAAGTCCTATCGCAATTATTTCAAATGACAAACTGTGACAAGAAAGAATCTTCTCCAAATTTTGTAAAGAAAATTCCACTTCTTTTAAAAATAATTTTTTTTACAAAAAGGTCACTCATATTAACAAAATTAGGGTTCTAGCCGCATGCATAATTGGACTAGAATTAACCCAAAGAAAGGAAGATTATCCAATTTGTAAGGAGGCCACTCATTTTATTATCATCAAGTATTATACTATCAAAATTTTGCCTCACAGAAAGAGTGGAAAATAATTGGGACAAAAAAAGATAGAATTTACACAATTTCTTTTCTAAGAAATGAATTATAATCCTTTATGGAACCTGCTAAAATGGAAGGCTTTGCACTATATCCAATTGGAGAATCTTCTTCAAATGCAAAGCGCAAGTCTTTTTAGAGCACTTCTCCCTTTGAGATAAATCTCATATATGATTTTGTGGAGTGACAGTAAAAATGACTTATCTGTTAAGTTTTTCACTGTCACCCTAGATGAACCAAGTTATTGTTTGCCGATAATTAATTTCATACTTAGATTCCACATATCTTGACATTTAAGCTGAAATGACATTGATACCCTAATTAAAATATCAAGTGCACGTGGAGGATTAATGCAATAGGAAGAGTCAATAATTCATTCATCTATATATACTTCACATTGCACTCTCCATTTTGCATTACCAAATACTTATTCTAGTTAGTAATATTATTTACAAATTAAAGAATATTTAGGCCAAACAAAAACCATGGGCCTAGTTGGCATATCACATTTGGTCATTTTTTCTCAATATCTAATAGCAATTGTTTTAGTTTGTTTCATTATCCCAAGCCTGGGTTTCAAACCTAAACACTTCAATTTGTCCACCTATGCTACTCACTGGGGGACGGCCGGCGCTACTTGGTATGGCAGTCCCGATGGTGCTGGTAGTGACGGTAACTACTTACGCCTTTTGCGTCTCAGTACCATGTTAAAGTCGTGACAATGCATTTTCTCTAAAAGTTATACTGAAAAATAAGGTGTTACAACTTTACGTTAACGTTACGCATGCATATGTTGTTAGGAGGATCTTGTGGATATGGAAGTGCAGTATCAGAAGCACCTTTCTCTTCTTTGGTTACTGGGATTGGTCCATCCCTTTATAAATCTGGAAAAGAATGTGGAGCTTGCTACCAGGTTCCCCCTAATTAATGCATCAACTTTATTAATATATAATGTTCCTTTCTTTAACTAGCAGTTAATATTGTATGTGATAGGTAAAATGTACAAAGAAGGAGCATCCATCGTGTTCAGGAAAAGGAGTAAGAGTTGTGATAACAGATTTTTGTCCAGGAGGACCTTGTGTGGCCCAATCAGCACATTTTGACCTGAGTGGAACTGCATTTGGTTCAATGGCCATTCCTGGACAAGAACAAAAACTCAGGGATGCTGGGGTCTTGCAAATACGTTATGCTAGGCAAACTCAACTACCACTCCCTGCACACACACACACACACACAAAAAGGACTTACATTAGAGTAGTTCTACGTTTGGTACCCTGAACAAGCATAAATAGTCTTTGATAACAATACTGGGGTCGTTTGGTTTGGAACAATTTATCCTACAATTAGTTATTCTGAAATTAATGGGATAACTTATCCCATTGGTATGGCATAAATAGTGAGATACGTTATCTCAAAATTTTATCTCATCACTGTTTTCCTATCGCATGACTATTTATGTTTATCCCTCACACCAAATGACCTCTTAGCTCTGTCCTAATCCTGGTATAACTTAAACACCAAAGAAAAGACTATTTTATACATGTTGAATCGTGGAATATAATACCTGGATCAAGTTATTCCTAGATAACATAATAAAAATAACAAAAATACCTTTGAGATTCCTAGCTCAAACCCTTTTTCTACTAAATAAGGTGGAGTATATTTTTGTAAATAATCAACTTACATATATTATGCGGTGCATATTATTTTTAATACAAGAAACTACATAGTCAAGAAAAAATAATTTCAAACTAAAGCTAGCATACAATAAATAGCTACATGTAGTTAAATTAACAATTAAATACTCTAATCTGAAGCATAAAAATTCATTAGAGTACTTTTACAATATAAATTAGCTTCTTTCTTATATACTGAACATGCACATTTTTGGACAGGGAAAACATGTTTAATAACGTAACGTGAAAATTTTTATTTCAGTAGAAGGCTGTCATATAGTCTGGAAAGCAAATAATAAATACTATTTGTAATTTTATGAATTACAGAGTGGCATGTGATTATTCGAGGAAAAACATAGCATTCCACGTTGATCAAGGTTCGAACTCGGAGTACTTTGCAGTTGTGATAGAATTTGAAGGAGGAGATGGTGATCTTGGTAAAGTTGAATTGAAGGAAAAAGGAAAAAATTGCAAATGGAGGCAAATGCAACAGTCTTGGGGTGCTGTTTGGAAGTTAGATGCTGGATCTGAGTTGCATCCTCCTTTTTCTGTACGATTGACCTCTCAATATTCAAATCAGATATTAATAGCCAAGAATGTGATTCCTACTGGTTGGCAACCTGGTGCTACCTACCGATCCCTTGTCAACTATAGAGTTTAAATCTTATGCGTTGATAGTCGGTGTGTATTTGGCTTGAAGTATGTGGCCGGACCAAGGATGGTCTCGCGCTAACCATATATATAGTATATGTGTTTGTATGAATTATAAATAAATGGGTGATTTAATAGAACAAAGATTGTATTCCAAGTTCTCAACAACAGCGTAGTGTACAGAAAGTAAAAATGCATGGACAGCTACCCACTAGTACAATTACAAGCCAAAAGAAATGTATAGAAAGAAAGCAAATAACACAACGGCATCCAAGCAAGTCCTTATATTGCAGACTCCTGTAAATAGTTAAAATTAAAATTTGCTTGACAACTTGCTATCAGGAAGCACAGGGATTGTTAAAGTTGAATCTTCTAAATAAACCATTATGCCTTTAGAAGCCTCTGTGCAGCTTCTACATATTCCTCCAGTCTGCTAGCCACATAATGCATGGCTGGCCTATTAGCAGAAAAGGGTGAACAACAACTGATTGCTAATCTTACATATTTTGCCACCAATTCATTATCATAGGTTTCATCTAGCATGGGGTCAACAATATTGGCAACATCACCAGCAGAAAGCGAGTTACCAACCCATTGAGTTATGTGACAGTTCTTGCTTGTTATCACAGGTGGCTGCCCCGTGATGAGTTCCAAAAGCACGACTCCAAAGCTATAAACATCACTCTTTTCATGCAACTTCTGTAAATGAGCATACCTGCAACCCAACAACGGTGTCTCCCATGAGGATTTAATACATGATAACTGGATAGTGCAAAGAGTTCTTATACCATCGATCAATATAATATACTCTCTCCGTCTCAAAAAGGATAGCCTAGTTTGATTTGACACAGAATTAAAGAAAATATAGGACTTTTTAATCTTGTGGTCCTAAATTAAAGTTATTTCAGATGTACCAAGATGCTCTTTAATCTTGTAGTCTTAAACATGTCACGTGTAAAGTTGAAATTAAAGTGTTGCCAAAAAAGAAAATGGATCAATCTTTTTGAAAGAGACTAAGGTCATTCTTTTTGATATGGAGGGAATAACAAGATACCATTCATTTTAATGATCATACCAAAGAATGAAATCTACAAGATGAATGATGATTATTGAAACTACTTACTCTGGATCAAGATAACCGATAGTGCCAACAACTGCAGTTGACACAAAAGAGCTCTCATCTACAGAAAAAGCTCTAGAAATTCCAAAATCGACAAGTTTTGCATTGAAACTTTTATCTAATAAGATGTTGGTACTCTTAACATCTCTGTGGACAATAGGCGGCGTGCAACCATTATGCAGATAATCCAAACCTAAGAAGTTGTACATGCACAAATCCAACTCATTAATTTCAGTAAAGAGACTAAGAAAAGACCAAGATGAGTGAAATCAACAGAAAAAAAAAGGAGTTATTACAATCTCGGATCTATAGGTTTAAAGTTCAAAATTATCTCCTGCACAAATCCTTCGGACAAAAACTTATCATTCGTAATAAATTAGGACGAAAACACCATAAAGTGGGTGAGAAGAGAATAGACAGAAATATAAGGCATTAGGCAACCCCTCTTTTTTGGGCATAACATTCAATCTTATCTCAATATATGCTAGCTCCTCCAAGGCAAGAAAGCCGATATGACTTTATCTTGATGAGATATACCAAGTTATATCTTCTGTTCTATAACCACAACCTAGTGATGTAGGTGATAATTGCTATTAGGGTCAGTCTCAAGGAATTGGCTTTCAACAGAAAAAGGATTCCCTTTCTAAACACATGCAAGAAGTAAGAGAACTCAAACATAAGACCAACACTACCAAAGATGTTAGCTTACCTTCTGCTCCATTCAGGGCCACCTGAAGTCTCTGTATCCAAGTCAATGATTTTGGACCTATATATCAGCAAATTAAATTGTTTTAATACATTTCCCTGATGTATCAGAAATTGTGTTATATATGTTGAACATCAAAACAAGCTGAAGAATATTAATTAGACAACAATTTTTGGGTAGAACATCTCCAAGTAAGAAGAGAATATAAAAGATGAAATAGTAGTATTTCTCTTTCTCAGATGAAGAAATAGTAGGATTTCACTTTCAAGATTTGAAGTCATGATGGTTATGAAACAGATAAAACTTACTAATCAAAAGAAAATGAAATATCAATGAATGACCACATTCCTCTGTTGGAAGATTGTCCATTACCAAACAATTTATCATATTGTTGTCTTGATGGAAACAGAAAAAATGGAACCTTCCTAATTAGTTAGTGAGATAACTTTAAACAGATAAAGAAGACTAAAACGTGAAAATTGCCAAATTCTCACCATTGAGATGCTCTTTTACGGTCCCATTTGCCATGTACAACAAGTGAAATCAAATTTTTGTGATGAACTCTTCCCAATAGCTCAGCCTATAAAACCATATACATAGATATTGAATTAGTTCTAAGCTGTTGGTAAGTCTGTACAGAATCTACAAATTGTTGAAATATATAGTGAGGGGTTCTAAAGGAGTTCATGGAATTCAATAGGACCAAGTTTGAAACCTCAATCTGGAATTCCTTGTATCCTGTCTCAGCAAGCATCTTCACAGCAACTTCTTTGTTGTCCACGTAGCCATGGTATACCAATCCAAATCCACCTCTGCCTAAAATCTTCTCAAAGTTGTTGGTCATGCTCACTATTTTAGTGTATGGAAAACGTTGGCTTCTTGAATCAAAAGACTCAGCCCTTTTATCCCCTGATCACAGTAGCATTGTCCTAATTTAGTGCAAAATTCTTCATCTTCAGTATGACAAGAATAAAACAGACTTGCACACAGCATACCTTTGCGTTTGATGTAGTAGCAAATGGTGATAACCACAATCAAGAGCACCAACAGTACAGCTACTGATGCAACTACCGGAATAGTAAGATTCTTTTTTGTACACTGAACAGATTGACAATGAATTGGAATGAGGGGTACAAATCCATCCACGCTGTTGAAAATAGGTGTGTCACTCCAGCATAGATAAAATCAGAAGTTACATAACAATCTCTCTATTTACATCCATGAGATATTCAGTTAATTGAACCAACAAAATAAGATGTACAAATAGCATATTATTTCTGAACTAGAAAAACATTGTTAGACTTGGCACTTGAGCAAGGACCCAATCCAAGGAAAAGTTCATTACCCACTAACAGGAATAATATCTCCCTCTGCTTGAATCTAATGCAGTCAGAAGCACCTTAAACCAGAAACACACTTTAAATTAAATAATGTTGTTACTTTTAGAGTTTTAGTGCGTAAAATGCTGCTAGAAAGAGATATCATATAAGAACAACTACTGCTGAGTACTTGGCTAGATTTTTTCTTTATATAAGCATAAAAACTGTTGGGACTAGCCTTGGGCATGAATTCTTCTTTGATCAAAGGAATGGGACAAAAGAAAAGTAGAACCATATGCTTCACAGGTTCAGTCTGATCTTTTCATTTTTAAACGGTGGTGTCTTGTCCAACTTTCCTGTAACTCAACTAATTCCATGAGATACTTGTCACCTCCATAGGAAACAGGTATTAGGTAACTTGTCCACCAATGCTAGGACACATAGAAAGAAATCCCCTTATATTTTTGTCTCCCCTAAAATTTGAACTCGAGATCTCATGATTCTTAACCCACCTCATTGACTACTATGCCACACATTTGGTTCACATGTTAAATCTTATCTTCTGAATCTAAGGATCTGAAAAATGGAAGAATGTGCTCTTTTCGTCTCACAATTGCATCTCCTCCTATCAGCCAATGCTTGCAAAGCCTCAAAAGGCAAACTAAGTACAAGCCCTTGGAAAATTCCAAGGAGAAAATTTAAATTTACGGTTATTGAAGCAAAAGTTCTATAATGCAAGATTGACTGGCATAAGCTAACAATATATCTTGTCAAAGTGGCGGGAATAATATTTCCTTTTTACAAAGCAATTTTGGACCATATCTCAGATTTTCTTTTTTCGCATCATTATTGTGCAGGAGCCATGCTAATATTCTCTCTATCATTCCAATTTTATCAGATATTCCAGAAGGGAAAAAATATATATATTTCAGATGAAGTTTAAGTGCAGCTGTATACATCCTGTAAGGCACATATGCTGCATAAATTGTACTTTTCATGGTTGTGAATAGGTAACCATTACTTGCAGAATATGAAGGTGAGAATTGCTATATGTACTTATAAGAAATTCACATTAAACTTAACTATAATTTCCAGTAGATAATATGTTCTGGTGAGTTCTACCCATTATTTGGCAATATGTAGAACATATTACCTACTGGAAATTAAGGTTTTCACAGATGAAACTACAGACATAGGGAAGATTGTTATGCTCCATGTGATAAACTACTGCTAGCTATTGATATTCTTGATATGGAAACATATCACATAACTGAGCAACAAGGTTTCGTTAATTGCTTTTTCAGTAAGTCCAAGAGGAATTGAAACCCAGAACTTGTTTCCAGTAAAGTTTCTGCCATAAAAATAGCAAAGATACTTTATTTATTTGATAATTCTAATTGAGCGAATGATCATAGCCAATGGGAAGAAGGAGGTACAAGTACTACTTACAAGAATCTCAAGACCGCAAGTCCTGAAAGAAAACTTGGTATTTGACCTGTTAAATCATTGTCCGATAGATCCCTGAGATTTTCAAATCATTTCATTCTCTTGAATTATGATTCTCTTTTTGGTCAATTTTCATAGGTTTTAGTTTTTTGGTATAAGGAAACTTACAAGTACTATAAAGCAGTTAGATTTGATAGAGAAGATGGAATCTCCCCACTTAATCCACCGGAGGACAGGTCCTTGGGAAGAGGTTGACACATTTAGCATGGGGAATTTAGAAGAACATAGAGGTACTTTACTTTGAAAGAACCTTGAAGTGACCTTATTCCTCAAACATATTATTCTGTCAATGCACAATATATTAGACAACTCAAATGATATAAGTATTCGAAACATACAAGCGTATAATTCGTGTAGTACTGCTGGAACTGTAATTGCAGCGAAGACCTTCCCATGCGTAATCTTTTGGCAAGCATGGATCTCCTTGCCAGTTTTTCTTCACGTCAAAAGTCTTCTTAATATCCATTATTGCATCAACTACACTCCGAGAAAGCAGAGTAGGGATAAATAAAAGAAAACATGGATAGAACCTGAAACATAACTCTTTAAATACAGTAAAATCAAATTCTTTGCTAATAAACTTTTTGCCCCATCAAATTATGCCAATTAAAATTACACAGAGGGATCAACATATCTCCCTACAAGATAGTGCTTCTAAGCAACACTCCAATTAACTAGATACCAGCAGACAATGGCTTAAAATTGATGCACTTAACAATATAAACAAGGTGAAGCTGTTACTGTTAGTGGACAAATTACACATGCTTCAATCAACGTTTTAGCTTATAACACATAAATTTTCATAATTTAAACGAATAAGACATGCTTCAATTTATTTCTCCTCTCTTAAAATACATTATGGGTAACAAAATTACACCACAATAAATTAGACATTTTATCACCACAAAAAATAGCAAATATCATTACAGCAGATTATTTGTGGCGACAAGAGGATTAATCAGAGAGATCAACCTTCCACAAGTGCAGTATGCAGAATCTTTTTTTTATGATTAGATGTTTAGATTGAATCATGAATATCATTTTGCCTTCTCCAACATCTTTCATAATATTGAAATAACCATGTTTAACAATATTCATATGCGGCCCTTTCAAGTAATCAATAGCTTAATTTAACAAATTTTCAAGCAACCGTTATCCCCAAAAAGGGTAATAGGGCGACGGAACAATATACGCACCGTCATTTTCATCAGTATGAAGCTTGACGAATCGTTTAGCAGCATAGACCTCAAGTGCGTTAATAAGTGGCGGCAGTTTCGAACTGTTTGTTGGACGCAACGTATAGTTGAAATTGATAGCCATTCGCTTGTCGTCCATCACAAAAGTGGTCAAGTACTCTGGCTCGAATTCCGCCCAGGTCGCCGTTTCACCATTAATAATGACATCAAATTTTCTGGTCTGATTAGGTTTAAGGGTCACGATTTCAGCAAAATACAAGTAGGTATAGTACTGAATACTGGGATCTGCAGGACCCCAAGAGAGAGTCCAGGTAGTAGAATTCAGCGGCGTTGCTGCGGTTCCCATGGAAAGAGTTGGTGGGTAAAAGTCGTTCTTGATATCTCTGTCGACTTCTCGTCTTGTGGCAACAATATCCCATTGTGGAAGCTGAAAAGCTTCCCAAATTCGATCATAAGCGTCAAAGCTATATCTACAAGGAGAAATATAGATTGAGTGCATAAAAATTGTGGCTTCCTATTATTATCAACTACTCCTACTATAGGGTTGAAGTTAATGAAGCACGCTCCCATGGCCAACTGAAGTTGGAAGAAAGTATCCTTTGATATCGTACTGTATAAAATTTGATATCAAAGAGAAAAAGGGTCGAAGAATACTGCTAATTGATTCCATTACAAAGAGAGAAAATACTAAAAATACTTATTAACTTTATTACACGAATTACTAGTTTCGTGTTTAAATTATTAATGGACTTGAAAATATCTGTCAACTTGGTAAATTAAGTTTAAATATACTCTTGAACTTGACACGAACTACTAGGATGCATTTAAGTTTACTTCGTCATATTAAGGGGTGTTTTTAAGCCTAACAATAGTTTAAGAATGAAACTAGTAATTTATGTTAAGTTTGAATGTGTATCTAAGCTTAGTTCACCCAGTTAAGAGGTGTTCTTAAAATCTATCAATAATTTAGAAATGAAACTAATAATTTGTGACAAGTTTGAGGGTATTTTTAATATTTCTCTTTATTATAAATGACTTAAAATATCCTGCTTTTACCTTTTAATAAGAGTATTATTTAATAGAGGTGTGTATTAGTTGGTTTGGTTCAATTTTGTAAGTTATTGATTCGATTTATTGATTTTTTATTTTTAATATACTAAACCAATAAGAAACTAAGAAAATAATTTTAATCGATTTTCGATTATCAATTTCAAATCCTTAACTATTCGGTTTTCGGTTTATCCGATAAAAATAATAATAAGAATTTGCATTAATAAAAGTAGATAGAGCACGAAGTACGTTTACAAACTTGTAAAAACTATAATAACTAAAATACTAAATTGCATAACTAATCATTTAAGTATTGTAAAGATTAAAATATGCAAGTCATTGTGATAATGTCCTATTACTATTAAATTAATAATATTTAATATTTATGAAGGGGTAAAATAATAAATTATTATAATTTTATTGGGTTATCGATTTACCCAATAACTCAATAGTAAAAATCGATATCGAATTGATAACCCAATAATCTTTTTTTTCGAAACTATTGAAAACCCGATAACCTAATAACCCAATAATAATAAATCAATAATATTTTTATCGACTCAGTTTATCAGTCAGTTCGATTTTTGCACACCTCTATTCTTTACCTTTATTTTTAATTTGTAATTATACTTCTTTTCACCTTTTCGACTAAAAATATTATTAATCTTAATATAATTAAATTATTTTTTCTAATTAATTAATTTATTATTTTATTTAAAAAAATTTATTTATTTCAATTTTTCATATTAGCTCATCTGAGAATATTTAAATTTTAAAATTTATATTTATATATCTAAATAAAAAACTTATTTGCAAAAGAAAGAATAAAATTCTAAGTCATATTATTAAAAACAACATAAAATTCTTAAATTCATATTATTATTCTTGAAATAAAACTATAAAATTCTTATTGTTCATTATATACCATAAATTTTTTTTTTATTTTATGTTCCCTACACAATTATATTACGTTTATATTTGTGTAATGAGTATTTATTTATTGGTATTTTAATTTTTAATTATATTTAAACCATCATATTAAAATTTAATTATATTGATATATAATGTTTTTTTAATTTTACTTTTAAATAAATAATAATAATAATAAAATTTATTATTTCTTT
>JAOTQR010000069.1:16550878-16572026 GCA_025774065.1 Solanum ossicruentum | reverse complement strand
ATGTATTTTTCTGTGTATTCTGGGAGCTGCTGCAGGTGAGGTTAGGCAATAAAACAGAGGAAACTCTGCCGAAATTTCGGTAGAATTCTAGGTTGTGATTATAAAGAAGTTCCACTTAGTAGGTGATTACGTGTCCTTATCGGGCACTGGTCACGACCCCAGGGAGGGGTGTGACATTATTATTATGGTAGTTGCAAATTTTTTCAAATTAAATAGCACGTTTAAGGAGGAGTGGTCTTTCCTCCTTTTAAGGAGGATTTTATAATTCAATTTGTGATTTTAATTTTTTTTTTAAAAATGTATGACTCATATATATAATGTAATCAAAGATTCATTATTTTAAATTTTTATCAAACAGAACAAGGAAAAAAAGACAGGTTCATCTTGAAGAGATAATTTTACCATATGAGAGGATTACATTAAAAAGAAATATATAATCACTAATATTTTTTATTTATTGAATTAATATTTTATTGTAAAATTATATGTATTTAAAAGTTTATACACCACAAGTATTTATATATAAAAATAAAGATAGAAACATGTAATTTATTAATGCGCCTTAGAATATGAACAATAATTTATTCATTTGATAAGATTATATATACAAGAGTAGAGAAATTTTGATACTTTTCTCAAATTATAAAATTTTCATATTTATAAAAAAAACAACTTTTTGAGATTCAAAATATATATCCAAATAAAATTTCATCTTCAAATTATTCTGATTCAAAATCATGTCCAAACGAACTGTAAGGGGGAACTCCCTGGTCCCATTCTTACTGACTATTATTTTATATTTGAATATTAGAAAATATTCTGCTTAATTATATACTTTTATCGTTCTTAATATTAATATTGCTTCATTCATCTGATTTAAGTGGTACTTTTTGATTTGATACAGTATTTAAGAAAAAGAATTTAAAATTTATAATTTAAAATAATTCTTAGATATTTATATAATTGAGAATTATTTCATTAAAGATAAAAAAAGAATTTTAAAGTTAGTTTTTTTTAATTACTATTTTATTTTATTTTTTTATTATTATTATTGGTGATCTAAGTGGCTTAGCAGTTGTGAAGATGCGCCAACACGCTCCAGTTGGCAAATATTAATATAATTCCACTTGCTTTTATGATCAATGTTTTTCCAAAGGTACTAAATGATCTTTTTCTAGAACTATACTTGAGTACCAAGTCTAAACACTCTTAAGAACTTGAAATAGTATGGCAAAAAATTTATTGTTGCATTACTTTTCATGATTTATTACAAACTTATATCATTGTTTTAGGACTTCAGTTTGAAATAAGTTGGAATCGCTAGTAATCATCGGTCAGCTATACGACGGTGAATTCATTAACAATCTAAAATGAATTGAAAGTTTAAACTTCATGATAATAACCTAAATTTGAGCAAGTATCGTGAAGTTCGAATAACAAATCTCTACGGTTATTTTAACTGATGACTATTTTTTAGATACATTGCAACTACTGGTTATACTTTAATGGCCCAAACTTAAATACTTGTTAATTTGTAGTTGTCAAAAATTTCTTAATTTGATTTTCATTTTTACTTGTTATTTTTAATAACTTAAGATACGACAAAATTTTTGTTTCTATTGTATTCTTAATATATTGTCATTGAATTAATGATTTTAAAAAAAATAGTGGGTGCGCCATATAGCTTAATAACGGTAAAATGGTAAATTTACTATATTAATAATTGTTTTCTTAATAAGTGTGTCAACTCAAAATTTAAAAACTAAAAAATGAATGGAGAGAGTAATATACTCCCTTCGTCCCATATTACTTGAATCTTTTAGATTTTTTTCAAGGTTCAAAATATTTGAATTGTTCAAAATTCAAGATGAATGTTTGAAACTTTTTTCATAATTGTCCTTTCATTTATTAAACTTTTATATTTTCTAGGAAATAAATTATAATACATATTTATGATTTTACAAAAGTTAATAATAAAAAGTATGATGTAAATTTTGTCTTTGAATATTTTTCTTAATATATGTGCATTACCTCACAAATTCAATTAATATGGAACAGAGAAAATATTATATAGCATTAATTATAAATTTAGTTAGTACAAGGTTTGCTCTTACCCAAAATAGGATTACTATTTTTTTTACTTGAAATAATAAAAAAATGAAATACTCTTTTTTTTATTTCTCCCTTTCGTGAATTTTTGCAATATTTCTCTCTTTCATTAATTTCTACAATTCGTTATCTCTCCTAATTAATAAATTACCCAACGAATCCTACCTCTACCATAAAATTGTTACGGTTTACTAAATTTGTATTATATGAATACATATATAATGCATTTCTAACACAATTTTAATAAATTAAATATAAAATAATTTAAATAATGTTTGAAATTCATACAGACTATTTTTTGACATCATATATCATATCATATCGTATCATATATTTTATATATACATAAAAGAGAATGTTAGGCCTACCTATGTGGCACTTCTACATAATTCTTATTTATTTTTTCTTAAATAATTCAGTATTTTAAAAATCAATTAAATAACTCAATTAATGATCGGTTGTTTTAAACAGTTTAATTTTGGTTATACATTACTAAATTAAAATACGAAAAAGTTGGGAGGGTATAATTTTTTTTAAAAGAAATTGGTTATATATTATCAAAGACATTATATTTGGGATATCTCATAAAATCTTGATATTTACAAAGAAATCAAGACATCAAACATTGTCTCTCTCAAAGCAAGCGATGTCTAACATTCTTGGAGGTCCATATTATTCTATAAACAACAACATACCGAGTGAAATTCTGAAAGTGAGGTCTGGGGAGAATAGAATGTACACAGGCCTTACCACTATCTCATAGAAGTAGAGAGGTTGTTTCCTAGAAACCCGTCTCAAAAACCCATAAACAGAATAAACTAGATATAACAAAAAAGAAAGAAAAAGAAAAGGGAACAGAAAGACATATAAGACATATGTAATAATGAAAAACACATGATAGTATGTAAATATGATAAATTTAACTCATATAAGACAAGTAACAAAAAACACATGATATAAGGAGTAAGGACACGACAAAACCTACTACCCTACTATATCACACGATCGAACATCAATCTAACCCTACTAACCTATTAACCTTCTACTTATGATCCTTGAATTACGAGATTTTTTAAGAAAAACTAAACAAGAATAAATTAAGTTGTTCTCACAAATATTCATCAACAAATCTCTTCTCGTCATATTTTATTTATGATTGTAGTCATTTTAATCACTTTAATTATTGTTAACATATATATCGTTAAGCACATACACCTAGGAGTACTGTCAAAAGAATATGAATAATCGACCGAATCGAACCATATCGAATCAATTTTTGTCATTTTCTCAATAAAATTGCGGACTTTTATTTAACTCTACAATCATTCCGAATAATTGGGATGGTCTTTTTAGTTTATGAAAAAAAATATGAAATATTCTCAAACCGAAGAACTTTACATGTATATAAATATATTCTATATATTAACATGTTAAATTTATACATAAATTTATCTTATAAAAATTTTCAAATAGAAATATAACCTAGTTCCTAAGCCTCTAGTGATTTGATGATTTTGTGTCATTCCTCTTTAATTAGTCTTTAATTAGTAAGTTTAAAATTAAAAAGATGCTATAACAGAAACTCCATAAAAAATGACAAAAAATTTATGCAAATATTCCTATATTAAAATTTAGATCAAATAATATGGCAAGAAGATTTTATATTCTTGACTTTTTAGTCAATTAAAGTGTTTCTTCAAAAATATATATTTGCAAAAAAATATTTTAATAATAGTTTATTTTAAAGTGATACTTTAAAAATTAAAAAAATCGAAAATTAACCAAACCGTACCGATACCGAAGAGAAATCGTTATGATTAGGATGGTTTAAAAAATTTAATTTTAGTTATACATTATAAAATACCTGAAAAGTTGAGATGGTATAATTTCTAGTGTAACTTACACAAATCTCATACTTTTTGGAGCTAATATCAACTTTTTTAAAAATGACCAAAAATCCCTTCTTTTTGATACAAAAAACGAAACTAGTGATATAGGTCGAAAAGGTAGGAGCATTAAGGAATTTTAACTATGATACATGGAGAAGTAGGGATTGTAATTTGTATCAATAGGTGTTGCAGTTTTGTATCATTTAAGAGATTTTTGTAATTTTATAAAAGAGTCAATATAATATGAAACTATATAAACATAAATTGTGTATTTTTGTAATTTTTTCTAATTTATAAAAAATAACCAATCGAACCATCCCATTGACACTAACGCGCACCAATGATTATATTCAAGCCAAACATTATCAAGGCAAGTAATCCTTAAAAAAAAAATACTATACCATATATGTACTCATGCTATAAATGTAGCATCCGGCAGATTACAAAAAATCATTTACGAATTTTTTTATGCAAGAAATTAAAGAGCTTCCATTTACTAATAATTCATTAAAGAAGTGATAAATAATTTTATTTCTTGATTGACAAACATAACGCATTACTGCATGTCGTTACCAGGATTTATAGACAAGATTATAGCAGTTTAGATGCTTTTATCGTCAATTTTCGTGACTTCTAAATTTTTTCGTCTGTTATCTAATCTCACTTTTAAATATGAAATCAAAATAAAGATGTAAATGGTCGGCAAATATCTAGAAGACTTGTCATGTAAAATGTTGAAATTGGAAACTTACTAAATATAGAAGAGAGACTCTTTTTGGAACCAAATTGAAAAGAAAAGTAAAATGCTTAAGCAAGAATGAAAGGAATATAAATGTTGTATATAATTATAATGTTTTAAATAAATATTTATATATTCAGCTCAATTCGATTTTCTTGATTATATTCTTATACCAAGCCAGATTAAATTTCCCTAATTTTTGAGATAGGTGCAAACAAAAAGCGTCAATTTTTATCTATTTTTGGTCTCGTTAAATTTTATATTTTACGTGCACACTCTTAATTTCACTTATTCATTTCAGCTAGTTGTGCAGTTTAGGGATGTCAATGACGGTTGAATTCATGACTTGAACAGTAAATTATCAAGTTATTAAATAGATGATTATTAATCCATCGAAAGTTTTCCTTAGATAAAAATAAACACGATCAAGGTGAACTAAATAATAAAATCATAACCTAATTCACTTACATCTTATCAAATTTAAATTATTTTTTCTCCTATTATCGTTTGTATAATTAATTATCAAACAAAACTAATAGATATGTGTGGTATGCTTGATTATTATTTTTGTTTTATGCTATATATATATATATATATATATCAAAAAACATAAAGCGTTTTTTCCTTCTAAATACTTTGATAAGGTTGATCTCTCATGGATCAATGTTCACAGGCTATATCTTTAGTTCAAATCAATTTAATTTGTAGATTTGTTAAATTGAGCACGTTAAAATAAGTTTAGTCGTTAAATTGACAAATCATCAATAACATGTTCAAATTTGAAAAAGTCATCATTTTCCAAATTAGAATAATTTTCACAACCTCGCTGCAGTTCATTGAATTAAACGAATTTTTATGTCCAAGGCCTTTTGACTTTCGATGACTCAACTATTGCTTGTTTTATTCTTAAATCGCTACAATTGATAAGTTGAAAATGACGAGATAGTAAAAGAATAGTGAATTAATATATCAGAAATAAACAATAAATCGGTAAATGAAAATATGAATTAAGATGAGAAGTGGAATCTTCAGTGAGTTTCAATGTGTTTGATTGGCAACATCACCGGATAAGATGATTTTGAACATTTGGGCTGTGAAAGCTTAATAATTTTAAATATTAGAACTTTTAGGCATCGTTTGATGTTAGGCATAAGTTATAATAATTTTACAACAAAATATAAGATTATTTTATTCCATATTTGATCGGAGGTATAAGAGAATTTTTGAACTATTTATTCCATCATTTTTTCCTTAGTGATGGAATAAATTATCTCATATATATACTAAAATAACTTTTTCCATCAATCTCGAATGGAGCCAAAGATTGACTATTTTTTGACTTTGGAGTATGATAGAATAAAACAAAATGATTCTTTAAACTATCTGCGCTTCTTTCATTTGTGAATTAGCAGTTAGTCAATGCAACTTTCGACGCTCCTCATGGGTCATCTGGAAACAGCCGCTTTATGTTTTTAAACATAGGGGTTAGACTGCGTACATCCCCCTCACCCCGCAATGAACGGGAGCCTTTTGAGACACTGGCGTATGTTGATTATGACGACACTAAAATAACTTATCTCAGGCCAATTTATCTGAAAATTACATGTTACCAATCAAAGAAACGATCCTTACTGTAATTCTAGAATTTGATAGCATTAGAAAGATCTGGAAGCAATACGAAAAAGGATAGCAAGGCGTTAGCGCGTAGGGGTAAAAGGGTAATATTAAGAGAGTGGGGGACCAAGTGTAAGGGCACGTGAGCAGCAACACGCACCGGTGTTCGCCGTTGCAATTATCAGTTACTTTTATCATCTCTCTCAGCTCATTTCACTACTGCTCCTAACGACTCCCTTTCATACAACTCCATTTTTGCCCACTTCCAGTCCATTCTTCTTCCACAAGCTTAGCCTACTCTCAAAATATCTCTCCAAAAATCATAAAAGATCTTCACTTTCCCATTCATTCTAGAAGTTTTCAACAATCAAAAAACGCATTTCCTCCATTTCCTCCATAACTAGGGTTCCTGTTCCATTCCAGATCGACAGCTAGGTATGGAGAACAACCTTTTTATTTTCTCTCCGTGTTTTCATCTCCTTTTCATATTTCTATCGCTACAGCTCCAGTAACTGGTTTTTTCTGTTTCACATGCATGTCATCTCTGTGTATGCTTTGTTCGTCTGTTTGTATAGACTTGCAGGGATGACAGTTAGGGTTTTCTTTCTTTTCATTCTGGAATTCTTTTCCAAGAAATTAAAGTAAAACATGTTAGCTTGTTGTTTACTCGGGAAAAAAATGGAGTCGATCTAGGGCTAAATAAGAAAACGCACCAAGTCAAGTTCTAAAAACTGGATCGATCAAGTTACTTTTGAAAATGGCTACTGCTTTCATAAGTTTATCATCTTTGTAAGCTTCAATCTCCAAAAAAAAAAAAAGATTACTACTTCTTGTTTTCATATGAATATGAACTCATGAATCATTAATCTGCAAAATTGTCCGTAAGTTTACAGCTTTTCTGTTCGATCAGTTTAGTCAAAAAGCACTGGGATTTTTCACCTTTTATCAGTGATCTGTTTGTGTTGGATGAATATACATAAATCAAAGTTGGTGTCTAGGAGAGAAAACATGCCTGCGGATGGCGCAGTTCATGTCTGGGTTATATCTCTGTATGAGTTTTTTGATCTTTTCGCTTTTCAGCCGCTATGTTTAATGCATTACTATACATGGAACTCTTCATTTCTGGAAACCCTAATGGCAGCAGCTGATCAACACCCACTGCTATCAACTTTTTGAGTTTGAACCCCAAATCATTAGCGTTAATCAGTCATATTATTTGTTTCTACAGATAAAGGCAATGGAAACTTACTACAGAAAAAGATCCAGAAAAATCATTCAAGCTAACATCGTAAGCTTTCTCTCTCTACTTACACATTTTCTCTATCTAAATAGTTGGGCGCGGAATGGTTTCTATCAGAATCTGAATATTTCCTTTTTCTGTTATGCCATTTTTTGGCATCATTTGATGTGAGTAATGTACACGCGCCAATCAAAAAAAAAAGTGTAGCTTTCAGTGCGAGTGCGTGCATGTAATGTTTGTCAAAAAGACAAAGGGATCTTCTTGATGATGATGGCGATTTTAAATAAATAACCCGCATGAGTGGGGCTTAATTAAGACAATCAGTTTAATTTATTATGCATGCATGTTAATATAGTACTAATATTCCAAAGGATCATAAAATTTTTATAGGGAAATTGAGAGTACGTGCTTATATTTATATTGTAGAGAATGAACGATGATGGTGGTATATATGTATGTACAGGAAATGGATTACCTGAAAGGGCAAAAGCAAAGCTGTGTCTCTGGTGCAGACACTACTGTACCAGCTTTGGCCAGACATGAAAACCAACCACTTCTGCCCACATCAGATAATCACTCTACCCTAAAACGCCACTGTACTCTTTCTCTCTCTCTCTTTCTGCAGCGCGCACTAGCAGTACTATATTTTTAGCCGCATCTGATTCAACCTCTTATATCCCCATTTTACTCAGTCAAATTAATTAGACGTTTTTAATAGTCAACTGGTTTCTCCGAAAATGTATTCTCATGATTATCCCTTTTTCTACTTTTCAGCAGACAACCATGAAACTCTGGGTGCCAAGATCAACATTGAGATAGGTTCTATTTACGAGATTGATCATATATTTTTGCCTCCCAGGACCCCAGTTCAACTCAAGTCCATCCGAGTAGCTATGGTAAGCAGAATATTAGTTATCAATCCCTGATCATGTTATATATTTACAAACATTATGTATCTTTGGTACGTTTCACCTTTTTTTTTATGATCAGGTGAGCGAGACAACTGCATTGAATGTGGCAGTCAGGTTCCCGAGCATGGAATCACTACAAACATACTTCAGCAATAGCACACGGGAGATGTATCCAGCTTTTGATGAGAAGTTTGTCATGGGAACAGCTCTCGCTAATAAAGTGCTTCTCCGTCAAGTTCCTTCCCAGGCGTTTGCCGAGAAGAAGCATCTTCATAGCTTCTGGTTGCTCAACTCCACTAATTTCGATGTTCCTCTAAAGAGTGGAACCTGCTTGTCTCAGCTCAAGGTCAATGGAATGGTTACCTGGGGGATACGCCGCCAAGTCAAGTTTCTCGGGAGACACGAAGAAAGCAACAACACCAAGTCTTCTTCCAGTTTCGTTCAAGGAGATGAAATTCCAAAGGTGGAAGTACCTGAAAAATCTGAAGAGGATGAGGAGGAGGAGGAAGAAGAGGAAGAGGATGAAGTCGGCGGTGAATCACTAAAGCAGGAAGATGATGAAGAAACAGAGGAGAACGATGAGGAGGAGGAAGCTGTAACAGAGAAGACTAACAGGAATCTGAAGAGAAAAAGATATAGCTTAAGAGCAACTACTGCAAATCAGGCAAAGAAAACAAGTGGTGAGATTCAAAGGCAGAAAAACAAAGCCGCCAAAAGAAACAAATGCAGGCAGTTGACAGTATACAAAGACCCCAAAGACCGTTGGTCTACAGAGAGGTAAGTAGAGCTATTAATTATCCCGCTATATATTGTAATTTCAGGACAAAACAATTCTCTCTTTAATTTTTAATGTCTTCACCGAAGGTACAAGTCAGCGGAGAAGAACTTAATGGAGGTGATGAAGGTAAAGGGTGCAACAGCTAATAACCCGATTCTCCGGCCAGAGTTGAGAGCAGAGGCACGGAAGCGCATTGGAGATACTGGCCTGTTGGATCATCTGCTCAAGCACATGGCCGGTAAAATTGCCCCTGGAGGAACAGAGCGTTTTCGTCGCCGCCACAATACTGAGGGTGCAATGGAGTATTGGCTGGAGAGTGCTGACCTAGTTAACATTAGGAAGGAGGCCGGTGTTAATGATCCTTATTGGATTCCCCCACCTGGTTGGGAGCTCGGAGACTCCCCCACTCAACACCCAGTATGTGCCCAGGAGTTTAGGCACATGAAAAACGAGATTTTTGCACTCAAAAGGTTAGCTGAAAATGCTATTAATACACGTCGTTTTTCAAAATGCATGTCCATGTCCCAGGAAAAAAAAGAGATTGTTTTATGGTTGTTCTGGTCGAGTTCTTATGGTTTTACGTTATATCTGTTAATGTTGGTCGTAAACAGAGACTGGGAGGAGATGATAATTTCCAAGAAACATTTGGAAGTAGAAGTTGGAAAGCTGAAAAGGTGAATATACTGGTGATTATACGCTGCAATTATAAGCTTTTACATTAGTGATATATAAATATCTATGGCTGTGTTTGTATTTGAGCAGAAAGATTGAGGAGCTTGAATTGAAGAAGAAGCAGCAAGAAACCAAAGCTATTGAAATTTCAAGGACAACTATCCCATCAATGGTATTTATTTCTAAATGCCAAAAAATTTTCATTCGAATGGTTTCCAAATTTTTTTTGTTTGGTAATATACTTCATGTTCTGTTTGGGTGGCAGGAGAAGTGCAAGAAACAATTAATGATAGCCAATTCAGATTTTATGGCAAAAATGGAGGTATTCTAATTAATTAGCCTATATTATTGCTTTGTGTATGGAATTAGATGCGACTCACACTATAGTTTCATATTATTCTGTACCTCACATATGAGATACCCAACTTAATAATTTCTGATGTCTCTAATCCATCAAAAATTGCACCATTTCCCTTCTCTGCTTCTCTGAGCTTTTGTTTCTGGTTAAGATTGACGGGGAAAGGTAGAGGTGGGGCTTAATCATGTTTGATTAGCTGAGGAAGTATAGAAATGCATGTTACTGTAGGAGTCGTGATATTTTTAGTACTAACAATAATTTGCGTGGACTGGTAAATGTTAATTGGGTAATGAATACAGGAAAAGTTTCTGAACCTGGTGTCTAAGCTGGAAGAAAAAGACAGGTTGATCACGACATTAATGTTGTCGGTTGAGCAATTAGCTGAAGTTAAGAAAAGAGAGTTGGAACAAGGAAGTGAGAAACAGGGAGTGCAAGCAGTAGACGTAGCAATGGGGGGATTAAATGATCAGAGCAAGGAGCTAACAGCAACTAACCCCAGAAAAACAAAACATACTGCCCCAGCAGCTGAGGGAAAAGCTGCCAAGATACAAAGGCTTAAGAGTGGCTTCAGACTGTGCAAACCCCAGGGTAGCTTCCTTTGGCCAAACATGGTCCGCAAGAGTAGTGGTTGTAACATGTCCCCTCAGGTTGTGGTCCAGGTTGAAGATCTTCATATGGTCCAAACACCACCTTCAGTCTCTTCTTCCACTGCCATCGCTCCTCCTTCATTGCTGCCTTACACTAATAATTTTCACAACCACCATCCAGCTTCCCCTGTCAAGCCTGTCCCTGAAAGACGAGCAGTCACTGTTACTGTCTCCACCATCTCTAGTGAAACTTGCTACGAAGCTGGTGATAACACGATGAATTACTCAACTGGAAACAAGACAACTACTCTCATCAACTTAAATGATGTCCCTCTAAATGTTGGTGAAGGATTTCGCCAAACCCCAACATCAAGACAAACTATAACCACAACAACTACTGTCATGCCTCATGTGAGTATCATTTATCCCCTTGCACTTGATCTAGATTAAAGTTTTTATGTTCTTGATGATAGATTGCCACCCTCATTCTGTATGTATATATGTACTCAAAGACATTTTCCTCTCCGGTGAAGGGAGTCAAGATGAGTAAAGCACGGCAAGCTTCAGGGGATGACAGCGCTAGCCATGTTAGCATCAGCGAGAAGGAGTACGGTCAGCAACAAGCAAGCAAATGCTGCTCTTCATCTGCCACATCCTTGCCCGAGGGAGCTGCAAATTGGTTAGTTCTGGCTACTCCAAGAAATAGCGCCTCAAATGAGTCCATCATTTAGGGGAACTAAATAGAGTAGTAATAGTATTAACTAAGACTATTAGGTCCTTGTTTCCAAGCATAAGTTGAAGAAGCTGTTTTTTGTTGGCCTCAATCCCTTGGCTTTTCCAGTGAATGCTTGCTTACCTTCTAATGGTATCGGCAGGAATCTGTATCAAACGATAAGTGTATGTTTAAAATCTTAGTATATTCATGTCACCTATCCCCCCGTAATTGAAAATTTGATTTGATGTTTTTTCTTTCACACACAGCTATCTAATACGCTATGCCTCAAATGCTGTATGCTGCGATTATTGTTAACAGAAATTACGAAAGCAAGGTATTCAAGGCATCTTTTTTGCTAGAATGGAAACAGTTGAGTATTTCATATCTATCGTAGAAGAAATATATGATTCGAATTCAAACAAGACTTTGACAAAAATGAATGCGTAATGCTATTTGGAACAGAGTATATCATTCATCAAAAATAGCAGTAGTAACTGACTTTCATTTACTGCTAGATTGAAGGGGCAAAAACCAAACCTGGCATTTCAACATAAAGAAGTCACTCTTGAATGACCAGCATGTCAACGTCGAGGATAACAAAAACAAAAAATGCTAGACTATGATTACAGACTGAAGAAGATGGAGGAGAAGAATCACAGAGGAATTGCAGAGAGATTGGGATGAAGAAGATTTTTATTTCTTAACTTCTTTACTGAATACAATGGTATATATATACAAGTGGTTAATCAACTAATCCCTATATTGTGTATTTTGTGTCTTCATCCTATGGGATTATTGTCCAATGCTAATCCTAATGTAACTAATTACGACTAACTAACTAGTAACAACTAACTAACCAGCAGTTATACTCTCTCTAATACTCCCCTTCAAGCTGGATGTATTGAAGAGATTCAATAGTCCAAGCTTGTGTAGTAGGAAGTCATGTTGTGTTCTTCCTAATGCTTTGATAAGCAAGTCAGTCTGCTGATCCTTAGTGTTGATATAGACAGTTTTGATAATCCCCTTCTGGATTTTTTCTCTAATGAAATGGCAATCAATCCTTGTGTGTTTCGTACGTTCATGGAACACTGGGTTGGCAGCTGTGTTTCGTACGTTCATGGAACACTGGGTTGGCAGCTATCTGTAAGGCAGATTTGTTATCACAATAGATAAGAGCTGGCTCTATCAATTTAACACCCAACTCCTTGAATAAGCTTGTAACCCATACAATTTCAATTGTCAATACAGCTAAGCTTCTGTACTCTGCCTCTATGGAGCTCCTTGAAACTGTATGTTGTTTCTTTGACTTACACGAAATCAGAGAATCTCCAAACTTCAAGACAAAACCACTGACTTATCTTTTTGTGCTTGGGTATGCAGCCCAATTTGCATCACAATACCCACTCAACTGAGGTTTCTGATTGGAGCTCATGAGCAACCCCTTTCCAGGTTCCAACTTGACATATCTGATCACCCTTAGTGCAGCCTTCCAATGTGACACCTTGGGTCTATGCATGAACTGGCTCAATGACTGAACTGCAAATGCTATGTCTGGTCTTGTGATGGTAAAGTAGAGTAGTTTCCCAACCAACCTTTGATACCTTAGAATGTCTTCATATAAGGTGTCTGGATCAAATTCCATACTAGTCAGTTTTTTATTACACTCCAATGGTGTCATGTTAGGCTTGGCAGTCCCCAAACCTGCTTCAGCTATTAACTCAAGTGCATATTTCCTTTGATTCACCACAATACCCTTATTGGACCTCATAAATTCAATGCTCAAGAAGTATTTAAGTTCACCCAAGTCCTTGATCTTAAAGTGATTGTGCAAGACATGTTTGGTTTCCTCTATCAACCTTACATTATTTCCTGTGAGTAATAGATCATCAATATACACCAAGACTATCACCAGTCCACCATCCTTTCTCTTTGTGAATAAAGAGTAATCCAGATGGCTCTGTGAATAACCTGACCTTATCAGTGCTTCAGTTAACTTGGCATTCCATTGCCTTGAAGCCTGCTTAAGCCCATATAGAGATTTCACCAGCTTGCATACAAGATTCTTATCCCTCTCAGCCCTGTAGAATCCTTTAGGTAATTTCATATACACCTCTTCAAGCAGATCCCCTTGCAGAAATACATTAAAGACATCCATTTGAAAGATGTTCCAATTGTGATTTGCAGCCAATGCTATAATGGATCTAATTGTGGCCATCTTCATTACTGGAGAAAATGTCTCTCGGTAGTCAATTCCTTCAGTTTAGCTATATCCCTTGGCCACTAATTTGGCTTTAAATCTATCAATCTGGCCATTAGCTTTATACTTGATCTTGATTACCCATTTGTAGCCAACTATATTCTTTCCTTCAGGTAGTTCAACTATTTTCCAGGTTCTATTTTCCTCCACGGCCTGCACCTCCTGTTGCATAGCATGTACCCATCTGTTGTCTTTGGTTGCTTTCTCAAAGGTCCTTGGCTCAATCTCTGTGGAAAACATAGATAAGTAGGCTTTGTATTTGGATGATATGTGGTCATAAGGCACATAGTTACTCTGAGAGTGAGGATGAAATCTTGTTGTCTGAGTCACATAATCTTTCATCCAAATAGGAGGATGAGGGGTTCTGGTAGATCTCCTGGCTGTAACTTCCTCAGTCCCTCTAGAAACCAATTCGGTTATAGTAATGGCATTATCAGATTGAGAGGCAGGTTCTTCATCAGGCTGAACAACAAGTCCTTCATTAGAGGCAGCATCTATCCCTGGTAAAACATCATTCATGACCATGGAATCACCTTCCAAGTTTACACTGTCGGTAGGAATAGGCGCAGATAATTCTTTGTCATTGCAACTGGCTCATTTGGGAATAATGGTTTCTATCTGTTGAGTACCTGTTTGAAAGGGTACACATCTTCCTTGAACATAACATCTCTGTTGACAATAAGTTTCCTTTGAGACAAACTATATAACAAATAACTTTTTTGAGTTGGTGAATATCCCTTCAGTGTACAAGCTTCAGCTCTAGGAGAGAACTTATCTTGTTTGATCACCTTGATTGCATAGCACAAGCAACTTATAGTTCTTAAGTGATCAATATTTGCCTTGTGTCCATGAAACTGCTCATAAGGAGATTTTCCCTTCAAGACTGGAGTAGGAAATCTATTTATCAAATAGACAGCAGATAACACACATTCTCCCCAAAAACTGATAGGAATGTTACCCTGAAATCTTATTGCTCTAGCTACCTCAAGTATGTGTCTGTGTTTTCTCTCAACCACTCCATTTATTGTGGAGTATATGGATAACTACTCTCATAAACAATACCAAGAGATGTCAGCGAGTTATAATATTCATTGTTAAAGAACTCAGTCCCATTATCAGTCCTTATCTTCTTAACATTCCTATTAAACCGAGTTTTTACTAGTGTTAACAGGATTTCAACACTGAAAATACATTACCTTTCAGTTTCAGCAGATATAACCAACACATTCTTGAATGATCATCAACTATGATTAGAAAAAATCTGAAACCATTATGAGTAGCAATTCTGTAAGGTCCACATACATCCAGATGAAGCAAATCAAAAACAGTTGTTGCCCTAGATATGCTCAAATGAAAAGGTAATCTAGTCCATCAATTTTCTTACCAATCTCGTTCACTTTTTCATTGGAGAGGTCCTGAAGCACAAAAAACTCAGGAAAAAATTAACTGAGCAATTTAGTTGCGTTGTTAATTGTGACACTGAGAGTAATTTATGCTTGAATGCAGGAACAACCAACATATTATCTAGTACATTTCCATCAACAGTGCTGCAACAACTAGTGTGTGATACTTGTGCAACCTCACCATTGGGTAAGTGCACTATTTTATCAACACAACTGGATACATGACAGAGCTTATCCAGTTTGTATGTCATATGACAGGTAACACTTGAATCAACTATCCAATTTCCTTTCCTTTCTCACTTTTGATCTGTGTGCTATCATTACTTACAGATAAAGCATTGGATGTGATCATACCTGCCATGTTGTCTAGTTCTTTGCTTGAGCTAGAACTTGCTGCTTCTTCCCTTTCTAACATATATAGGATCCTATTGTATTGCCTTTGAGTAAACAAAAGGTTGTGTGGACATGATTGAACCAGATTCAGTGCCCTTTCCTTTCACAGGAGCAATAGGAGCAAAAGCATCTCCCAATTCCATTTCATCTTTTGTAATAGCTACATGGTTCACTGCATCTTGATGTCTGTTGTTTGTTGTTACTGGTCCTGATTTCTTCTTAAACTTCCAGTCAGAAGGATATTCATTGAGCTTATAACAATCCTCTCTCACATGTCCCTGGATCTTACAGTAGTCACAAGTTTGATCCCAATTCTTTCTTCTAGACTGAAATTTCTTGGGAAAATTCCCTTTCCCTGCATACAAAGCAATCTGTTTTGGCATATTACTTCCTAAGTGAGTATTAGCAGTCAACCTTTGGCCTTCATTTGCCATAATCATTGCATAATCCTTTCTAACACTAGGCAAAGGGCTTATCATTAGGATTTGGCTACGAGCATGAGCATACACCTCATTTAATCCCATCAGAAAAGCAAATAATCTCAGGCATGCTATGTGATCAATATAGGTTCTGAATTTATCACAACTACATGAAGGTGGGGGAACAAGTGCTTCAAACTCATCACAAAGCAACCTCAGCTTTGAAAAATAAGCAGATTCTGACATGTTACCTTGATTAATTGTGCAAATGTCCCTATGTAATTGATAACCTCTAAATCCATCAACCTTGTCAAATCTCTCCTTCAGATCAGCCCACACCATTACTGCATCTGTTACATAGACGATGCTACTGAGAAGTTCCTTCAACACAGTGTTTATAATCCATGCAAGCATAAATGCATTGTATTTCTCCCATTGTTCCTCCATATCTCCTCGATAATCACTGCTTTTATAGGTCCCAAGCATAAACCCCAGCTTACTCTTAGCTCGGAGGTTGATTAACATAGATCTGCTCCATAGTGAGTAGTTCTCCGTCCCTGTAAGTTGTACAGTAATGAGAACACATCTCGGAGTGTCTGAGTTGTGAAGATAAAGTGGATGATTTTTCCTCTTATCGATCTGATCAAGGGTTTCAGTTGGTGCGACATTACTGGTAGCAATATTAGTTGCAGAATATGTCATCGTTTTGCACTAATTCCACTTGACTGTAGCTAATTGATTGAATCAAACTCTTGATTCACTGCTCTGATACCATGAATAAGATGGAGAAGAAGACTCACAGAGGAATTGCAGAGAGATTGGGATGAAGAAGATTTTTATTTCTTAACTTCTTTAACTGAATACATTGGTATATATATACAAGTGGTTAATCAACTAATCCCTATATTGTGTACTGTGTGTCTTCATCCTATAGGATTATAGCTCAATGCTAATCCTAACTAACTAATCATTAATGTAACTAATTACAACTAACTAACTAGTAAACAACTAACTAACTAGCAGTTATACTCTCTCTAATACAGACTATAAGCTCTTCACGAAATCTTGCACTCTGTTCCAAGTAGCTCTTGACAACAATAGCAGCTACAATGAATAAATAAGCTTAGAGTTGGATAATTATGTCCAGCCATATCCTGCAGTTAATCAGCTCATATTTATCTTTAATAGGTAACGTTTCCTTTAAATTTTATGCATCGGCGCTTTATCAATTTTATGCAATAACTAATTTCTATTTTAAAAATTATATTCTTTTCTCTTTTTCTCTCTTTCCTCTTCAAAGTTCCTTGTCTTCCTCAATCTCTCATGTATCATAAATTACTCACATCTCTTTTAATCAATCTCTAGAAATCTAAAATGGTGAATAACCAAATAATTAGATTTTAGAAAAAAAAAACTTGAACCTAATTGGTTCAACATCTGTTGTATAAATATTATCTTCTTATTTTATTTCTTCAATTGTATTAATCTTTCAATCATTTTCAGTTAAATCAATTTTCAAGTTGTTTTTGAATTTTTTCAAGAATAATAATTGTATTCATATTAGTAATTATCAATTTTCTAATCTTCAAACTATTTGAAATATAACAATATAACGAGTAAAAAAAAAAAAGGTTATTGCTCTGGTTATTTATCCTACTTATGACTTGACATAATTTCGGAAGAAAAATCAAAGACAAAAAAATTATTTGTGGTATTAGCGAGCTAGTTTTAATTTTGATATGATATTTATTATTTAGAAAAATTCATCAAAAAAAATTATGAATTAGAAAAGGAAATAAAATTGATTAGGAAGATAACAATCAATTAATTATAGCTTGAGCATAAAGAGGACTCTTTCCTTAACTATAATTATACATTTAAAAAATATATTATTAATTACATAATCAAATTACAATATTTGCACAAAATTTAATCTCTTCCTAATTTACTTTTTCCCATCTAGGATAAGAAAAAGTTTACTACAAATATGCCCAACACTTGATTTATTGCACTGTCAGTTGATGAAGATGCAGAGAAAAGATAAAAATAGTTGAGTTTCATAAATACAATTCTTTCGCCAATGCAAATCATGTTCTTCATTGATTTAAGAATTAGAGTGAATGATTATCACTTTTGATCTACCAAAATTTTTTTCTTATTGATTAAAAATATAAAGATGAAGGGTTTTTACATGAACATTATTTGCACACTAGCTCCTGGAAAAGGGGTTATTCATTTGTAACTAACTAGTCTAAAGTACCAGTGTGTGCCTTGTGTCAATCAATAAAAGTATATACAAAAGAACAATTATTAAATAATAGCAACTATCTAAATGATGAATATCTCATGTAGAAAGCTAATAAAAAATAAGTGAACCTCTTTCCTTCATATTTTTTTAGTTTTACATTTTATTTATCATAACTAAGCAAGATTTATATAAGGTAAAAAATATTAATTTTATGTAGTCCAAAAAAAGAAAGATTTAAAAAAATAGAAATTCATACTTCAGTCATTAAGCTTGTTTATTTTTAAGATCTGAATCTTAACCATTCAGATTTTAATCATTAAATTCATTTGTTTTATTTTACAATTACTTAATGATTAAGAATTGTGACAAAGTCTTAATATCATTAAAATGTTTATTTAAGAATTTCTAGAAAGATACCAATCCACTACTATTCAATTTGCTTTCACCTACGACCCAAAATCAGCATTTCAAACACAACTACAAACACCATCAATCACCACCACCTGCCATCCACAACCATGATCCTTAACGTAACAATAATATCCAGCACTGTCAATCACCAAAATCAACTATCATTATTATTAATCGTTATTTACAATCATCACCACCAACCGCATAATTATATATCCACTATTCGCTATTGATAATTACTATCATTAGTCAATAATATTACTAACTGACATTAAAAAGTTTGTTCTCAATAATTCAAAATGTCCACATGCAAAAGAGTTTTTTTTCCTTGTTTTTACTTTAAAATAGTTTAATTTATTATTAAAAATATTGTTATTATTATTATTTTAACTTTCTACAGAAAAAATTATTTTAGAAATCTTTTACTCTTTTTATCTTGTATGTAGTTGTGGATCAATAATACATGATTTAGTATACAAAAATTTCACGGGAATCAAACTTGATTGAAAAGTTAAAAGATCGTTCAATTTTACATAAGATTTGAATACGAAAATTGTTATTATAATATTTGTTTATTAATAAGCAATTTTTTTACTTATATTACTCATTTATGAAAATGCTAAAAGTTGTTTAGGACTTTCACATTTTATTAACAAAAAACTGAACTCCTAAGTCCTAAACATAAAAGCATAGAGCTTTGCATAATTGTCTCCCTCACGCATTCACCTTACAAACTTGAAACTTATCCCATAAATTTCGAAGAAATCATTAAAGAAAAAAAAAATCTTATCGGTGAAATTTCAATTAATTTTTAAGTTTTAAATATTATGAATTCTTATTTAATAGCTATAACTTGTAAATAATTTCATTTTCCTAAATATTACAATACTAATTTAAATAATAATTATATGACAAAAATTATAAATTATAAAAGTAAAAAAGTGTACGTGCCATATAAATATGGATTGTTATAAAATTTATTTAAATATATAATGAATATAATGCTATTTTAATATAATGCATATATAAGACAAATATCTTGAATTGCCCGTTACATTCAATAATACTATTTTAATAAAAATCTCTTTGTATATTATAAATAATATTTTAATATATACATACATATCACAATCTTGAAATCGTTGCTCCTATTTATCATGTAAATTTAAAAATTATATATAAATAGTTTAAAATAACTATAATATTTATATAAATAAAATTAAATAAATATTATTAATTTAACATAATGATTTAATCTATTATAGAACGGGCAAAGATGAAAAAATCAATTTAAATACTTATAATATATACATGTTAATATTTTATATATAAAGTAATAATTTGAAAATGAATAGTTAGTGTTATCGCGAAAAATGACGGACTTTAATGAAAAATTAAAAATTGTTTGAAAATCATAAATTGGTTTAAAACTCAATTGATTTAAGTATAAATCAATTTTCAAAATTCGAAAGGACACAGAGTCACCATCTAATTTTACGGATAATTAGGAAACCATTAAAATATTTTAAAAGACCTAACAGAAAAATCTTTTAAAAATCCAGAGAAACAGGTTCGGGTTCACATTTCCACTTCGAGAAGGTTTTACACACTCGAAATGGCCGCTAAAAGCGGTTATCCGACGATTAAAATATTTGACTAACTTTGACTTGAAAAGATTTACTAATTTTGAAATTGATTTAATTTTTGAAAGACTTTGATTAAACTTGAAAAGATTTGAAAAATGATAAAAGCACATTTTATATTTTTACTTATTTATTTATTTATTTTTGCAAAAAAACAAAATAAAACGAAGTTAAATAAAAATAACACAAATGGTTTGACGTGTTGGGGAACTTTAATTAGATTAACTAACTCAACAGATTATAAAGTTAAAGTTAGTCAAATATCCAAAATGCACAATAAACAGGAATCAAATTGGACTCTAGCAGGCCCAATATATTAACCTGTCCTAATTTTCTAAGTTTTAGGCCTGTCAGGCCCGCTAGAATTTCAGTTGCTATTTCTTGGGCTTGGCCCATTTATCTCTATATACATTTGGTGTATATGCATTGTATATCAGCATCAAAATCTTCTATTATAACTCCTTTTCCTATGTGTTAGGCTGACACGATGAAGGAAAGAATGGCCCATCGCGGAATGCAAGAGGGTGGAAGAGTCCTAATGGACTCCAGAAGGAGTGTTCATACAAAGGAAAAGAGAAATAAATTAGTATATAAACAAGGGGGCTAACTGAAACATGATTTCAACCACAATAAAATAAATAAAACATATAAACAAATTTAAACTACCCAATAAAAAAAATGTTATATAGCAAGAGTATGACAAGTTCTGAGTAAAACATAGCAGCAAGCCATTAGTGTTTTAAACAGCTAAAAGGGTCGCTC
>JAOTQR010000069.1:16530305-16548093 GCA_025774065.1 Solanum ossicruentum | reverse complement strand
TATAAAGGGCTTCACTTGTACATGTTAAGACACACAAATAAATATATCTTCTATATTTTCTTTATATGTTTCAACAGTTAATTCAACAAAAATTCTATTTTTTCTTTCCGCTACACCATTAGATGCAGGCGAATAAGGAGAAGTAGTTTCATGAATTATTCCCAATGATCTAACAACAGAATTGAACTTATTTAACTCATATTCACGGCCTCTATCACTTTTTATTCTTTTTATTTTTCTGCCAAATTGATTTTCAACCTTATGGAGATATACTTTAAAATATTAAAAAGCATCACCTTTATTTTTCATTAAGTAAACATATGTAAATTTAAAAAAATCATCAATAAAAGTGACAAAATATCTATTTCCTCCACGAGTTAAAATTTCTCCAAGTTCACAAATATCAGTGTGAATTAATTCTAATAAACTAGTTTTTCTTTCAATTTGAAAATGAGATTTTTTTTTTGTGATTTTGGCTTTGCTACAAGCCTCACACTTCTCAAAATTCTTTTTAACCATTGAGATTAATCCTAAACTACTCATAATTCCAACATATCAATCATTTATATGACACAAACCAGCATGTCAAAAATTAGTAGAAGAAAACATGTAAACAGAGAAATAGAAGCTTTATTCATTTCAACATTTAATTTGAACATCCCATCACATGCATTTTTCTTTCCCACAAAAATGCCCTTCTTCAAAATTACATACTGATTAGACTCAATAATTTAGTTGAAGTCTGCTTTGTTAAGAAGAAAATTAGACATCAAAATTTTTTCTCATGGAAGGAGTAAAAAGTACATCTTTCAAAGTCAATACTCTTCTAGAGGGTAAACACAACTTGACATCTCCTATTCCAAGCACTTGAGCAGTGTGAGAATCTCCAAGCACTTGAGCAGTGTGAGAATCTCCAAGCATGATAGTTTTGGGCTCTTCAAAAGGAGTATAATTTTTGAACTAGTCTTTGTCATATCAGACATGACGGTTTGCACCAGAATCAGTCCATCATCCACAACATTTTCAACCATAAATTTGTTTGTAATAACCGTCATAAATGGTTCTTCAGTAACATTTGCCTACTGTGTAGGCCCACGTTTCCAGAATCTGCAAAATCGAGTAGTATGCTCACTCTTGCCATAGACAAAATATGGTACTCGTTCTTGAAATTGTTGATTTTGTGCTAAATTATTTTCAACATTATTTTTCTTTGGATGTCTACCGTTCTTTTTCTTAAAGTTTTTCTTCTTAGACTTCAAGTAGGTATTTCTGTTAGGATTAGGATTAACATTATTATAAGTAACTAAATTTACCCTCGATGCGATATTGCTTTCTTCTAACTTTAAAAGTTTATCTTGGCCTCTTGCCTCCTCCTCCATGCAGATTTTCATAGTCAAAGACTCAAGAGAGGTTTCCTTTTGTTTGTGGCGCATTGTTTTTTGAAATTCCTTCCAAGAAGGTGGAGTTTATCAATTATGCCACAAACAATAAGGTTATCCCCAACTTTGATTCCCTCGGATTTAAGCTCTCCCACGATCATTGTGAAGTCTTAAGCTTGATCTACTACTAATTTATTGTTCATCATTTGGAATAAAAAAAATCGACTAGCTGCATATTTTTTCGCTCCCGCCTTCTCGGTATCATACTTACTCTGCAATGCTTTCCAAATTTTCTTTGCACTAGAGTAAGTTCAATCATAATAATCATAAAAATTATCAGATCGATAATTAAGAAGATAGTACCGACATTTATAGGAGTCATCATTTTACTTATCACATTTCTCTTGATGAGCAAGGTGTTCATCATTATTCATTGAGGTAATATCAACTTTATTTGGATTCTTCTCAGTTAACACATAAGAGACATTGAGAAGACTCAAATTAAAAAGTATTTTACCCTTCCACCTCTTGAAATAATTACCATTGAATCGGCATGGGTTATTGAGATCTTCCATCTTGATATCCGCGATTTTTTTAATTGTAGCCATTAATGAATTTCCTTAAAATTGTTGGTAAAAAATACAATAATATCACAAAATTACAATTGAAAAAATAAAAATAAAGAATAAAAATCTTTTAAGCTGTGGCACAAATATGTCACTCTGTCTAAGGAGATTCAAGCCCACTGCGATAAAATAAAAATATTTTCACCGGTCCAACAGTATTCTCATTGACTTGTCCCTTCCAGGATACGATAATTTTTTTCACACAAAATGTGTAGCTCAACAACTCTGAACAAAAGTTGAGTCTTAAGCTCCACAATAATAATTACACCTCCCTTCAACTAATAAAACTCTCAAAATATTTTATAAGCTAATTTATTACTATTTTTTTTACAATGTACTCTCTCTATTTTTTGATCTTCTATCTTCTTTTAAATAAAGGAGCTGAATAATCCTTTTATAGACAACAAACGCCTACAAAAATTGACAAAGAACAAATGATTGATGATCAACCATTTAATACTTTGTTGAAATTAACTTTGTTGCCGATTTAAAAGTTAAAATTGCCAATTTTGAATTGTTGGCAAAGTTTGAAATTAACATGCAGGTGGAAAAATATTTAATATTAAAAAAATGTAATAACACTGATCAAAAGCATCCCGAAATACTATTCTAAAAGCTTACTTTGCAGCAATGATATACGAGGTTTGGTGTGAAAAAAATGCCAAGATGTTTCAGTATGTTACCAAAATAAAAAAAAGTTGTGCTTCATACTGAAAAAAAAATAAAAATATGTGCGTAAGAGTGAGAGGTAATAGAAAACTTTGTGAAATTATTTATTCATTATAGGAACAAGATGATGATGTAGGAACATCCTCATTTTTGTATAGTTTTATTTTCATGCTTTATTTTCATTTTTAATGGTGTCTTCAACACATCTATCATCCAACACCCATGAAGAGTAGTTCTTGTCCAAACTATGAAGGATGAAAAACTCAAATTTCTCAAGGTTAATCATATCAATAAAGATAAAATAAATAAATAAATAATATCTTAACATTTAAATTTAACCTTCATTATTTAAGATGTTAAAGTCTCATGTTGATAAAGTGTTATAAAAATATAAAATAATATAAAGAATAAAGTAGTAGATAAGGAAAAAGATTTCTTAATTCCTCTCAAAAATTATTCAGCTCTATTTTAAACAATAAAGGAAACCTGGAAAAAATTAAATTGGTCTCCAAATAAAAAATTAATGTGATCTTCAAATAGAATTTTTAACTCTTAAATATAGACAATCCACTGCAAATTAAATATATTTATAACATGATGTTTGATTTTCCCGATTCTTTTTTAATTTCTAATCCTATTTTCTAACTAAAAAAAAGTAGAATAATATCCAACTCCAAACCTACTTGGATGTGGGCAATGGTACGACCACAAAATTAGTCTATAAATACAAATACACGCCCTCGTCCCGTGTTGCTTTTATAATTTGCTTCTCTGTATTTGTGAAGCATTCTCTCATGGATTCTCAAGCTCCATCAGTTGTTTCCTCAGAAACCCTAGATCAAAACTCATCACAAAACCTAGCTTCCTATGATCAAAATCATCCAGATTTCCTGAACCCCTCTCAAGCCCCAGCTTCCCATGATTCGAGGAATCAAAACTCTCAAGATAACCATAACCATGATGCCCAACTTCAAGCGTCTGAAAATTCCGCTCCAAATCAAGCATCAGACGAGCAAAATCTAGGTGAAACCACTCTGAAGCGCGAGTTTCAAAGGCCGTTATTGTCGGAAAACGGATTGTCTAACACTCTCAGCGGCACCGACAAGGACCAATCAGGCGGTGAGGAAGAAACCAGCAGTAGAAGGAAAAGGAGGAGCCGATGGGACCCACCTCCCTGTGAATCAACCAATGATGGCACCGGTGGCGGTAATGGAAGTGGGACTGGAAGGAAGAGGAAGTCGAGGTGGGCCGACGATGAACCCAAACCCGTGATTCAGTTTCCGGATTTCATGAAAGATTTTACTGGAGGTATTGAGTTTGATCCTGAAATCCAAGCTCTTAATAGTAGATTACTTGAAATTAGTAGGAAGCTACAATCGGGTATGCCCTTGGATGATAGACCTGAAGGTGCTAGGTCGCCTTCGCCTGAACCTATATATGATAATATGGGAATTCGTATAAATACCAGGGAGTATCGCGCTCGAGAAAAATTGAATAGGGAGAGACAAGAGATTATATCACAAATCATTAAGAAGAACCCTGCTTTTAAGCCTCCTGCTGATTATAGGCCCCCTAAGCTTCAGAAGAAGCTCTACATTCCCATGAAGGAGTACCCTGGTTATAATTTTATTGGGCTGATTATTGGTCCAAGAGGGAATACTCAGAAGAGGATGGAAAAGGAGACGGGAGCAAAGATTGTAATTCGAGGCAAAGGGTCGATCAAGGAGGGTAGGTTCCAGCAAAAGGGGAATTTAAAACCTGACCCTGCGGAGAATGAAGATTTACATGTGTTAGTGGAAGCTGAGAACCAGGAGTCACTTGAAGCTGCTGCGGCTATGGTGGAGAAGCTCTTGCAGCCTGTTGATGAAGTGCTCAATGAACATAAGAGGCAACAGCTTAAGGAACTTGCTGCTTTGAATGGAACAATTAGAGATGAGGAGTTTTGTAGGCTATGTGGTGAAGCAGGGCATAGGCAGTATGCATGTCCTTCTCGCACCACCACCTTTAAGAGTGAAGTTCTGTGTAAAATATGTGGTGATGGGGGACATCCTACTATCGATTGCCCAGTGAAAAATACTACCGGCAAGAAAATGGATGATGAGTACCAGAATTTTCTGGCGGAGTTGGGAGGTACCATTCCTGAATCATTAACAAAGCAAAACTCAGCAACACTAGCTCTTGGCGTGGGGAACTCCGGAAGCAATCCTCCTTGGGCAAGCAATAGTAATGCTGGTGCCACTTCACATCCTGGTTTAGGGTCAAGTATACTAAAGCCTAAGGAGTTTGACGAGACAAACTTGTACATCGGTTACTTACCACCTACTCTTGAAGATGATGGTTTGATCAATTTATTCTCTCCATTTGGTACCATTGTGATGGCTAAAGTTATAAAGGATCGTCTAAGTGGTCTGAGTAAAGGTTATGGATTTGTTAAGTTTGCGGATGTTCAACAAGCTAATAGTGCTATAACTACCATGAATGGCTACCGTCTTGACGGAAGAACCATTGCTGTGAGAGTTGCTGGTAAGCCGCCTCAGCCTACTGTGCCTCCAGGACCTGCTCCGGCAATACCTTCATATCCGGTTCCTAATCAGGGCATGGGCACATATCCGTCCCAGCAGTATGCAGCTGGTGGTCCCATTGGCAATGCTCCACCTGGTAGCTATCCCCCACCTAGTGCTCCAGTTCCATGGGGACCACCTGTGCCTCCTCCATATGCTCAGTATCCACCTCCTCCTCCTGGCGCAGCCATGTATCCTCCTGTCCCAGGTCAGCCCATCCCTCCATATGACATGCAGTATCCTTTTCCAATTCCGGCTGCATCTTCTGGTGCCCCTGCTCAGACAGTTTCTTCTGGTGACAACCAACAAACTTATACATCTCCTGGCGAGACACAGCAAAGCTATCCTCCTGGAATGCAACCTCAGAGTAGCGCAGCTGCTCATCCAATTCCCACTTATGTGTATGGCAATTCTGTCACAGCAATACCACCTAATGCTCAACCTGCATACCCAACATCATCATACAGCTATCCATCTTATTATGGTGTCTCGCCACCACCTCCTCCATCTGCATCCCAGTCCAATGGGAACTATTCACAGGGTATGAGTAATGTGCCCTGGGCTCCAAATCCACCAACTCATGCACCTCCATCATCTGCGGAGAAGCCTGCTTATGGTGCGGATGCAGAATATGAGAAGTTCATGTCAGAAATGAAGTCATGATGCAATTGTTGTATCACCCTGCACTATTAGGTTGGAAAATTCTTACCAATTCTGTTTCCAAATTTGCTATTTCGTCTCTCTATGCTGTTTGGTGTTAACTTTTCAGGCATTTACACATATATACATCCTCATCCTCACCCGAGATTTCTTAACCAATTTTACCAGTATTTAAGGGTTTTTTCAAACTTCCATAAATGACGAGTTCTCCAATTTTCTATGTTTTATTTGAAGAACACTCAAATCTAAGCTTTGAGATCAGTACTCCATATTTCAATTTTTTGTCGGATTTTGACTTGACATGGAATTTAAAGAAGTAGAGATTTTCGAATTTATGGTCTTAAACTAAGCTAATGCACAAAAATGTCATTTAATCTTGTAGTCATAAACATGTTACATTGAAAGTTAAAATATAAAAAAAAAAAAAGGATTTTTTTTTGAAACGGACTAAAAAGAAAAGTAAGAAAAATAAATTAAAATGAGGTAATACAATTTTATTCTATTTTTTTTAGAAAAACCTATAATAATTCTATTTTTACTAAAATTGGCCCCTCAAATTTGGATGCCTTACTTTCAAAGGCATAGAGCCAGCGCCGTACCTAACTCTTATGTATATGTATGTGTATTGGTGTGTATATTCATGAGTTCTTGAAAGATATGGGATGATTCTTGTGTGTATCTATACTCAAAGCTGTGTATGTCCCACAAATACCTGATTGCTTTTTAGTTCATCGTTTTTTTTCTCCCCTTTTCTGTTTGCTATTTTATTTTTTGAAGCAGCAAGCATTTCATAATTTATTTGTTACTTGATGATTTTCATTCTTAATGCTCTCCTTTGTTAATGTTGTAATATTTTGGCAGGCTGATGTATTGGAGCATTTCACCTGATTTCTTCCCTCTTGCCATGACTTAGTTGTTGGAAGTTTCAGACTCACATCTTTAACCTTGTTGTACTGTTATGCAGAGAGATGAGACATTCAGTTTATTCAGCTTGTGTTGGAGCACTAAATCAGTGGATTATGGATATTAATTATGCTTTTTGTAGGATTCATTTCTGGGGATTGGCTTCCAGCATTGTTTTTCAAATTTTATTTTTAATGATTTGTTGGAATTTCCTGATGACTAATCACTGACTGTTTGTGTGTTTCTCTCCATTTTGACTTTTACACCACTAATCTCCTTTGCTTCTCTCTTTTAACGTGTTTATCTCTTTTACTTTTCTGGGGTCATTTAACTCTTGAGAGTTCAGAAAGCAGCCTGATGCTTGCCTCTGCTATCCCCTCCCAAAAGGTGATGCATCTTCAAATTTTGAAGGTTCCCAGGGTATGTGAATTTGACAGTGTGATGACTGCAATCACTTGTCTACTGATTAACTTTATTATTCGTTCTGATACATTTTCCAGATGTCTTGTGACAGGAAAAGATGCTTGTATTGGAATGTGGTAACCTGTGCTGGACTGATTTGTGTCTGAAAATCACTTATCCTGTTTCGTTGGGTATCTCAAATTGAACTTTATTTCGGATTTTCTGTGATCTTCATCGAGAAAATTTTCTGTGCAATGGGGAATTAACTGAAGTCTATCAGGAGAAGTGAGGATGAGTAGCACTTTTAAATGTTTGTTTGAATCATGAGCTTTTTGTCATGGTGATTGGTAGTTTGGGCTTTGTGTCCATCTTGCTTGGGGTTGAGGTTTACTAGTTGTTGCTTTTTGTGACAAATGTCTTCTCCAAGATAGTAGGACCATTCAAGTTTTTTGGTGTGGTGGATCATATTTTTGTCTAGGGCTGTATTGGGGGGTTGAATTGTTGAGCAGCTGAACTTTAGCCCTGTATGGTGATTTTGGATGATGTGTGGAAGCTTGGTATTTCTGTTGAGCATTGATTTTCGCATCTGGTATTTTTGAGTATGGGTTTGCTATTGCTGTATGGTTTTGTTTCTTTTTCCTTTTAAAACCTTTCTGTTTTAGACTAACTTCTTCAAGTTGGTTGTTAGTAGCCGGGTACTGATAGCAGCGATGGCTCCCCATTTCAGAAGGTCTGTCGATTCATCCTTTCACTGGTGGACAAGTTAATATTATGCGTACAGGAAGTGCTCATCTAGGAACTTGTTAGTTCAAAAAAATCATTTGCATTCTTTAGGTTGAATTTGAACTAGTAATTTTTTTTTTCGGTGGGGGTGAGGGTGGGGGATCTCAATAGTTTTTTTTAACACATCTATGCATGGTTTCTCTTGTCTTCGTCCTTTCCATGAATCGGTATCTACTCAAAACTGGTGATAAAGATGGTTGTCCTTTTGCTTTGGTGTTCATATCCTCGGCCTGTAGTTCGTTATTAAGGTTGATGCCTTACCTTCCTTTTATTTGGTTGTGGGGGGGGGGGGGTAGTTGACCAAGCATTTTTTGTTCTTAATTGCAAAATAGTTCCTTTAGTCCATTGTTTTGCCTAGAATTAGTGGGAGCTCGTCAAATAGCTGGCAACACTGGTTTTTGTTAACTTGGCTAATTGATTTGTTCTCTCTGTTAGTTGTCTGCATGGTTTTGCCAATGTTTATGACGTTTCGGTTACCATTTATTTGACTAGGTATATAGCTGAGTGGTAAATGATAGTCTCTAGAAGCAAAAAAATGTTTCCAATTACTGTGTTCTACATTTTCTACTTTGTTATTGTTTATTTCGAGGATGCCTAACGCAAACGAGTACGGAGGCGGCACAATGGAGTTCTATTTCTACCTCGAGTTCTCTCCTGAGGTTGGTAATGTAGCTGCTGCGCTGCTTAATGATGTCGGTGTCCGATAGAGTTCTTTATTCTTCATGCCTTGCAGGTCTAATTCAGATCAAATATATGATAGAATGCAGTAAAATTTTTCTTAAGACAGGTTAAGGATTATGGCATTGGGCTGCTTGTGCTGTCAAGAATGTCATGACAGTTCCACCCCACCTCTAAATTAATTACTTTATACACCATTGACATATAAATGTGGGGAGGTGGGGCAGTTCATTGTTTCTACAAGTTTTGTTGTGCAGCATTGTGAACATAGAGTGGTAATATTGTGAACGGTTTTCCCCAGTTGTTCTGATCTTAATGATAGTGCTGTGTTAGGTTGGTTTATTCAAAAATAGAAGAAAGAGAGTTCACGTCATAATCCCCTCTGAGGAAAGCGGAGGTGTTGATTAAGTTGGTTTTGAAACCGTCATAGGTAAAGTTAATTGCTCCTTAGCTTTGAAAGTTCGACCTTTTCACAAAGGTAATGAGTTACATCTCTTGAATTGCGTAGCTAAGTGGCAGCCAAGATTCGAACAATTGGAGAAGCTAAAGTGTGTTTCATTGATTTTAACTATTCAAAATTATAAGTTTAAAATAGATGACAAAAAGCTTTTACAACCAACAACATATCAAGGTAGAAAGAAAATGCACCCAACCAAGAGAGTAATGGACTTGGAGTAAAAAGTTTCATGCATGAGTATTCGTGGGGTCGAAGTAGTGTAATTTGGGCTCCTCAACGAATCAATTGTTCAACGTTTAGCTTCAACCTGGAATTATTCATGCGTTATATGTGAAATTTCTTGCTGTATTCCTCATTGACGAGTACTATATAGTTGAAATTTCTGAATAAATAAGTCAATAATGGACTCTAATTCATCTTTTTAATCACCGAAATTGTCTTGACATGATAAATGGTGGTGCCAGCCTCGAGTAGAGTGGAGCGGCACTTAGGCAACCTGTAAGAGTAATTTTCCTTGTTCTTGGAGAAAGCAAGCTCAAATAGAGACCTGTTGCTAGAGTTGTCAAATAATACAACCACAAGTTAATAGTTGATGAAATACTTTCAGATGAAAAACAAATAAGTTTGACTGCATAAGATCCTAGATGTCCATCAAATACTGTCGAAATGCATTTTCTTTGGAAGAACCTGTGACAAGATTAGGATTTTGAGATTCTTCTTTTCTATTTCATATTTGAGAGTGAAGATAACCTTGTTGGGATCGTTTCTTACGAAAATGCATCCTTAAAATTTATTTAGATTCAATAATAAACATTGAATAAATGAAGAAGAAGAAGAAGATAGGGCAATATTGCAATGCAAGAACTGAATCACATTGTGCCACTAGTCGAAGGGGGTTTAACATCTACTGTATAAATCCTCGCTCTGCCCTGGTCATAATAGAAAGATATTCTAATTTTTTTTGTGTAATATACCATTGTCAAATATCCGTCGGAAACAAAAAATAATCAACCGTTTCTTGACCATAGTGGAGTTGACGGCATCCACCTCTTCCATGGAAAAAGGATTCGTCAATATGTCTAAACCATTTTCAAATTGCATCTAATAAGTAATAATGAGTTAGTAAAAAGATTAGAAATCTCACCGTCTATAATTATTAAATAATGATTGAGGAATATAGTTGAAATGTCTAACAACAAATAAGATTTGGTGGAGAAAAAAATATAAAAATAATAAAAAAGCAAGGTGACCCCAAAGGGGTGACCTGAGAACACAAGTATATTTTAGGTCAAGAAAAATTGCAAAGACCAAAATGCACCTGTGTTCTCAGACACACTCCTCCGGGGTGCACCATGTTCATCATCATTCACGTTCACAATAACGTGAATACATCAAATTTATAGTGTTTTTCTTTAATACAAATTAGAGCATCACAATGTGGTCATTCCATAAAAGAAAACAAAAAAAATGTGGTCATTCTATCAACATAAGGAGAATATAATGTTGTCATATCTGTGGAAACACATATAGTAATTAATAACCTAGTAAAGGACACGTGGATAAGGATTCTCCCATCTTACGATCGAAGACAAGTGGTGAATTTTTCTTTGTAATAAAACTCGACTTTTTTAATCGTGTTTTTTTCTTTACTTTCTCAAATTTTCAAAGGTTTTTTTTTGGGGGGAGGGGGTTTGGGTTTTTTTTTCTTTCAGATTTCTCGTATTTTCGAATTTTTCAAATTTTTTGGTAAAATATATTTTTAGTCCTATCAAAATACAAAATATTTAGGATGTTTTTTAAGAAAAACATATGAGTGAAGAGACACAAATATTCTACAAAATATAATAATGAGATTATATAAACTAAATGTTATCTCTGTTCACTATTAGATGTCAAATATAAGCTTGACACACCTATTAAGAAAACATGATTAGTATAGTGAGGTTATGATTTTACCCCTATTAATTGATAAAAATATTCATTAAAACAATAATTCAAATTCTAATACATTTAATACTATCAATACAATGACAAATGAAGTGTTTCTTGATTTAATAATATTTTTTTTTAAAAAAATATTATCTAGGTAATTTAAGGATGAATTGATGATTGCAGATTTACATTTTTCAAAAGTATTAATTTCGTAAGTGAATTGAAGATAAAATAGATAATAAGTTTTTAATAAGTCCGAAGGAAAATGCACTTCACATTATGACATGGCAAAAAAAATCATTTAAAAGTAGAGATTTGAGCAAAATTCATCCCTTAACTATGCCTAATACTTAAGTTACATCCTTGTGGTATAAAAGTTAACAAAACATTTTCCCGTTAAAAAGTTAACGCTACTTTCTCTCTCCAATCCCTCAAATTTGACTCTTTTCTCTCTCAAAGCTCTCCTTTACTAAACCATGGAAGAAACTGTCCTTTACTACTCTTGAAAAAATAATCAACATCTAAACACAGCTTTTTCTCTTCCATTACTAGTTTTTCGATTGCATTTGGGTTGCAGCATAACATTTAATAGGAAGAATAAGTTTAAGTGATCGATCATCCACACCCAACTACGGTATTGTCGATGTTCACGATCTTTTAAGTAATGTGTTATAATGCGTTTCACATTAAGTCCTTTTTTTATTCTGTCTGTCCAGCTTATAATAAGCATAGCAAACAATAGTTTGTCCTGCATTGAGGATAGAATTGTAGAGATTAGGTAACCTTGCACTTTCATACAACCATTAGATAGTTTTCTTCGCTTAGGACTATCAATTTTGAGTAACTGTCTAATCTGAAGCTTCTCATATCTAGTCTTTTTGCTTCTGGGTTTTGTGCTGAGGGTTTTAGGAAACAACCTCTCTACTTCTACGAGGTAGCGGTAAGGTCTGCGTACGATCTACACTCCCCAGACCCCACTTGTGGGATACTACTGGGTATGTTGTTGTTGTTATTGTTGTCGTCTAATCTGAAGCTTCGACGTGTATATATATGCATGCTATGTATGGATATAAGAGCGGAATGAATTTCATCAGACAAGGATCGACAACTTGGTGCAGCGTTAGGTGAAATTAAGGCTCTCAAAGTAACTCAACTTCTTTGTCGGCTTTATATTTATTACAGTTACATTATTGATATTATATGCAGATTTTATAAATGAGTCATCATTTTTCACAGTTAAAGTATACCATTGTGGATCACTTGTGCGTAGTTCAAGAAGAGGCTATATGGGTGGAAAAGTAGAATATTTTGACTATGTCAACAGTACAGTGATTAATCTAACGAATTTTAAGAATATGACCGAGCAATCTGTGTTTTTTTTGTCACAAATATAAGGTTCGATTAGTCGGGAGTAATATGGAAGCCGCTAAAGTTGTTACTTGCATTCCAAAGGACAAAGTAGTTGAGATACATTTTGAACATTTGAATTTATATCATGATGATTTTCATCAATCTCGGATCGAGCCAAAGATTCACTATTTTTTGGCTTTGGGGTATGATGGAATAAAACAAAATGATTCTTTAAATTGTCTGCGCTTCTTTCAATTGTGAAGTAGCAATTCGTCAATGCAACTTTCGACGCTCATCATGAGTCAGTCACGCTATGTTTTTAAACAAAGGAGTCAGGCTGCGTACATCCGACTCCCCCCTTACCCCGTAATGGACGAGAGCCTTTGAGGCACTGGAGTAATGTTGTTAAATTTATATCATGATGATAATCAATATCACAATGAATTTTTTGCCGATAAAAGACACAGAAGCACATGATGATGAGGATATTGATGATTCTGATTATTCTCTGGAGGAAGATGATCTACTATTTTTAAAGAGTGTTGATCCTTCAGCTGAATCTTTTGGGATTAATATAAATGTGGAGAAGAAGAAAAACAACACAAATCAAAATTATGCAAGTGAAGAAATGCATAGAAAGATGCAGAATGAGGATAGTGACTCAGATTATGTAGATTTTGATGATACAAAAGAGTTTGAATAGCGATTGTGATTCTGAATTTGAAGATTGTGACTTTCCAAAGCACAACTCAAAAACGGATGCCCTTACTCCCGAATTAGAGTTAGGAATGGTACTTGATAACAAAAAAGAATTCAAGAAAACGTGATTGCAAATTGGAAAGTCAATTTAATGGATCAAAGATGACAAAGAAGGCGCTAGGGCCAAATGCAGAAATGATGCACTAATGTAAAGGGACAAAACTACTTTTGAAATAAAGACTGAGCATAGTTGTTTTGGGTGGAACTATAACAACAAAACTATTAATTCTAGTTGGATTGCAAGGAAGTATGTTGATAGAATTAAATCAAATAAAATATTACAATTTAGAGATGCATTAAGTAGCATGTGAGTATACATCAAGCAAGAAGAGCAAAGGAGAAGGCTATTGCAATGATCAATGGGAATATAAATGATCAATTTAGTATATTATGGAGTCATTGTAATGAAATTGTTCGAACCAATCCTGGAACTTCTGTTTTCATGAAACTAACTCCAAATGAGGTCCCAAATCAAGTAGAGGATTTTCCAAATCTCTACTTCTAAATGATTTTTGTGTCATGTCATAGCATGTCATTTTGTTAATTCCTTGAATAGAAGTATCAAAAAATTAGAGTTGAAAAGTTTAAATAGCACATAAAGTGCCAAAATGAAATTTAAGGACAAGTCTACTGGAAATCCAGCACAGAACAGTGAAATTGAAGAAAACATTTAAACTACAAAAGCAAAGGAATTATTCACTCGGTTCTGTAGGCAAGAAAATTATGCATTGGTTCCTTGCGTCGAGTACAGTGGCAGAGAGTAAACTGCAACTCCGTATTTCCGAGAAAGTAAAGAGAAGGGGGACTATCAACTGCAATGTCGTCGAATTATGTTGACTATACACAGTGTGCTCGAGCAACGACCACCACCAGCAGAACGACTATGGAAAGGAAGAAAGTAGTTCTCAGCTTTTCCTCAAATGGATCAGTATTCCCTTCTGATGTTTTCTCCTCCTCGGGAGGCTGAAGCCACTCATTCACAAACTCTATGATCTTCTCAACTATTTCCAACACTTTCTCCTTGCTGCTCACAACAATCCAACTGATTATGTCTACTGTTCCATCTGACTCAGACTTATCAAGACCCTCCTCACAACTTCCAGCTTGTATGCCATTATCACCTGCAATAGAGTCGTCGAAATATATCAGCTGAACCATTGATAATTCTGAATTGGATCATCATAATCTTCTTACTTCCAATCATGGCATGCATATAAGTAATAAGATCCCAACATACTGCATTTTCAATAACATAAAAGCCAGCAAGACTCTCATATTTGCTGCAAATAAGAAAAGTACTTGCAGTGATTTCGTTTATTTGAACCATGAATACTGATAAGGGATTTTACAATTCTTTCTCATTCAAATTGTGCAAGTTAAAGCTCATAGTCAGCTAGCATCATCGAACATTGTGTTAGTATACGCTTTATGCAGGACAGGATGCTTTTACTCTCTATAGAAACAAGTATGCCATCGTAACATGCTTAAACAGATGCTGTGGTGTAGTTACAAGTGGAAAATCTTCTTGGATACCTCAAGCACAAATAGAGGAGACTGGTAGGCATATGTCCATTCCCTCCGTAAGATAAATACTCTTGAGATCGTATGGAGTACAAACCTTGTTTCAATGAATCTCTGATTTCCCGAACAGCCTCATTGTTCAGAATAGCATCCCAAACAGCCTTATCTGAGGACAGTGAAATTACCATTTTCTACAAAAATCAAGAGGAAATTTTTGCATCATCAAGAGCTGATTATGAAATGAAATGATGGATTATGCCCGAAAAATGGGTATCATTGAGACAATATCTTAGTCTCTTCAATAAGTTGCGAACAAAAATAGCTCCATGCAATCTAATATAAAGGTAACTGAGAAATTACTCATCTCCACGAGTTTTGTCTGTTGAGCCAATTACCTCAATTGTTGAGAATAAATCAAAGAGAACTGAGATTTTATTTTAAAAGGTCTAGACTCTTTGTTGTTATAGAACAGTTACAGTCCAAGGTGTGTTGTTAAGCAAGTCTTACTAATATCCATGCGTCTGCTAACAAATTTCAAAGAGAAAAATACTGAAGATGCAGTCTTAAGGTACCTGAATAGAAGGTTCAGTCCGCAGCAAGTGGAAAGCATCATATACTCGGTTAGATCCATATGACTGCAACAATTTTGAATTGCAGATATGCACAGATGGTTCAATCCAATCAGACACAGATCCACTGGAAGAGAGTACTTCTTGAGTCAGGTTAATTGAACTAGTAAGTTCATCTGTTGTATCCTTATCTGATTTGTAACCAAGACTGCCATCGGTAGAATACGCAGAATAGGTTGGCTCGAGGACCCTAGAAAGTCCAACAAGATAAAACAGAAGAAAGTTATTATTATTATTTACAATAAATACGACAAAAATAAATATTATTATCTACTGTCATATCTGCAAAGCATAAATTATTGGATTGGAATATAGCTAAAAGAAAGACACACGCATAACACATCGTTGAATTCCTCAGGTTGTAATTTAGACAAGGGAATAGATAAGGCCAGACAAGTTAGCTTATCATAACAACAACAACATACCCACTGGAATCTCACAAGTGGGTTTTGGGGAGGATAGAATGTAGGCAAACCTTATTACTACCGCACAAGGTAAAGAGGCTGTTTCCTGGGAACTTTCTTCTCAAAAACCCATAAGCAGAAGTTAGCTTATCATAATAATGCGGTAATTAGGCAGTCTCACCGCATGATTCTGAAATTACTTGAGATCTCCATTCTAGTCGAGAGCTCAATGAGGTAAGTTTTCAGTTGCTAAGAAATTGTAATAATATTAAATAACTGCAAAATAATAGCACTTGCATAAATTTGGGAGGATACAACCAAAGGCTCACTGCTTGCAATTGAAAAGTAACCGAGCTTGTTAATTCCAGATATCTATCGATAACTGATGACCACGGCAAAGTGCATCAAATAATTTTTTATTGTCCTGACAGTCTGGATTTCTATTACCAGTTCGCACCCGCAAACTAGGACCTCAACTTTGAAAGAACTGGACAAGTTTAGTCGCATTATATTTCAATACCACAATTAAAAAGTTGTCACATTTATTCAGTATGTCCAACTTCAGTAAACTCCCGCATTTAGTCATAGAGGTTTAACAAACTTTTTATTTCCTGAAGCATGTGGCACAAGGGGGACGGTTTGCTATTACTGCATCCTACTACTCTGAAACTGTTCCAATTCATCTGAAAATAAAACAGATAAAGAGTGGAATCTGTTGCATAGACAAGTCTGTGGATTTATTAGGCAATGGGTTGACAATAATGTGTTGAACCATATTTCTGGGGAAACACATGCTCGTACTCTATGGGAGCATCTTGAAAGTTTGTATGCTCGGAAGACCGGGAACAATAAAATATTCTTAATAAAGCAGATGTTGAATATAAAATATATTGATGGTTCTCCGATGACAGATCACCTGAATAATTTTCAAGGAATCATAACCCAGTTGTCTGCTATTGGCATTAAATTTGATGAAGAAATTCAAGGCTTACTTCTACTTAGTTCCCTACCAGATTCTTAGGAAACATTTAGAATGTCATTATCAAATTCTGCTCCGGATGGTGTGATCTCTATGGATTTTGCCAAGAGCGGTGTGTTGAATGAAGAGATGAACAGAAAATCTCAAAGTTTTCTTCGTCAGATGTCCTAATAGCAGGTTCTAGGGGGAGAAACAAAAATCGTGATTCTCATAATAGAGAACACAGCAGGAGCAAATCTAGAGGCAAACTTAAAAATGTTGAATACTATCATTGTGGTATGAAAGGGCACACAAAGATGTTCTGCCGAAAATTAAAAAGGGAGAACAGAGAAAGAGAAGAAAAAGAAGAAGGCAATGAAAATTGTCTTGCCACCATTGCCACCGAAGATCTTCTCACCGTTCTTGATGCTGATCTGGTAAATATTTCTTGTGATGAGTCAAGCTGGGTAGTGGACACTGGTGCCGCATCTCATGTGACATTCAGGAAAGATTTTTTCTCTGCTTATATTCCAGTTGACTTTGGAACCTTGAGTATGAGTAATGAAACTGTGTCCAAAGTGATTGGTATTGGTACAATCTATTAGAAACTAGTGTTGGAACTAAACTAGTTCTGAACAATATAAAGTATGCAACTGATGTTAGTCTAGATCTCATTTCTGTTGGGGTATTAGATGATGAAGGATATGTCAGTACCAACGGTGGAGGAAAATAGAAACTCATTAAGGGTTCCTTGGTTGTAGCTCGTGGCGAAAAAAATCGTAGTCTATACTGGACTACAGCTTCTACTTGTGCCAATATGGTGAATACAGTTGAGGACAATAATTGACTTAGCCACATCAGCGAGAAAGGACTCAATGTTCTAGCCAAGAAGAAATTGTTATCGGATTGCAAAGGTGCTAAATCAGAAAATTGTGAGCACTGCCTGGGTGGAAAGCAAAATAGAGTTTCCTTCAAGTCTAACCCTCCTTTAAGAAAGACGGAGTTGATTGAATTGGAACACTCTGATTTATGTGGTCCAGTGAAGACAAAGACTTTGGGTAGTGCCCTCTATTTTGTCACTTTCATTGATGATTGCTCGAGAAAACTTTGGGTCTAC
>JAOTQR010000069.1:16512300-16530205 GCA_025774065.1 Solanum ossicruentum | reverse complement strand
CCATTTACAACCCTAGTGTGCTTTTTTTTCTCAAACCTCCCCCCCCCCCCCCCCCGTCCAGTACTTAGCATCTGGTGCATGAACAATTTTTTCGAGATCCAACATTGGGTGAGACGGGTTCTGCTCTGATACCATGTTGAAGAAGGTCTTAAGCCTAACTCACACCCCAAAAGCTAGCTCAAAGGGAGGAGTATTGCCTAAGTCTTATAAGGAGACCACCCATCTTATTAACCACCAATATGGGACTTTGTGTCTGAACACCAAAGGTACCCGCCTGGGGCATGACAAACATCCTTTAATTCTTTGAACCTTTTTATGCACTAGTTTAGTGTACATGCTTTGCATGTATGTCGCATCAATTGATAAAATGTGTGCAATATATTATGGTTGTATAATTCATCAACCTTAGCTCATCCCATACTTTCATTTTTTCCATCTATTATTAAGGAAGTCAATTAGTACAATCAACTTACTGTGACAGACGAATAGATAGTCAAGAATGTAAAAAACTTTACTACTTCTGAATTATGAAGCTTTAATGAAATTAAATATAAGAGGAATGTAAGGTGTTCGGATTGTCATGTGTCATTCCGACTGTCCAAGAATTTGTTTGATCTCCCTGGTTTACACTTGATCATGAGTATAAGTTTTGTCTAAGATGCACACGAAGTCATTGACATGAAAAATAAAATAATTAGATCATTCATAATGTTGTTAGCTTTAGCCATAAGCAGTTCCTGTGGTTAAAGACTTTCAAATTTTATTTGACGTAAGCTCTAGAAATATACTTCAGGAGCCCAAATTTTCTCATATTTGGAGGCTATGAGCATGTCATTAATGCCCGTCAACTGCAATTTCCTTCCTGATCGATAATTGTGTTGATTCGTAAAGAGTTTTTGAATTAGATTCAAATTTATAGTGAACTTGATCGAATCAACGAATCAATCAGAATTGCTCTCATATTTGTGCTTATCTTGTGTTTTGAATCCATGTAGTCATGAGCTTTTGTCTCATTCTACAAAGAAGCACAAATACTCGAACTGATTTTAGATAATAACAAATCTAACTTAAAACTTTGATGCTAATAAAAGAAACAAAAATTTCCTTGATGTCTTCGTTTATCGAATCAAGCTTCCTTGATCTATCACATACACATAAATATTGTGATATGAGGATAAAATATATATCTATTAAAACATGATAAGCAAAAGAAGTTATACTCGATTTTAATTTCTTAAATTCAACAATCAAAAATTCAAATCAAAATCTTTATATCTAATCCGTCCACCAACCATCCTTAAATCCCTATCGCCTTCTTCATTTCATATTCATCTATAATCATTTTCTTTATAAAATATCTTTAAAGAATATGTTTTTTTGCAATAAAACTAAAGGCATTTTAGTCAATCAAAAGAATAATTTATACACATTTATTCTACTAAACATATAGACTATTTATCGTAAGTTTTAAAATTTTATTTAGACACATATAGTTCAAATAAGAAATATTGAAGAATTAAATTTTAATTAGTCATTTTTAAAGTACTAAATATTAAGAGTTTCTACCTATCACAAATAAGTAAAAATTTAATAGTTATAACTTTAATCAATATCAAAACTCAAAATATTAAAATAACATCAAAACTCTAAATATTAGAATAATAATAAAATGATAATTTTATTTATTGTGGAGGTTTTTAATGAATGATAAAAGATCAATCAACATTTTAATTTATGATCACCTAATTCAAAATTTTTCTTTAGGTCTTATTTGTTTTCACTTAACGAAAGGCTTAATCTTAATACTTCAAATCTCATTACTTAGTCAACATTATATACCGTTGGTCATCATTATTATTCACGACTGTCATGGCTATCAATATCATTCCACTACTATGTATTAGTCACTACTATGAACAACCATGATTAATTATTATTATCAACCAATATATCATAAGATACTTCCCACGATTACTGTCATTAGTCAACATCATTCCAAATTGATACATACAACAATCGTCATTAGTCATCACCATCACTAATTGTTATATAATAAAATTTGAAATATTTTATTAATATAAATATTAGATCATTTTAGTGTTTTCTTTGAATTTTATGTTTATTATTTTTTTAAAAACAAAGGCAAATTTTCTACATTAAAAACTATTGAGAAAATAAACAGTTTAAATGATTTAGTATTCAGATCTTAATTAATGCAACATCTTAGTATTCATCTACATTTTTAAATCTTTAAATCTTAATATTCAAATGTGCATTTAGATTTAAACGTCTTAATCTTAATGAAAACAAATGAGGCTTTACTTTCTTAATTTCGTGTCAGGTCAAAATAGAACAAACATATTCAAACGAAGGGAGTACTCTATTTGACCAAAATTTAATAATTTATAAATCTATTAACTTTAAAAATATTTTTTTCAAAATTATATATATATTTTTTTGGAAAAATAGTTTTGAAAATGATAATTAATGTTTAATTAATTTAATTCAAAAAAAACATTTCTCTCTTTGTAATATATCTACGTTCATCACTGCATGTAAGATTGAAGGCATCTTTTAGTAGTTGAATTATAAAGGTAATATATCTTTCTTCCCTAGAAAAAATATCCGAAGATCTTCTCTTTCCTTTTCATTATAAACAATGCGAAGACGCTAATTTTAGTTATCTAGTTGAGGAATCTCGATCCAAAACTACTAGGAGGGAGAGAAAATCTTATTCCATTATTCACTCTAGTCATGGAGGGCAGACAAAGAAAACTCACTACAAAAGTTATTTAGACTTAAAATTACATGTTTTTAGAAATATGGAAGGCCGCACCTAAATTAGTCGGACTTGATGAGGCAAAAAATTGTTTTAGATGTTTGTTGTTGGGACGGATTCAAACTGAACTGAAGGGAGGAGGGGAAAAAAAAAGCCCTCTTTACATGATTGCAATATATATTCAACATTTATTAGGCTAAATATTTTAGCAATTAAGGAGCAAGAAAACTTAATCAAAAGAATGTACACAAATATATTCATGTCTATCACTGATTAATAAATAAACTACCTAAGACCAAAATTTTAGAAAAAGTAAAATCAAATACCTTACAGAAAAGAATTTACGGTTGAAAGAAAAGAACCCCTTTTTTTATATATTAAAATAGATTTCTTTTAACTTTGTCGTTGTAATAGGTTTCTTCCAATCCTGATTCCTTTTCTAAATGAAAAAGGGGTTCGAAAGTTAAGGATGGTTTTTTGTCAATTTAAAATTACTAACTATTAGGAATTCTTACCTTTCATTAATAATTATAACTTTAATTAATTTTAAATCCCTAAATTTAAGTGATAATTGTATTTTTAATTAGTTTCAAAGTCCCAAATTTAACTGGTGATTATTTTAGAAAAATAGTAAATGATAAGTTTATCTATTGTAGAGGTTTTTTTTTTTTTTTAATAAAAGGCAATTGTAATTTCTTATTATTCTCTTTTAATCTTTTTTAAAATTATAGATACTTAATTAATTAGAATTCCATAACATATAATAAGAACTCCTATAACATATATAATAAGAAATCCTAAACCTTATCAATGGTCAGCACACGTCTGTAGAGGTCCTAATCCTCAAAATGTTGTAGGCGCAATTTTTTTTCTTTCTCTTGACAAATTCTACTTGAAAAGGAACAGTAAGAATTATAATCCTCAAATATGGAAAGAAAACCTAATGAAAAAATTTACCCTTATACGAATTTAAAGCTTTAAAATAGGGAAGGATTTAACTTTTAATATCTTTACTAATTTTAGTTAATATTTAATATTATTAAAATAATAATAATAATAATATAATAATTAAAAAAATATGAAAAGGTGATTTTATCTAAAGCAGAGTATTTTAATGAAGGACAAAAAGTTCAAACAATATTTGACCTTCACGTTTTTAATATAATACTAATTTAGAGTACATATGTTGCACGTGTGTGTCATGTCAATAATATTATATCGACTACTTTTGTCATAAAAGTATATATTTTTTTAATTATTCATTCGATGTTCAGAATTTGCATTGAAGTCCAACTAATTCAAATTTAGACCTGATAGACCCTTCAAATATAGACCTGACAAACCACATTCGGAAATAGCGCTCTCTACCAAGATTTTTTTCATACCTATCCTACACAATTTTATGTAAATAGAACAAATAATGGATGACCCTAAACATACATTTAATTTAAATATAATGTAACAAATATATTTTATGAATAATTTGTATAGTTCTATTTATTTTATTAAGGATCAAAATCATCATACTTTGTTAAAAAAGTTAAAGTTGACAAACTAAATTCCATTAAATATTTTTTGAATTACAATTTTTTTCATGATTCTTAAAAAAATTATATGTGTATTATGTGTGTATCACATTAATTAATATTAACTGTATAAAAATATTTTCAAGTCTTTTTTTTTCTTTTGGCGAATACTCATAAGATAAAGTTGATTTTAATCTTCGTGTAGTTAAATTTTTTTTTATTAACATGATTTCTTTATAGCATAAAAATAATATAACTCTTTAGATAACATTTTCTTATTGGCGAACATAACATAAATTGTTACTTATTATTGATCTATAATATTTTTCTTAATAGAGGCAAATTATAGACTATTTTAATATATTCTTAGTATATTTTAATTCTAACAATACAAATTTGTAATGAATAGTGCAAAAACTAAAAAGAAAATGACACACTTAAATATTGTTGAATCCAATCAAATACTTAGTTTGCAGGATCATTGAATTCGTTTCACTAGTCTAATAATGCAATCATATATTTATGAAACACGAACTACACCAAAATATTCACAGTTTATAATCGCGTACTTATTACAGAAATCTATATATTTTGGAGATGAACTCTATACTAGAATCTTCAATGGATCTTTAAGAATCGGAGAAGGAAGAAGAGAAGAGAATAGAAACTTTTCTTGTTCAACATAGTGGATCTTTAAGAATTGGAGAAAGAAGAAGAGAAGAAAATAGAAACTTTTCTTCTTGTTCAACGTTACTCTCTGTTTTTGAAACAAGAGTCCTTTTATAATTATAAAAGAATGCAATTATTCAAAATATTCTAAATAGTTGTGCCACTTCTCTTTTTCTCTTAATATAAATTAAATATATAACAAATACATATTTATTTATTATCTAAATTAATTTGGTTGACCCGTGACCCAAATATAATTCCTTCAAATTATTAGAGTATTATTATTTTTAGAAGTATAATATTAAGAAGAAATTTTTTTCAAAGAATTAGAAGTAGAAGTTTATCAAATAAGGAAGATTTAGGAATCTTTTCGCGGTTAGAAATTGTTATTTTTATCACTTATTTTCATATATTTTAGAAGTCAATATCATAAATATAATTAAATAATAATTTAAAGAAAATAGGTGAAATAACGATTTTATCTAAAATATAGTCTTTTAATGAAGGGCAAAAAATTCAAACAACCTTTCTAAGGATTTTCACGCTTTTACTATAGTATAGATAGATAGATTAGTCAAATAATTTAAAAATATTCTCCTTACAAATATTACGTGAGTAACTCATATCATTGAGTACATAATTCTAAAAAATTAATAACTTTACCCTTATCTTGTGATGGTGAAGAAGTAGTTTTACTTAGACTCTTGACTCAAGTAAAATAAATAAAAAATTCTTATTAAAGGAAATAAGTAGTAAAGAAATTCCATAGAAAATAATGCAGCAAGAAACAACAACAAATAATTAAAGAGTGCGACAACCAAAGGAATGAACTTACACCATATAACAACTTCAAACATGGTAATTTTGATTAAATCACGAAAATAAAATTTTAAAAATCAATAATTAAATTGAATATCAATTTTTTTTTTAAAAAAATGTTAATCAAATCAAATTAATTCTATTCAAATCAATTAGATTTTTATTTTTTTAATTTTTATGCTCTTGTTATTACAAGATCTCCTTTCCACCTCCCAATGATCTCAAAACCTCAACAATTGACCATCCTACCTACTATCTCTTTCACTCATTGTATTTTCATAGTGTTATTCATACATATAATACATAAACTTGTCCTTTAATTTGATTTCAGCTTAGATTTATGTTTCCAACTTTGAATGTACACAAATAGACACTTGAACTTATATAAGATTTAATAAAAAAAAATATATGTATCACCAAAATAGATCCATTTAAATAAATTTTTATGAAAAATCAAAAGTGAATCATACCATATCCTGTAGTAATTAAAAATATGGCAGTAACCATTGTTGTAGGAAACAATGGATTCTCACAGGCAACTTAAGTAAAATTGTTTCTTAATTTTATTTGAAAGATAGTTGATGCATGAATACATGGCAACATAATAACGTGATCAATTCAATACTTTAATTAGTAGTTTCTCTTATCATAAAATATAAATAACTTTTATAAGTAAAAGAAAAAAGATAACAAAACTTATCTGTGCAACTTTTTACCGACCACATCTTTGTTGAGACGTCTAAAATCTCCTTAATTTTGAAAAGATAGAATTCATGAATTATGCTATGAATGTTGCAAAATAAACTAAAATTGCATTATTAGAAAATAAATAATCTAGATAGATAAATACAAAATACGACAACATTGAAAAAAATTAAACAAAGTGAGATGTGTAGAGCTAAAAAAATTCAAAAGAAAAATACTACAAATTATATGTAAAATAACAATATAATCTTATTCAACTTTTTATTAATTTATTCATAAAGGTCTTATATATATAGATTGTATCGCTAATTGAAACCCATGATAAATTAAGATTTTCCTTATAGTTGCAGTGTTTCTTGATTCAAATAAAGAAGTCTATCAAAAAAGGAAGACTTATGGGTCTTTCTATAGTCAGAAGTCCTTATTTTATCATTTATTTCTATAAATTTTAGAAGTCAATATTATAAATATAATTAAATAATAATTTTTAAAAAATTGGCTAAAAGATGATTTTATCGAAAGAATGATCTTTTAATAAAGGGTAAAAATTTAAAAACAAAATTGCTTTAAAAAATTTGAACCCCAAAATTCTTAGACTCCAAAATTATATTTTAAAAAATAACCTTAATAACTAGAAACAAAAAAATTACTTAGATGTATTAATTAGAAGAATTACAGAAAGTTTACATAAATTACAGTAAGAGGAGAAAACTAGAAAAGAAAGCCTATGTTATTAAAAAACCTTTAAAAAAAAATCGTGTACAAAAAGAATGCAGAAATTTGTTACCTATTTTCTTGGACTCTTTTGAAGTTTTCTTGAACTTCTTTTTTCTCTTTTTATTTTCTGAAAAAAAAACTTTTTGCCTTTTTTTTTACTATTTTTCCGCCACCTTTTTTGCCATTTATTTGGACGATATTTTTTCTCCTATTATTGTGAAGTTTTTTGACTAATTTTTTTTGTGGCTCAAGTCTATGTTAATTTAAAAAAAGATTCTCTAGGTAGGAATTTGATAGAGAATCATCTATATTTAATTTTATTATGCTTGTCATAATAAATATTTAATATTATTAAAACAATAATAAAATAATTTAAAAAATAGTAAAAAGATGATTTTGTCTTTTAATGAAGGACAAAAATTTCAAACAGTATTATCAAGATCTTCACACTTTTAATATATTACTAGTCTTATTGTATGCACTTTGCCCGTGATCAAAGAGAGAAAAATTAAATTAAAATTTTTCTTGGAGACTACAAGTATTTTCTTAATTGAAATAATGAAAAAAATAAAAATCTGTCAAATAAAAGAAGATTTAATAGTTTTTTCTTATCTTATCACTTCTTTTCATATATTTTAAAAGCTAAAATATATGCCTTGTTCCTTTATTTTCCGGAAGATTTGGTGAATTGATTGTTGGAGAATTTGGCAAGTTGTTATCTAAATCCGTTAATCTCTTGAAAGAAGGTTCATGTTCATATTGAGAGTAGGACTAAAACAAATCATGGTTCATCGAAGAATGAGGCCAAACAACTCCAGCAAATGACATTGACATAAAGTGTTGGAGGAGAAGGTGGTTGATTCCCTTATTTGATGTTAGAATATTCAAATGAAATTCAATTGTATTTTGCTTCTCTCTTTAAAAAATAAATGATGATTTAAATTTTAAGCAAAAAATAGAGAAACTAATACATTATATCTAACACTTCAAAATGACAATTAGGAATAAGAAGAAAAAGTAAATAATAATAACTAACAAAACGGATATACTAGTGAAACAATAGGTTTTTCTTGATTTTATGATCGAATTGGCTGGTCTTTAAATGAAGTTTTCATTCTATACATGTCAGATCATGAATTAGTAACTGTTTCCAATTTTCAAAAAAATCTTCTTTCTAAAGAGATTCGATTCGGAGACTACGTTACAAATATAAACAATGAATAAAAGTAAAACATAGTAACTAAAAATAAAGATTGTTAAACAACTTAATTAATGTAATCTAACAAGTAGGGTGTAAGAAAGATAGAGGAAAGATAGGCCTTAATACTACCTTTATAGGTAGAGAGACAATTTATGTTAAACCCTTGGCTCAAAATAACTTTTGTTTATCAGAGTTCCTAGAAAGATCAATAAAAGTGGTGCATTGGAAATAAAAAAATAACAACACATCAATTTGAAATAACTCAGGTCCTGTTCTATAAATCTTCACTGTATCATTTATGATCAATTAATGGTATTCTATAGAAGATTACAAAAATGCTTCAGTTAAAAAAATCTAGACGGAAAACAAGAATGTGTGGCAAACATGAATCCGATCTTGTTCTTTAATCACTTAAACATAAATTCAATCTTTTCAACTGAGTTTAAACATAAAATAGAACAAAAATAAAGTCTCCAAAACTTTGTAGGTATAATTTATATATATGTATATATATGTAAAAAAACTCACAGAAGTTGGAAGCCATCACCATCATAGTAACCGTTAGTTGAGAAGCTAAAATCGTATTGCAGCGAGCTTGAAATGGTATCAAACCCTAAAACCCCTAAATGGAAAAACTCATAAAAAGTTTCATAATTAGTGATAAGCGTTAGTTGAGAAGCTAAAATCATATTGCAACGAGCTTGAAATGGTATCAAACCCTAAAACTCCTAAATGGAAAAACTCATATAAAGTTTCATAATTAGTGATAAACGTTAGTTGAGAAGCTAAAATCATACTGTAGCGAGCTTGAAATGGTATCAAACCCTAAAAACCCCTAAATGGAAAAACTCATAAAAAGTTTCATAATTAGTGATAAGCATTAGTTGAGAAGCTAAAATCATATTACAACGAGCTTGAAATGGTATCAAACCCTAAATACTCATAAAAAGTTTCATAATTAGTGATAATTATGCGAGTATCCTCACTAATATACTTTTGTGATTTTCTAGTATATGGGCTTTCAAGAAGGGCGAAGTAATTTGAGATTACTAAATGCGTGTTTTACACAAATCTCATATTTTTTAGACCTAGTTTTAATTAGTATCAACTTTTTAGAGCTAAATTAGCGCTAGTTTTTAAAAGATATAAAAAAAGAACAAGTTGGAAGTTCTTTTTAAAAATTTTGTAAAATGTGTTGATGATAAACGCTCACTATGGCCAATTGTTCAGGGCATAAGCAGTTGTATGAAAAACAATACCCAGTTTTACAACTCGTCAATCTACAAAGATTTGGAGATGGAATCACCTTCAGTTAATTTCACAATTAGCAGAAAATAAAAAAAATTAGTTCTCAACATGCATGTATATGTATGTATGTATATATATAGAGGTGGTGTACTGGTGTCTAGTAACAACTAAAATTATAACACCTCTCACGCGATTTGAAAATATTCTTATGGTGTATTTCTTGAATATCATAAAATTCATGCGTTATTTCGCAAATATGATTTTGCATGCTTTTTCAAGAGACAAAATTGTATAAGAAAAGGGTTTCCTTCAATTTTTAGATGATCCATATCGGAAAATAATTTTTTGGGTGATTTTAGCCTAAAATTGAAAAAGTGCGACCAATCCGCGTAGCTGATTTGTTCCCCAATAGTACAAAAGTCGCTGAAACTCATTCCTAGGCCACAACAGAGAAAATTAAACTTTGCAAAAAAAAAAAGAGAGGGAAATACATAATGAGGGAACCAAGGCGCGATGCGCCTTGTATGAAAGTTACAGAATAGTCATAATGTATGAAGACTCTCGAAGTATGCACTGATTACACAATCTAGTAGTAATGTATGAAAGCTCTCGAAGTATGCACTGGTCAACATGTATTTATATTAATAAGAAAATATATAAATATTAATAATTAATAAAAGAGAAGAAACACAACTATTTATAAAGTTATGTGCCTTTAAAATTATAAAAGGTTTTTCATAACATAAAACAATATAACTTTTCTCTTTCTCTCCTTCTTCTCATAATTTTTTAAATTTCTAAAAGATTCTTTTGAAGATTTCTTGTCCGAAAATGTAGGAACAATTCTATAACAAAATACTATGATTTATTTGATGCAATTCGTGTTTATATACATGTGATAGCACTATTAAACAAATTCAATGATGTTGCATTCATTATCTGGACAACAAGGAGATGTCAATTTCAATTGCTACCATCTTCTGATAACCTAACCCCGTCTAACTTGGATTTTGGATTATTGTGAATTGAGAAACTACCTAGGAGTCCGATGTTGCTTTCTAGTTTATAATTATTTGGTCAAAAAGATGTTACCGACGTGAAATCTCTTTTGAATAGCTCTGAGAATGTTCGTTTCCAAAAATTGGTTTCTCTAAATAAATTTGTATTTAGAAGACTATGCCCACTGAGTTGTATGGATTTCGTTGTACAGCCTTGTGGGAATATGGTTACTAGGAACCTAGTGATAAATGTCAGTTTTACAAGTTCAACTGGTGCAATTGGGTTGATTTTGGAAAATTCAATAAGTATCCTCAAGTGTTATGATTTGTTTATTGCTCGAGTTTTGATGTACCTTTCTTTCCTTTAAAAAGAACAAATAGAAAGAATATTTTGATCATTCTTGGTTCTTCAATGTTTAAGGTGCGAAAAACAGAATTGGTCTTGTGGAGAGATTTTAATTTCTTGAAGATTCCTTGTATCATGTGTAGGTCATTGGTTGTCATAGTTCATCTATCAGCAGTATTTCATTAGTACATGCTTTTATTATAAGGAACTAGTTTCAAAAGCTCTTCCAGTATGTTGAGGAAATAGGTACATGGAGCATGATTTTCGCAAGTAGATTGGTGAAACTGACTTTATATGATGCACTGCATGCGAGAATCTAGCTTAACAGTGTAGCTAATGCTATTGCTGTCTCTAGTTTCTTGATTGATATATGGCATTTAGGATCACCGGTATACAAGTGTTGAATTTTTGTTAGTGTCATGGAACGGCCAAGTTTCAAGGATTGGAGAAGTCAAATATGCCTTAGTTGCAGACCGTCAGTATTTTTCTCAGATTTCCCTTTGATGGATGCCTGCCTTCTGCTAGGCTTTCTGAAATGATCGCTGATATTTCTGGATGGGGATAACTTGTTGGAAAATTTATACATTCACTTCTCTATGGGAATAACCTGCCTCACTGCAGAAGCTTTATTATGTAAGTTGAAGCTTTAAAACTCTATATGAATGTGACTGTTGAACTGGGTTGATGCTATCAGTCTTGCCTCTGTTTGTATGAATTCTTGGAGTCTCCGATAGTGTTATCTTTCTGGATCTACATTCAACGTTGATTACAATTTTATCATCGAGTTATACATGTAATTGTCTTTAACACTTTTATTTTACCAAAAATTAATTTTAATCTTTGTGCAGGTATAAGTATCTTATGCAATCTACTCTTCATTTCCCCTTGCTCTTGCAAATGGCACATAGAAACCATTCTCACCTAAATGCAAAGATGTATCGACTTTCTGCTGCTTCTGCCTCATGTGTTCAGTTGGAAAACTAACAGAGAATGCTGCATTGCTACCTGCTGGTTTTTTTGCAACAACAAAAACTTTGTTTCGATTTCTCTTCCTTTGGACTGTCGAGATCAAAGGTGGAATCTAATTTGTTCAGAGGCTTTGCCATTTGTTACTTATTTCCTATTAAAAAAGTCCTGTTCAATATCATAAGATGTTGCATATGTATGTTTATGTTCAAGAATGACAAAAAGTGTTGTCAATCCTCAACCCTTTGAGCTAATTTACAGATCAGTCATCCTGTATAAATTTTCATCGTATTCATCATGTCAGCTCTCTTTTATCAATGCCTACAAATACTTTATTTGGTTCCACTTGTAGATAAAATCGCGCTCCCACTTTATGCAACTTCACAGACTGATCCTCATATAACAGTGGAACATGGTCATATAGTGAAGTATGATGGCATTGAAGTCACGGGAAACAAGTGATCATAGGGACTCCCCATGGGTGTATGTCTAATGTCCCTACAACTCCTTTTTTTTTAACAAGTCTATGATTGACAAGGTTTTATGATTATAAGCTTTGAAAGCTTGAGAAGATAAAAGTAGCCAAAGTGGGGAAGTGAAGGTTGTGATGATTAAGTAGACTTAGCGCTTAGTCCAGTATCCAAAGAATAGGAAAAAGTGAACCAACTTAAATTTTCTAAACATCAATGATTATTTGTTTGAAGTTTTGGTCGTTAGGTTGGACTTAATTGATCTTGCAGCCTTGCTTGAAATTGTAGATATTAGATGGATTCCATGAAGGCATAATGCATCTTTTGATTTCTAAGAGCAAAATAAGTAGAAGCATTAGGAAACCAAGGAGAAACAAAAGTGGGATTGGGAGGTGTTGAATAGCTAAAGAGGAAAGATAGCAAGAACTGGATATAGTTTAGTAGTTCTAGTCAATAATAAGGGTGTTGTTGTTTGACCTCTCGAATGGTGTTAGAGGTGTCAAACAGGCGGGTTGAGTTAAAATTGAGCATTTTAAAATGGTTTGGGATAGATATTGGGTTGGGTTACGATCCGTCCAAACTTACTTTGGGTTTAAATGGGCTAAAATTCGAGTTAGATTATGACCCGCCAATTTGACTCGATCAATCTCAATAATTCTAACATATTATTATTTATTTTTTATATTCATAATTTAAATTTCAACTCAAAAAAATAAAATAAAAAGTTACAAATTGATAATAAATTATAAAAAAAATACATAAAAAACATACATTACATCAATGTAAGTTAAGAATTTTAGAACGGATTGAAATTAAGGATGAAATTAGGCTCAATTGAGGATTCTTTTGATATGAATTAAGACTTCAGTGGGTATATTCAATGTTCGAGAAAATACTTGTGAGATATTGTGCTAAGAGCTAATGACCTTGGTAAGTACTGTTTTTTATCCAACCTTTCACTTAAGTCCACCATGGTGAAATTACAAGTTCTTTCAACTTTTTACCATTTTTACCCAAGTTGAACTCTCACTGCAACGCACAGAGAACATAACAATGAAGAATTTAGCAACGATAATACAATTGTGGCTATATTATATTTAGCGACAATAATAAATATAATCAACACTCTATATAAAATGTTACGAAAAACTTTAACTACTTTAAATGCAATTGCATTAATAGAAGAAGAAAAATAATTATCACCTCCAAAGATGATATATGTCACGCATGCAATGATTATAAATAGGAAAATAAGAACATCGTGATGCCTTTCCCTTTTCCATTAGCTAAGCATGTCAATTATATTTGGAGTGATTCCCAACAACCTTTTCCATCCCTTTTTAATTTATACATACGTTAGAAGGTCCAAAATCATTTTCTTGTCTTTCTATTAAGTCGTAATACTTTGGAAACCCATGGAGGTGGGATTTTTCACTCCAATATATCTTCACTTTAAAGCAACTTTATTTATGATATAACATGAAATGTTATGATATTTATGGGGCCTTGTTTGAAATCCTTTTTTTTTTCCTCAAAATTTCTTACCGCACTACCAAATTATTCAAAATGGGTGATTATGAATATACTTGAAGTCACATGCATGCCTTAGTTACTTTCTTTATTACCTATCTAATCATAAAAAAGTTAAGCATAGCTTAGAGTAAAATCATTGTTAAACAAAGGACTCGATAGCCTAATTCTATTAATAAATCATTCAAAAACAAATTTGATGAGACTAATCTAATCTTCAATTTTAGGCTAGAGGGAATATTTATTGACTTGAGATGAGGTATTTCACATGGCAATTTCACTCCTCTTCAAAGCCTAATGATTGTGTTCTCCACTAATGGCAAAGGAAAGACATTTTATGTGATAAATAGAAAGGGCCTACTCTCTACTTTGTGTGTGTAAGAGATAAATTAGCTCTAGGGTGGCCCAAGATGGTAAGGGCGGAGCTACATTCATTCAAGGATGGTAGATGAATATTCTTCGTTGAAATCTTTTTTCGAATATACAGATTAAATATAAATATTTTGATATTTATATATATATATAAATAATAAAATCACCTACTCATGTTCTAAAAGTATAAACATCTTTGACGAAAATGTTGATTCCGCCAATGAAGGTCGGAGGAAAGTTATATTACTGTGAAGTCAAACCACTAGAGGAGCCACCTTTAGTCATGCTTGGTTATATGGTGTCTCTGTTGGAGCTTACACTGTTGATGCAGCCTTTTGTGCAAGTGAAGTGGCTAGACTTGTGGTCCTTTCGTGCTTGGTTATAATTTATTTTAGTATTGTAAATGATGTCTGTAGATTTTTTTCTATTGGAACGATTTTATTTAATATTAGTAAAAGATTTGTAAAAAGTAGAAGATCAACAATATAATTGTTTGAATAGATAAGTGAGACTTGCTCAAGTGATTAAGTATCGAGCTTTCAAATCATGGGATAAGCGGGATCCTGCTAGGCTACGGTGGAATAAAAGAAGAAAGAAACAACTTTGCATGATTATTAAACCATATCATTTTTACTTCTCACCAATCAGTACTTTTCTAACAGTTTTTAGGTAAACAGAAGCTGTCAAGGAATAAGGAAACCCTTCCTAACTCGATTTGCTGTGAGTGAGCAGTGGTGGAGTTCTCACGTTTATCCAAGAGATGTCGAAAAATAATATTATGTATATAAGTAAATTATTTTATTATATTCTAATTTTCTAAACAAAAGAGACTGACTGTTTGAATATTCTTGATAAAATTTTTACACCAATGAGCGTAATCAGATGAAAAGATTTGAATTGTTACCCCAATCTACACCTTTTTCTTTATGCAAAATGTTGTTTGGATTGTTCACAATTTATTTCTTAGATTACAGATCATTTTTATACTATACTCGCAAAAAAATTGCAAACAAACCATTTTTGATTAGCTTAAGAAAAAAGAAAAATAGACTGTCATGGCTAACATACATTGGACACAACGTTACATCTATAGCTATATTTGAATACTCTTTGTTTTGTGAGAAAGAGAAAGTTTAGTTTGTGTTATTATTAAAACTAGTTAGTTGGAACTAAAGGAACTTTTACTCTTTTCCTTTTTATCCTATAATTATTTTTTGTGTTAAAAGGTTAATTGTACCTTTTTAATTTACATTTTACATTCCCTCCTGTGTAGGTAATGTTAATCTCAGTTTCAGGCATTTTAATAGTTGTAGAGGTGTAATTATATCTACGATAATTAAGTTGACAATCCGAACAAATTCTAGTGGACCATTTAAACAAATTGTATACAAAACTATAAATATGCATGTACTTATTAAAATTATTACAAAACTATAAAAGCATTCTACTCTATCTGATTGATTACTACTGAAAAAACGCTTAAAATCGAAGGCTAAAGCTGATGGAAGATCTTGTTTTTTTCTTAAAATCGATTCAAAATTGATGAAGTCAACTCTTGTTAAAAATTGATGCTTGGTTTGTAGAAATTGACAGACCGACTCAATTAAAATTGATATAAATTTTCTATGAAGGTTTTCTCCATCGTTTTTTTATAAATATTTATCTACATCTCGTAGTTGCACCAAATTAAATTTACCAAAATGATTAAATAATTTCCCATTCAATTCTTGATGCAGAGCGAAATTACTCTTAACACTCTAAAATGAAGGCTCGTATGCTTGCATAATTCTAATCCACTCCCCAAAATAAAAGTAATTTTCAGGTTGCTATTTAATTTGATCATAAAGAAGGCTGTGTTTGGGAGATGTTTATCTAATTCAGGACAAATAACCCAATTTACACTACACCTGCATTTTCAAATAATAATCTTGCTTATACTAAAATGGAAAGAGCTTTATTTTGCCCTCCTTCCCTCCCTCCAAAATTTCAAAAGGTATTAGTGTATTTCCCAACAAGGAAAAAAGAATATAGCTACAGCAAATAAAGAATATTCTGGAATGGCATACTTTTTCAGATATCCAATTCGATATTTTTTCATTTATAATCAGACGTCTCGAGCTCTAGTCTCTTTGAATACGGATTCACCTTTATTAGAGAGCGTTAAACTTTTTGACACAAATTCAAATCAATCGAGCTCTAATATAAATATCAAACATCAAATTAAAAAAGGGAGGGAGAGAGAGAATGTTCATTACCGTGATTAAATTGAATCAATCACAAGTTTGAGGATAAAATTTGTGCTGATTTTAGATGTATAAAAAATAAATTTGGCTATTTAATTTACTTCCTCCGAAAAAATTGAATTATAATTGGAGTGACAATTTTTTTTTTAACTTTTGATGGATTAGAATTCCAGTTGAATCAATGACAAGTTTGTGCATGTGATTGATGTATTGATTTTGGCCATAACTTTATTTTATTGTCGTTGATTGTTATCAATTATGTTATAAAATTACTTTTTGACGAAATGTATTTGGAATTTTTAATAATTTTGAAAACTTACAAGTATATAAAACATATTTTTTTAAATAGTCATATCTTTTTAAAAAAATTTGGGCCCAACGACATAGTAACTTACTAAGAGTATTTGAAAATTTAGGACCAAACACTAACTTAAAGAATAAAATAAATAATTTGACTGCAAATAATTATAATCACATATAAAATTAATTTCTAATTGGACATTCAAAATAATATTATTTTATTTATATCAATAAAATCACTCAATTTGTATATTATATATTAGAAGATTATGTATTGCCGAAATATGAATTAAGGTTTCAATTGAATTTTTTTATTGCCATTTCAAATTTTTAACATTAAAAATGCCTGCATGACTACTAGTTGGATCACACCTGAAATATAATAAACTTAATATACCAACCAAGATTTTCGATGTATTTAATTCATTATGCGATTTTACTGATATAAAACAAATAAAATAACTTTGCTCCATTCATCGTTTAGAAAATTAACTCTTTAATTTTTCTTCGAGGCTTAACATACAGTTAATCTGTAAATATTGATAAGATAAAACATTCGAAGTATAAATCGTATGTCAATTAAACACCTCAATTCTTATAAAATGTTCGACGCTTTTGATTTACATTTTGAAAAATTTGTACTCATAAAATATAGCATCTACTTTAATAATAGTACTTCTCAACCTCAAATAGAAAATGCTTAAAATTAATGAGATGAATATGTACAAATTTTTTTAAAAAAAGGACATATTTCATACCATCAATTTAACTACATAAAAGATGAATGAAAATATACACAAGAAATCTAAACTTTAATAAAAATATCTAATTAAAATATTTTATTAAAAGTTTGAAATATTTAATTAAAGCAAATCGGAATTCAAATGCCTAATAAAACATGTTTAATAGATAGAAGACATAATACATAAAAATGACCCATAACTTGACAAAACTTTTTAAGTTGGAACTTAAACTTTCATAGTGCACAAATATGACCCTCAACTTGGCAATTCCTG
>JAOTQR010000069.1:16483703-16505355 GCA_025774065.1 Solanum ossicruentum | reverse complement strand
TATGCAAAATTCTCCAAGTGTGAGTTTTGGCTTGATTCGGTGGTATTCTTAGGGCATGTGGTGTCTAAAGAGGGGATCAGAGTAGATCCAGCTAAGGTTGAGGCAGTCACAGGTTGGTCGAGTCCAACTTCAGCTACTGAGATTCATAGTTTTGTGGGGTTAGCAGGGTATTATAGGCGATTTATTCAGGGTTTTTCTTCTATTGCAGAACTCAAAAGAATGTAGCCTTCTATTGGTCTAATGAGTGTGAGGCGAGTTTCCAAAAGCTCAAAACCTAATGAAGTAAGAATAATGGGTTATGTACCTTTTCGATTCGCAACGATTGTTATTGTCACTAAGTGAGTTTTTCCACAAATCTTCTTCCATTTTTACTAGGAAATCCGGATTGATTTCTACAAAACTAAATGTCTTTTGTGTGGATTGATGAATATAGAAAATTAGGATCAAAATCCTTCTTTTTAGTTTTCAGTTTTCTTTTCTTACTGTTATGGACTTTTCTTTTTGCTTTTCACGTAACTCTCAAAAAAGAAAAAAAAACCTCTTATCCCCACTCACTCCTTTTAGAACATTACATGTCCTCTTTAAAATAGGAGAGTGGTTAGACAGTTAAATATATGTTTTCTCTCTCTCTCTCTTAAAAAAAGAGTTGAACATCAACTGTCCAATTTTATCCTAAAGATAAAGTTGGACAGTGATAATTTTTAACTGTTGTATTTTTTAATTTGAAAATCAAATTTATCCATAACTTGCGAATCAAATAAGATTAGATTGAATTGGTTCACATGGCAATCCATGATTCCAAAAAAATCTTACAAGGTAAAATCTCTTTCAGGTTTGACTAAACAATATTAATTAAGAAACTAGCGACATAGGCTGGTACAAAAGCGCCAAGGAATGTTAGCGCCATCGAAAGTACGTCAAGTTATAGGTCCTTGGGAATAAGCTTGGGACTACGGTCTATTTCTACAAAAGTTGATGGACCATGCAATTTAATTTTGTTTTATGCTTTTTCAATATATTTGTATATTTTCGAGGCAAAGTGATTTTTAAGTAAATGCAAGTATAATTAAGATTTCTTCTATTCCATTTTAATTGTTATTTTATGTTTTTCAAAAGTCAAATTTGATTAATTTTTAAGTCAAATTAGACTAATTTAATTAAAATAAAAATTGAGATATTAAAAATCTATAAGAATAATAGTATTGATTGAAACTTTTTTTCATATAAATATGATTAAAAAAATTTCTTAAAGTATTTGTCAAAACTACAGAATTTGAAATTATAACAATTAAATTAGGACAAAAGGAATAAAGTTTATGCGATTAAAAGAGGACTTTTATCCAAATGTATCCTTAAGTGACCTCCAATGCAATTTACCCTCTTTTCTTTTGTAATCTTGATGAGTCGAATCAACAAATTGGGCTGAAAAGAGCCAAATTATACTCCTTTTGTCCAATAACATATGATCACTTACATAATTATTAATATACTAATGAACTTTATCATTTTACCTTTGATTTATATCAATGTATATTAAATTAAATTTTAAAAAATCATCAATACACTAATTAATGGTGGGATAAAATAGAAAAATAATTAATTTTATTCTAATTTAATAAGTGTCTATACAATATGAATAAATATTTATAAAAAAATGTCCATGATATAGTAATATTATAATTAGCAACTAGAAATAATTGTATTGAGTTTGGAACAGCGGATAGTGACGCCAATACACATTTCTAGTACGGAAGTGTCATCTCTTTTTTCCTTTTATTCTTTTTTGTTTGTAAGCGTCAATTGGTGTGCTAGCTAGTAACCGTTTCCCTTGTGAGTTATGCTTGTTACACTTTTTATAAAAAAATTGTCACACACGTAATACCACATTTAACTTTAATTATCATGGCATGAAGATCGTATGTTGTCACAATTGCTTCTCCTCCTCTCACATGAATGTGAATAAGACAATTTGGTGTCTGTTAGAACCTATGACTTTATCACTCTTATTCTGCTAATCCATCATGAGTCATCCTTTTGGTATGTATACGTTCATGTTTCATGTGAATATTTATAAAATTGAATTATCGAATATGGAATAATAGAAAAAGAGAGGTAGTAATTAGTTATTTGGCGAAAACCTTTCTTCGATAAAAACTACAGAAAATTAGACAATTGATTAATAATAAATTTTGATTTTTGTTCTTATAATATTTTACTACGCATATTTAACTAATTAAAAGGTGCATTTTTATCTATTTATTTGCTTGTGAATATTTCACATATTTATTCTAATTATTAGTCAATCAACTATTTAATCATTCATGTAGCATATACCGCTTGCATTGTTACTCCATATATAGTCCATATAGTGGATAATAATATAGTTTTAATATAGCATACCTTCTCTATAAAGGGATTAAAAAACATTTCAACTAATTAAATATGTTCACTAAATATTAGTAGAATTAAAGTTAAAATTTTCTTATAATAAAAAATGAAATATAAGCTTGAAAAATTATTAGAATTAAAGTTAAAATTTACCTCAAACTGATCAAGATAATAAAAGTTTTATTATACATTTTAACAAAAATAAAAATCAATAGAATGGTCCTTGCCATGAATTTGAAGTCCAATTTAATGAATTAATAATAATAAATTACAATAGATTGAAGTTAAGATGTATATTTTATGATTTTATCCCTTTCCGTTTAAGTTGATAAGTATAGGTTAACAAAGAGGTGGGTAAAAAGATGATGTAATAGTATGAGTAAAGAAAAAGTAGAATGGTAGGTGACGATAAAAATAAGTTACGTATCAGCAAAAGTATACAGATTCTGCATTTCGTAGTATGGTATAGGGAAAAGACACTCAGAATCATTATGTTTATTGAAGCTTTATTCTTACAAAACATTAATGATAGCAATTTAAGTGTTTGGTAGAGTGCAAACGAAGGAATTAAATGCATTTGCTTCTTTTTTTGACTCCACGTATTTCTCAACAAAAATATATTATAATAACTTTAAAAATTAAGTGATAATTATTTTGAATCTTTTAAATTAAATAATAAAAAATGGACGTTTTAATATAGTAAATAAGTAAAGACGGACAGAAAAAATATTATAATGATCATTGTTTCATGCTACCTCGTAAATGTTTTTAGTTAATTGGCTTTTCATATAATCATAGATATTAGAATTTTATTGGATAATATATCTTAAATTCACTAAATCTTAAAATTCAAAATAACATAAATTTAAGATTTATTCAATAATTTGATATTCTTTTTATCTCAAATTAACTTAACTTTTAAGACTCTTTTAATATTTTTTGACCTTTTTTATCTAATGAAGATTAAATATCTATAATATTCAATCAACTAATAATTATTATTATTATGTCAAACTATTTTTTTATTTCCAAAAGAAAAGAAAAACTTAAAAAGATTCTAAGATAATAACTAATCTTCATCCATATAACTTGCCGACTCTCTTCGTTGCATTTTATTTATGTGCCTTATCCATTAATATTTAGATTAAAATAGAAAGAGTTTTTTTCCGTTGAAATTTTTTAATTTTTATATTTTAAAGAAATTAATTTTAAAGTCAAAATAGATAAAAATTAATTTATTTTATTTTAGCTTTGTAAATTAATAAATAATTTGAGACAAATATATCTAGAATATTAATTGAGTGATTATATATTAAAATAAATTTATTTTTTAATTAGTATTTCTTCATTCTCTTTTACTAACATATTTTAATTCACGAAAATCAAATTACATAAATTTTTATTAATATTTTAAAATGTAATTTGATTATCTTTAAAAATTCATATAATTTGACATATAGTCCAATACATTTTCCGGACTTGGAATTTCAACGTCGGTACAATGAAAAAATCCCACTTGAAAGTAACAATATTAAATGTTAAAAACAGTCCTCTAGTAAACTCAACAGATTTTAATGAATCCCAATGTACTGTATCTTTGAAAAGCCCATACTTGTTCACATTATTTTGTTGTCTCTCTTTTTGTTTTTACCTTCTTTGCTTTGGCTTTAAGAGGAGGATAATAGATTAAAATCTTATACTAATAGTACTTCAATAATAGATTTGTTTGTATATATACTTGTCACCATTGAACACATGGAAAGATAATTGGTTAGTAATCATGATTAATATTAGAGGCACCTGACCATTAAATTAACATTTTGAAGGATTTTTCCAGTTAAAGATATATGTGTGTGGTCCTTCTAGCATGCCCCAATATTAAAGAAACAAGAATTGCAAAGAGGAAAAAAAAAAAGATTAAAGGCATAATGTGGGGAAGTGGGAAAATCGAAAATAAACTTTCTTGGATCCTGCCCCTGTACTAATCCATCGTTTAAAAAATCACTATTCAGCCCCAATTATTTTTTTTAGTTATTTTAATTTTTTTCAAGGTCAAATAATATAAAAATATATTAATTAATTATATTAATACAAAAAATGATAACTTTGAAGTAATATTTTTGTAAACTTTTGAAAGTTATAATATGACAATTACAAAGAGATAGAGGAAGTAACATTTTCAATTTACACATATCTAAATATACATATTGCTAGATAATAAAAAATAATTTTTACTAACTTATTTTTAATTAATAGTTCTTGATTATACAAACGAAGATAATTTTGAAATTTTTATTCTTGAAATTCTAAGAAAATACTTCCTTTGTTTCATATTAAGTTAATTATTAGAGAATTTTTTATGTTTCAAAATAAGTGAATTGTTCATCTTTCAAGGGATGTATTGAATTTTTTTTTCAATTTTATCCTTCATTAATTAAGTTTCTAAGGTTGAGTTTTGTATGAGAAATAAATAATGTATTAAATGAGTGTGTAGAGTTTGCAAAGGATAAAAATGAGAAAATATAATTAAATTTTGTCTTGTTTCTTTTTCTTTTAATATATGTTAAACGATTCAATATTCAGATAATATGAAACAGAAAGAATATTTATTTTAAAATAAAATTAATAGACTAAAATATCAACTTTTTTTTTCCAAGGAGGACTAAAACTACCCAAATTGTATTATACAAATTAATTATTTTTTTGGTTGGCTAAAGATAAAGGTACAAGGAATGATGCAAAAGTGGTGGGGAAAAAAATTAAAAAAGAAGAGGAATGAAATCTAAGAAAATTAAAAATTATTTGTAAGAGCGCAGAAAAAGTATGAAAATAGGGAGGAAAGAGAGAGAAACAAGGGAACTAAAGCAAAATGTGAACAGAGCAATTTATCGTTATCAAATAGTGTGATGAATTGTGTGAGTAAAGTATGGAAGTTACAAAAATAGAAGTGCAGCAGAAACTAAAAGAGCAAGAAAAAGAAGAGTACAAATATTTTGTGGTGATTCTTTTACAAAATTTCCTTTCCTTTTCTCTCTCTTCACACCAAACAAACTAGTCATCATGAAACACCTTCTGCTTCCAGCACTCCTAAAAAGCATTTCATAACAATCAAAGCCTCTCTTTACATACCCCATTTCTCAACCATTTCCACCATAGACCATCACCATGAAACACTTTCTTACTACACTCGTCTTCTTCCTTACAAGAATTCCACTTGCTTTCTCCATTAACAACCTTCCTCTACAACTTATCTCTCTTTTGACTTTAAAATCCTCTTTACATGATCACCACAACACATTCAATGACTGGGATCCTACCCTCGCCTTTGCTAGGCCCGGTTCTCATATTTGGTGCTCATGGTCTGGCATCAAATGTGACAAGAAAACCAACCAAATCACCTCTCTTGATCTCTCCAACCGCAATCTTTCTGGTACAATTCCAGAAGATATCAGAAACTTGGTACACCTTCACCACCTGAATTTGAGTGGAAATGCTTTGGAGGGTCCCCTGCAAACAGTCATTTACGAATTCCCTTTTCTCAAGTCCCTTGATGTTAGTCACAACTTCTTTAATTCAACGTTTCCCCCTGGTCTCTCAAGACTCAAGTCTCTAGCACAATTAAATGCCTATAGTAATGATTTTATCGGTCCTTTGCCGGAAGAAGTTGCTCAGCTCCCAAATCTTGAGTACCTTAACCTTGGGGGAAACTATTTCGAGGGCGAAATTCCAAAAAGTTACGGTGGCTTAGCAAATCTGAAATTTTTGCACCTGGCTGGGAATTTATTGAATGGTCCTGTTTTGGCGGAGTTGGGTTTTTTGAAACAACTTGAACATATAGAAATTGGTTACCAGAATTTTTCTGGAGCTGTCCCTGATGAATTTTCTTCTTTGTCAAATTTAAAGTATCTTGATATCTCCGTAGCCAACCTCTCTGGTAATCTCCCTGTTGGGCTAGGCAACTTGACAAACCTTGAAACTCTGTTTCTTTTCAAGAACCACTTTTTTGGTACAATACCGCCGTCTTATGCCAAATTGACATCCTTAAAATCGTTGGATTTGTCCGACAACCATCTCTCAGGAACAATCCCAGAAGAGTTTTCAGGATTCAAGGAACTCACAGTCTTGAATTTGATGAACAATAACTTAACGGGTGAAATCCCACAGGGCATTGGTGAGCTTCCTAATCTTGAATGTTTGGCTCTATGGAATAACTCGCTCACTGGGATTTTACCACAGAAGTTGGGATCAAACGCAAAGCTACAAAAGCTTGATGTCTCTTCAAATTATCTCTCAGGTCCCATTCCACCGAATCTTTGTTTCAGCAATAACTTAGTTAAACTCATCCTGTTTTCAAATCAGTTTATTGGTGAGCTCCCTTCTTCCTTAGCAAATTGCACTGCATTGTTAAGGTTTCGAATTCAAAACAACAGGCTCAACGGGTCAATACCATTAGGCTTTGGTCTTTTGCCGAATTTAGCTTACTTGGACTTGAGCAAAAACAATTTCTCTGGTCCAATTCCGAAAGATATTGTGAATGCCGCAAAATTAGAGTATTTGAACATATCAGAGAATTCATTCAACAGTGAATTACCGAATAGTATCTGGAGTTCACCATCTCTACAGATTTTTTCAGCTAGTTACAGTGGCCTTACTGGGAAAATTCCCAATTTCAAAGGGTGTCGAGCTTTCTACAAAATCGAACTGGAAGGAAATAATCTCACAGGAAGCATTCCATGGGATATTGAACATTGTGAGAAGCTCATTTGCGTGAATCTCCGACTTAATTTTCTCACCGGAATTATTCCTTGGGAAATATCTGCAATTCCTTCTTTAACAGAGGTTGATTTGTCTCACAACTTTCTCACTGGAACAATTCCTGCAAATTTCGCCAATTCCAGTACCATAGAAAACTTCAATGTATCCTACAATCAGCTCACTGGTCCAGTGCCTTCTTCTGGCTCAATATTCTCGAGCCTGCATTCCTCTTCCTTTATCGGAAACGAAGGCCTCTGTGGTACTGTCATTCATAAGCCTTGTGCGACCGATGGACTCGCTGCTGGAGCTGTTGAAATCAAGCCACAGCCGAAAAAGACCGCTGGCGCAATTGTCTGGATTATGGCGGCAGCATTCGGAATTGGATTGTTCGTCCTCATCGCCGGCAGCCGTTGTTTCCATGCAAATTACAGCCGGCGATTTTCAGTAGAAAGGGAAGTTGGTCCGTGGAAGTTAACCGCATTTCAACGGTTAAACTTCACGGCAGATGATGTACTTGAGTGTTTGACAATGACAGATAAGATCCTTGGAATGGGTTCAACAGGGACAGTGTACAAGGCAGAGATGCCAAGCGGCGAGACCATAGCGGTGAAGAAGCTATGGGGAAAACACAAGGAGACGAACAGGAAAAGGCAAGGCGATTTAGCTGAGGTTGATGTGTTAGGCAATGTGAGGCACAGGAACATCGTGCGCTTGTTGGGCTGTTGCAGCAATAACGAGTGCACGATGCTGCTGTATGAGTACATGCCTAACGGTAGCCTGGATGATCTGCTGCATGGTAAGAATAAGGATGCTAATTTGGTGGCTGATTGGCTTACTAGGTACAAAATTGCACTTGGGGTGGCGCATGGAATTTGTTATCTTCATCATGATTGTGATCCAGTCATTGTTCATCGTGATCTCAAGCCTAGCAATATTCTTCTGGACGGTGAATTGGAGGCTAGAGTCGCTGATTTTGGTGTTGCCAAGTTGATTCAGTGTGATGAATCTATGTCTGTAATTGCTGGATCTTATGGCTACATTGCACCTGGTACGTTACTACTTATTTGTCGTATTGATTTAACGAAAGAAAAGAAAATATTTGAATTGTATCTTCTTGTTTAACTAAATTATCAATGGCAGGAATATTTGTCTGTTTCCTTGATGGAATAACATGATTGTTTTTGGATCCAAAACTACTATTTTGTTCAGGTCGGTTTAGTTCGTTCTGTAGGGTGACGCAAAAAGGGGTCACTTGCGTGCTAGACGTGGTGTCATGTCAGTAACATTATGCATTTTTGAGTGAAAGCATGATATATCTTGTTTCTATTTTTTTGGCCCACTATCATCTTTAAATTTTATTTGCCCATACAATCGTCAAATACCTCAACTGGTGGAATCTTCTTTTAATAATAACCAGATGTCGAAGGCACTAATTCATTTTTTGAATTTGAGCGCCAAAATGTAATACTTCGTTTTCCTTTACATTTTCTTTATTTAATAGTAATTATTTTTTTAGTTTTTTTTAATCTGTCAAAGAGTATATATATTTTTAAAGTAATTAATTATCAAGGATAAAAAAGGAAGAAGAGTATAATTTATGCATTGATATTATGAAATAATATATATTAAAGATCATACAGGATCACATATAAAGTGGGTAGGGTGGGATTATTCTAGTTTTGGTGTAGTGAATGAGGTAATATAGATTTTTTAAAATAAAGGGTCATCAAGTATTTCTTTTCTCATACTTCTTTGTCACAATTGGTGCAAATTTAACATAAATATGTCTTCACTTTATGTTTCTTCGTTCTGCGGCTTCTCTCTGTTTTTGCAGTTTTTGGCCATGACTTTGTGGTGCTTAAGAGGGTATGGCGCACTAGTTGCGCGTGAATAGCTCTCCATTAGCCTTTAAGCTATTATTTTTCACTTTTTGTTATTCTTTGGACCCACCAAGATTTTGTCTAAGTTACTTATCTGTGATTAACCCCTTTGATTTATTAGTACCAGCACCACGTTCCTGGACTTTAATACTTACAGTCAACCATTGTGGGCACTAACAGACAAAATGTTGTGATAACAAATCAAAATATGCAGAAATGTTGTTATCTTTTCATTTTTATAGATTTGATATATTATAGTTATTGTACTAAATATGTTTGTGGATGCAGAATATGCATACACATTGCAAGTTGATGAGAAGAGTGACATCTACAGCTACGGGGTTGTATTACTGGAAATTTTATCTGGGAAAAGATCAGTGGAACCCGAATTTGGCGATGGAAATAGCATTGTTGATTGGGTTAAGTCCAAGATCAAGACCAAAAACGGTATAAATGACGTGCTGGATAAAAATGCTGGCGCTTCATGTCTTTCGGTGAGGGAGGAAATGATGTTGTTGCTGAGGGTGGCATTGCTGTGCACTAGTCGTAACCCGGCGGATAGGCCATCGATGAGGGATGTTATATCTATGTTGCAAGAGGCTAAGCCCAAGAGGAAGTTGCCTGGAACTGTGGGTGCGGGTGACAATGCAATTGCTGCTATTCCTTTGGCTCAAAAAGCCAATGTGGAGTTTTGATATAATAGGAGGAGATTTGGGTTTCTTTTGATTTTCAATTTACTGATGAATTGTGGGGGAAATTGGTATAGGAGATGTTTAAATAGTTTTATTTGGTTAAATTTTTGCATAGTAGGAAATTCCCAAGTGTTGTCATTCCAATCTTGTGAGAAATTTGGTTGAGAACTATGAAATGGGTCTCTTTTTCCAGCAAATTAATCTTTGGTAAGTTATTATGACAGTTCAGACTCACTCATGGGATTCTATCTTCAAAATTTTCAATTAAAGAAAAAAAAATAGTATGCAGTGGTTTGTATATGAGATTTAATTTATGATATTATGTAATTTTTTACTTTGAAATATTTTTCTTTTAGCGCAAATTCAATTGTATACTTCAAATATAATAGTCAACTTAAAATCTCTATGAGATTTAATCTATGATATTATGTAATTTTTTACTTTGAAATATTTTTCTTTTAGCGCAAATTCAATTGTATAGTTCAAATATAATAGTCAACTTAAAATCTGTTTTGCTTAGCTTAAAATATGGTCAAACTTATTTTTAAGTTTTTTACCTTAAAAATGCTTGATAATTTTCAAAATAATTTTAAAAAAGTTAAAATTTGGTTAAAATAAGTTAAAAGCTAAAAGCAGCACCCTTTTCAACTTTTATATTTTAATTTAAAAGTTGTTATAGTTTGATCAAAATAATTACGCTTTTATCCTAAATATTTTTTTATATTTTCAAAATTATTGTTAATTAAAGTAATCTTAACTACTCTCTCTCCCTTTTCATTATTTCAATTCAAATCATAACCCAACATTCTTCTTGGCGCTCTCTCTTGATAAAGCTTGGGTTCTTTTTTTCACTACCATTAATATAAGTTTTACAAGTTTTCTTAATTTTTTTCAGTAGTTTTTATTGCAAAATTGTTACTAATCCAACTTTACTTCTTGTTTAAAAAATTGGATATTGCAAAAATTTCATCTTTAACTTGTCTATATAAAATTTACTCAAATAATAAGTTTATATTGATATTGAATTAAAATATAAATTTATTTTATTTGTTTAGACAGAAAAATCTTAAAGTAATCATTGTTTATAATGTTAACAGCTTGAAGGATATTTCAGACATTTTAAATTAAAAAGGTACTTAATATCACTTATGTGCTAAATACATCAACAACTTTTTTCAATAGCACTTTTATCCAAACAACTTATTTTTCAAATAAATTTCAACACTAAAGTGCTTTTAAAATACTTTTTAGAAATTATTTTTTAAAAACTAAGTCAAACAAGCTTTTAGTGATTTTGCTTGTAGTATAAACCACATTTGAAATAAAAAAATACATTCAGATTCACGTGAAAGAAGAATAGGCCTAAAATAGTCATTCTTTTTGTCAAGAAGGATCATAGATCGATTAAAAATTTATCTACATATAAATCGAATCAAACCTATTAAATAAATCAATATTATTTGGTTTTATTTTAATTGATATTTAAATTTTTAGAAATGATAATATTTAATTTGATTTATCAAAGACAAACTAAAGAAAAATCGAACCAAAGTGATAACTTATATACACAAATTTCATAGTTATATATGTACAGTATATTAACTTTTATAAATAACGTTAATACTTTGTACATTTTTTTCCTGAAAATTTTAATTATATCTAATAGGCTAATGAACTTTACTCCTTAAGCTCATCTTCAAAAAGAAAAAAAAAAAGTCATGAATTCAAACTCATTTACACAAAAAAAAATAATTATACAATTTACCTATATTTTTAATGATATTTCTAATAATTTTATTTATTTGATTAAAGCTTATAGATTTTAAATCATTTTCTCCATAATCCAAGAATATTATAATCAGTATGACAAAATTAATAACGAATTATAAAGTGAAAAAAGATGAAAATTTCTTTTTTAATTATATTGTTGCGAAAAAATTGAAAGAGAAACACCATTAGATTTCTCAAAACTTGGGGATAGGGGAAGGATTGGAGGACCAAACCGATGAATGTGAATCATATTTGATTTAATTTTAATAATTAACAAATTAATTTAATTTTAATTTGAACCAAAATTCAACTCAAATAGAACCATGATCACCTTGTATGTTGTTGGGCTCTTGATAGAAATGGAAATAGGCTTCTTCTATCCTTTAATAATTAATTTTAAGCCAATACTCATGCTTGTGTAATTGAACTTAATATCTATATCATTTTTTCCTGGTGTTCATGCACATATAACAATTTATATATATTATATTACTATTATTATCTTATATAGAAGGGAGAGTTGAGCTCCCTGATAGCCTTGGGTTATAGGGACATTTTATTAATTTTCTTAGTTCCCTGCATCGTTGAGTTTGCACTTCAAAGCTTTCAAGGTGGCCTGGTTCTTTAATGACCAAAACAACCCTGCTGTTTTAGGGGTATTATCGGTTTTAGGGGTATTATCGGCATTTAATATTTTGGGTTGCTGTTGTCTTTTGTACTCTTAGATCAAAAACTTGAACTCCTGCATTTAATCTATTCAATGGAGCTCAACATGTTGAGATGCAAAGATGCAAACTCCTCCCTTCCACATCGGTTGTGGAAGGTCAAAATGACCAACTTATAAGGGTGAACTCAATCCCATTAGTATGAGGCCTTTTGGGAGATGGCCAAAACAAATCCGTGAGGGTTTGACCCAAAGCAGACAATATTATACTAATGGAGGGGTTGGGATGCGGTCGCACGCGGTCCCTACATGTGATGTTTAATGAAATTCTACCCCCATTGATGTCATTGGTGACATCACAAGGCAGCCATTGTTGACACTTTGATCTGCCAATTCATCTTGCACCGTCATTATTGCTTAACGGGACACGCCGTCTGTACAATTACATGACAGGAAAACTTTCGATACAAGACATCCTTGCAGACCTTTGGTCCTAATGAGACACTACTTCATGGAAACTCTCTAGTTCTCCATCGTCAGTAAGTAGAAGGTACTCGGATTCTGCATATCTACTTAATGGAATCCGACCTCATTCAGATCTACGAACTTATGGAACAAACTGAGGAGATCCACCATCATCTTGACCTTGTGATGGTCCTGGAACATCTGACAGATGGGGTTGTGACTCCCTATGCTCAGCACCGTCACTTTCCTCATTGTCTTCTACTTCTGGCATATCTTCTGGCACAGTTTCACCATTTCTCATGAATGGTTTTGTTGCTGCTTCTGGCATCTGATCTGCAACTCACATGAGTTTTGTATAACGTGCTACAAATATGTCCTCGAGCGACTGTTAAGGCGCCTCTTGACAATTTCCATATGCCTTTACCGAAATTATTATCATATCTCTCTTTGTCAAAAGCTGCAACTGAAAGAAGATTCAGCCGAAGATCTGGCACATGGCGGACATCCTTCAAAGTGATTGTACTCCGGGAACTTGTCTTTATCTGGACATTACCAATTCCTACAACTCTAGAGAAACTGGAATTCCCCATCTTTACAACTCCAAAGTCTCCAGCTTTATACGTTGTAAAATATTCCTTATGTGGAGTAGCGTGGTTGGTTGCTGCAGTATCTACCACCCATTTAGAATCTTCTCTTGAGACGTGAAGGCATGTCTCATTATGGGTTGAACAATAAGCTACATCTCCAAGAATAGTAACTAATGTTTCTCCATTTCTCCACCCTTGTTCTTCGGCTGTGAACTACTCTGGGCTTGCTCCTCTTTCCATTTGTAGCAGTTTTTCTTCTTATGTCCTTCAATTCCACAATGATGGCACTTATATGTTGGTTTCCTGCCATCAGTGGATCTTCCTCTACTCTTGCCTTTGCTATTATTTTCCTGCCACGCGTTGCGGACCTGTTCCACCAAAGTTCAAAATTTTAAATCTTTTAAGGGGCATACTAGACTTTTCCCAATCCCTCATAAACTCAAAAACACGATCAACTTAGGTCGTTTTGATGAGTAAATAGGGTCTAAAACCCCATTCTAAGTCCTTCTTCACAACGCTTAGAAGTTAGGGCTTGAGAGAGAAGAAAGAAGAACGTGAGATTGGAGAATTCAAGGAGAGTTCTTCACGGGTGATTTCAAGTGCTTCATTCTAGGTATGTAAGGCTAAACTAAAAGCATGAGACTATTCTTTCATGTGGCCCATAAATGGTCCTAGATGAGAGTTGGAGGATCTTGAGTCTACATGCATAATTCTTGATTATTTTCTTGAGAAATTATATTTATTATCACGCCCCGGGAGGGTACCCTAGGGGTGGCTGGCACTCAGAGACTATTGTTAGCCCCCAAGTGGATCACTCAACCTCTTTTCCATCGCTTAAGCAACTCATCAGCGGAAGTTTCAATACAGTAGTCAACTAACAAAAGATAATATGAATAAATATCTCAAAGAAAGGAAATGGGAATTAAACCATCCCAACACTATCCATCAACCGTCTGTGTCTACGAAGCCTCTACAATTAACATCTAAGAATGCATCATAACAGTCCATGGGTACCACAATCAAAGAAATACTGATCAATCAATGCATAACAATCAAGGAAAAAGACTCAAAGCATACCCGTGACAACATCTGATGCCGCCTCCTGATCCTGTCGACTACCCACAGCATAAAGGCAGTTAGTCTCGCCGCCTGTACCCGTAGTAGCAGCCTTCTGCTGGTTACCTACTTGGGGTGCTGTTGAAGACTGAGAGACGACACCTACCCATATGGAGTTTCCCACCAGTGCTACAAGGTGGCTTTCCCCTCGGGCCCTGTGTTACACTGGCTTGAGATTGCGCGCCCGGGGTCCTAGGATTCTGGTAACTCTGAGATTTTTGGTTATAACTATTTGGCTGTACGGGCGCACTTGCTGCCAAAGGTGCGGGATGTGATGATCTCTTCTGAAAATAGGATTTGTCGCCCCTATTCTGCCTCTGCGTACTAGGCTCATGTCCCGCTGATTTCGCCTTTCTGCTTAAATGCTTTTCCCTATCCCTCCTTTTATCCTCCTCTATCTGCTGGGCATATACCATAAGTTTGCAGATGTCCATACCAAGGATCAACAAAGAAGCCTTGCACTCTTTCTGCAGATATCTAGCCAGGCTAGACACAAATTTTCGCATCCTCTACCTCATATCCTTCACCATCTCTGTAGCATACCTTTACAGTTTGATAAACTTAAGGCCATACTCCTTCACAGTCATTCCTTCCTGCTTCAGATTCACGAACTCCTCTGCCTTCGCCTTCCTCAACTCTTGAGGAAAGAAGTGATCAAAGAAGGCGGCTTCAAACTCATCCCATGAGGCAGGCTCCGCATCTTCACCTTTACTCCCCTCCCACTGGGTGTACCATAGATTGGCCATGTCCTTCAGCTGGTAGGATGCAAGCTCTACTCTCTCAAGCTCATTCGCCTGCATAGCCCTTGGAATTTTGTACATCTCATCAATAAAATTTTATGGATCCTCCTCTACCTCTGATCCCATATACACTGGCGGGTTCATCCTCAAGAAGTCTTTGAGCCGAGTTGCAACTGAGAGCTCCTGCGAACTACAACTAGGTGCCTGAAAATCGTGGTTATTTCTATGGGAGGCCACCAACTGAGTCAGCATGGTGATGGTCCTCTGAACTCGGCCTCAATAGTGGGAACTGGCTGAGGCTGAGCAGGGGGCACATGAGGGACCTCAGTAGTCATAGCGGGGCATCCCCATCTCCTTTTAAATCGGAAGCTCCGGTTGGGTGTTCTCAGCGATAAGAGCAGTGGCATATCTCTGAGCGGTTGTTCTCTTTGGCGGCATTTTTTGTAAGCAAAAAGCGCACGAATTAAAAACAGAATTTCACAAGTTAACTTTATAGCATGAACTTAGATCATAGAAGAAGGGTAACACTTTCTAATATTCTATAGCCTCCTACTTATGAAGTGTGGTGCACAACACACCCATAAATAAGACTACCAGACACGGCTTTGTACACTCCCTATGACACTCGAACTCTGTGCTCGGATACCAAGTTTGTCACGCCCCGGAGGGTACCCTAGGCGTGGCTGGCACTCGGAGACTATTGCTAGCCCCCAAGCGGACCACTTAGCCTCTTTGCCATCGTTCAATCAACTCATCAGCGAAAGATCCAGTACAGTAGTCAACTAACAAAAGATAATATGAATAAATATCTCAAAGAAAGGAAATAGGAATTAAACCATCTCGACACTATCCATCAGCAGTTTATGTCTGTGAAGCCTCTATAACTAACTACTAAGAAGGCACCATAACAGGCTATAGGTACCACAATCAAAGAAATACTGACATAAAAATAAATAAATAAATAAATAATCATCCTCCAGATGCTGGGGAGCACTCACCACAGTCTAAAATCAAGCTCCGAACCTCAATGATTGGGCTGCTGAAGTCCTCGGTCTACCGTATCTGAATCATAAAATGATACAGCGCTAGAGGGGCATTAGTACGTGGAATATACTGTATGTAAAACGGGTTAAGGAAAGGAAAAACAATGTAAAATTCTCTCATCAATCACTCAGACTCATCTCAAAGTAAGGAACATAACTCTATCACATCACCATTCTTCAAATCATCACAACACATCGGAGTTCTATTACCATGAATCCTATTTGGGAGTTTCTTGGACCTACACCCATCACCTCTGAGTCGGTGATCGTACAACAAAGCGATATCGTTGCGGAACCGCCCAGTACCTTGCCGAGGTAGAAGGGCGTGCATCATGGGTTTATAGTTGTAGTAAGTCCTCTTTTGGGACTAAGGAAACATCCGTTCTCACGGTCCAATCCACTTCTATGCTGGCCACGTAGGTAATGAGTGTGAGTGAGACTCACTCTTACTCATTTTTGGTGCTCAATACTCCTTGCATGACTCAACATGCTCTTAAGACCATCAATTCATCCAGGATTCCCATCACTCAAACTCTACGGGCAAGACTATCTTTCCAATTTCAAAGGATTATGTCCATCCAACTCTATTAATATAATTCCATCTAACACAATCGTCAACATTCATCACCTCAGGACTCAGACTCAATCAAACATCACTTTCAGACAATCAAGGCTCTAGACACCCCCCCCCCCAAGTTCATTATTCAAGTGTTTATGGAGAGAATTTATAAGAGTTCAATCACAATCACATAAGTGTGTAAGTATATAGTAACTTTAAGCATGATGATCATCAATTTAGGATATGAAAGTATAGTTTAAAGAACATATTCCAGAACCCAAGATAATATCCAAGAATTTAATACAAATATTTAAGAACTTTCAAGAAAATCATAATTCAAGACTTCTAGACATTAATTTACATTCTAACTCTACATTGGCACATGGAAGTACAATTCCATGCTTTTGGGTAGCCTTTGCATACCTGGGAATGAAGATTTTCTTCAAGAATTGAATCTTCTCTGGAAACGCTCACTTGTTTCTCCTTCTTCTCTCTTAGACTTAGCGTAAAAATCTTTAAAAAGTAATGGGTCTAAACCCTTTTGTACGAATTCACATTTTAAAACCATCTCGGAATGTAAAAATATATTGGGAAAGATGAAATGGAACTTCCCGAATTAAAATTGAAAATTTTTGCATCTCGTATACTAGTTCGCGACGCGCACTAGTGCAAATTTGCATTTTTCACATTTTCTCAGTTTTTCAAAATTTTTGAAAAAAGACCAAGTGTGATTCTGTGTCCACTCCGCGTCGCGGAAGGGGCAAGGAAACCTCACTGTTTTAAGCCCTCTTTAAAAATTATAATTTACCTTTTTGCGCGATAAGGCCGAGCCGAGACCATTTTCCGACTCAGTTTTTAACACTGATCGCAAATTCGATCTCGAATTTTCCATCAAAGCTTGGAAAGATACATTGTGCGTATGATAAAATTTAGGGGCATTTTAGTAATTTCACAGGGTGTTACATCATCTCCCCCTTGGAGTCATTCGTCCTCAAATGATGAGTAAGGTCGAAGGGGGACTCGAATAAACTCAATATTCATCTCTTCTCGAAAAATTAAATAAAATAAATCTAATATGAAATTATTTATCTTTAATAGATTTTATTTAAATTATTTATTCTTAATGGATTCATTACTCAAATTATTTATCTTTCTATCCACTTATCTTTTGTTATTTCGCATGCTTAAATACTATGAAATATACTTTGACAGCATATATATACTGTACCGGTATCATATAAAATGAGCTCGCTCCTTTATGATACTTTGACGATATAGAAGTACCCAATTGGTATATAGGAGTTTTTTTAAGTAATTAATAAGAAACAAATAAAAAATTATTAAACTATAAATTAGTAGAAAATATATTCGTTATATACTCTAGCGGTATATTTATACCATATCGGTATCATATAAGATTGAGCTTAATCATCTGTGATACCCTGTTGGTATATGTATATCCTATTAGTATATCATACACGCAGGTGCTGATGTTAAAGCACAAATTTTAATATTAGGAGGCAAAATTTTAATAGTGTAGCGGTGCAAAATGTAAAGAGGTATATAAATATAAATAGTTTGCTTTAAAAGGGTACACACTTAGTTTTCCCAACCTATTTCAAATTTGAAATGGGGAAACATACAAAGATTTTTTTAAAAAAAATATTTGAAATATAATAAGGCAAAATAATTATAGTTTGCTAAAATTACAATTTATAGCTATATATTATAGGAAAAGTGAGCAAGATCGAGAGAGGGAGGAGAGAGGCAAGTGAGATCGAGAGAGAGTTGACAGAGGCAAATTGTATATGTATATTGTCAAATTGTATTTGTATATCTGTCAAATAATTGTATATGTGTAACTGATATACATATATATATTAATGTATATCTGACAAGCAAAATTGGGAGAGGGATGAAAGAGGAGAGCGAGATTGAGAGAGGGAGGGAAAGGTAAGTGTGAGAGAGTAGAGAGTGGAGAGAGGCAAATTTTATATATATATATTCTATTGAATTGAATATGTATATCTGTCAAATAATTGTGTATATACAACTGGTATGCATATGTATTTGTATATCTAGCAAGAGATTGGAGAGAGAGAGACAGAGAGAGAGAGAGAGGGGGGCGAGAGATGAAAAGAGGAGAGAGAAAATAACAATAAAATCCTTACTAAAGCTATAAATTGTAATTGTTTCAAACTATAGTGGTATAATGTAAAAACATATCATATGTTTGCCTAGTTACGTAATTACCCAAAGCATAACTAGTGTTAAAATATATTTGTATTTTAGTAAATATCGTTTATGTAGATTCCTTTGGAGAAAAGTTAACCAAGTCAATTTTTTCTATGAATAAAAGGGTTTTCCTTCTTTGTAATATATATCTGAATATCCCTCGAAACCTGAATATCATTTAAGAGAAATAAATAGTCTTCTTTCTTCTTCTCCCTATTTTATTCTTCGTATTATTTTATATAGTTTTTTCATAATGCGTTATCAACATGAGACTCTACCGTCTTAAAAGATTGAAGGTTAAGTTTGAAGGCTAAGATATTACTTATCTTTCTTCTTTTTAATATGACTAATCTTACAAAATTTGAGTTTGTTGTCCCTCGTATATAAAATTAAAGTTTCCCGGCCCTCAAAAGTTTCGCAGTCAATAATCCTTTGGTGGAGACATGCTTGAAATGCTCAAATATGCAAAGTTTATGAAAGATCTTGTCACAAAGAAGCGAATGATGGATTTTGAGACGGTTTCACATCATTACAATGCTATCATGTTTAACAATTTGATAATCACAAAGGAGGATCCAAGTGCATTCTCGATTCCATGTACTATTGGTATACTTCAATTTACAAAGACATTGTGTGATCTTAAAGCAAGTATCAAGTTGATGTCACTTGCTATTTTTAAACAACTCAAATTGGACTCCAAAACAAACTACAATGAGGCTTCCATGGCAGATATGTCCATCAAAAGACCCTCGAAATCTTAAGCAACGTGTTAGTACAGTAGATAAACTGATTTTCCTAGCTAATGTTGTGAATTTTTAATTGTAAGCTTGATATTAAAATACTAGTTATCTTAGGGAGATAATTTTTAGTCACCGATGAACAATTCTATTTTCTTTCAAAATTGATGTATTAAGACATTTTGATTTTCTCGTTATATTTTTTTGCTATGTTTGGCTTGAGGGTGAGCTTTGAACATGTTATACCTCCCGCCAAATATATGTTAGAAGTGTTGTTGGACAAAGAGTTAAGTCTATATTTGAATTTATCTTTATGAATTTTATGTTGATTCTCCCTTAGCCCTTGCTTCCCATTTAGATTCCGCCTTATTTAAGTTTATATCCTATGAAATGTTTGTATATGCTAAGAAGTTTAGGTGAGGTGTCCGGGGGTTTCTCATTCGATGTCACGACTAGGCCCTGGGCTTGGATTATGACAAAATTCAAATTTAGAAGTATTATATATTTTAGAAAAATAAAGTTCATACCTTTTTAAACCCATTTATGGTAGCTAAAATGGTTAGAGCTTCATGTTGCTAATGTGTTATGAAATGAAAATCAAATACTAAAATTAGTATCGTGAAAGAAGGGCTATAAGAAGAAAAATAAGAGAGATATGAATATAGAAAACTTTTCCTTCAATTCACTTGTTCATTATATTTTACATATAATTTGTATACCCTTTTATAGGTACAAAAAAAGGGAAGAAAAAGGTTGGACACACAATTTAACGAAAGGTTACTAAATAAAAAAATATGTCATTAAACGAAAAAAATATATATAAAAATACAATTTAGTGAAAGATTACTAAATTAAAAGGTATATCTCCAAGTGAATATTCATTCACTATTTTCTGGCACACGCCAAATAAACAATAACACTTTTGAAAAAACAATTCGATACGCCCTTTTTAGGTCATCATTTTCAGTTAATTAACTTAATTTTATCTACCCAACTAATACTTATTAAAATATACTAGTTATGACAATACAGGTTCAATATTTATTCATAAATTTATGTTTAAAGGGATATTAATTAAATAATATTAAATTATCTCATTAAATATAAATAAATATCTAAGAAATATTATTAATATTGATAAATTTTAAATAATAATGATTAAACGATTTTAAATTTTTATTCGAAAATAAACTATTATATATATATCTGTCTGGTAGTAAATCATGTTTTTTTTGTCTGTATCTAATGTGAAGATATCCATTGAGATATCTATAATTAATGTATTGTTTATTATTACTCGCTAATTTTTTACTCAAAGTAGTTATAAAATATATATAAATATTATAGATATTCAATATAATAATATATGAATTTAAAATTAAAAGTCATAGTTAAAGCAAGTCTTATAATTTTTAAAAAATTATATATTAGTTACATTAAAATAGAACAAAATAAATAATTTCTTAAAATTTTTTCTGAAAATGTTTTTGATGAAGCAAACACATTGCAGCAAACTCCCTCTTATATAATAAAATAAAAAATAATAAAACTATATATATAATTCCTGTTCGAGACACGTGGTTAAGTCCATATTTAAAATTATGGGTTTCTACATAAGACCTTTGTGAACAAATTAAAGTTATGGTATCACCAATCCTTTTCTTGCAAATTTTACGACTGTTTTAATATCATTATTTTATTTTTAAATATATGATATTTGAAATCAATTTTGATAAAATTAAACTTAAATTTAATGATATAAATGGAATATTATGCTTACAATTAGACTTTATCAAAACTAACCTTATACGTTGTAGGTATAAAGTTATCTTAAAATTGATACACATGCAAAACATCTTTTAAAAATACTATCTAAAATTAAGTGTTAGACCCCGTAATTACCTAAAGGTCGATTATTAATTCGGGAATCAATTGTTGGGATTAAAGTGTATTGTAAATTTATTTAACTCAAGGCGCGGGAGTATGGAATTAAGTGAAATGGGCGGATAAAATTGAAATTG
>JAOTQR010000069.1:16450548-16476243 GCA_025774065.1 Solanum ossicruentum | reverse complement strand
ATACATCTCACGTTGTTTAATTTTTTTTTCATGTTGTTATATTTTGTCTTTATCTATATATCTAGATCATTTATTTCTGATAATGTGATTTTTATTTTTGAAAAAAATATAAAAAAATTGACAGTGACAATCGATGATTTGTCTCGATTGTAAGTAATGCGTTCATTTCTTTCATCTAATTTGAATTAATGATATTTATTATTGAAATATCTACCTTATTACAAGTAATTATTTAATTTTTCAATAACTATACTTTTTTGAATTTTCTCTAAATAAATTAATTTTATGTTTCTATCTCAAAGGTCGTATAAAAGTATCAACAAATAAGGGAAAACAATCGTTCGAAGTAGCACTCATACTTCGAGAAAATAACCAACATCCATTATTAATTTATTATTTTTACTAAAAATAAACCTACTAATAGAGCCCGACAATTCCTTGGAAAAAATTTATTCCTAATATTAGACTTTTAGAAATGATAAGACTTAAATATATTTAAATGTATCATTTTTTTTTATTTTTTGCATTATTCATCATAAATTTGTATCCTTAGAACAAAAGTGTACTAAAAATATATTGAAATAATCTATAATTTGCATTTATTAAGAAAAAAGCTATAGATTGATAACAATTAAAAATTTATCTTATCTTTTTCGATAAGAAAATATTATTTAAAGAGTGATATTATTTTTGTGCTATATAAAAAACATTTTAATTAGAAAAAAGGTCAACTACACAAAAATTAAAGTCAACTATATCTCATGAGTACTCGCCAAAAGCGAAAAAATAAATTGAAAATATCTTTATACAATTTAATTTTTTGAGTCTTATATTGATTAAAGTGCATTTAATAATTTATTCTTTTGTGGGAGAAAAATATTAAAGTAGAGGTAGTATATATTTTTTATATCTATTTTTATTAATAGACGGATGATACATATTCAATACACATATATTAAATTAATATTATTTTAAAAATATGAAGGTCCTTAAAAATATTTTTTATATATTTATATTATTTAATTTAATAATATTAACGTGACACACACGACACATAAGGTAAATTAGTTAAATTAAAATTCTAAATATTTCTCAAATTTGTTATTTATAATCTTTGATAATTTGCTAAAAGAATTGGGAAGACGCTAAACCCAAAAGGAATCCCACCCGGACACTACATACAGTTGGACAAAAGGGGAGAAAGTTTTATGTAAAAAGTGCAAGCACAAGTTGTTCGTAAAGTGGATTCTCCTCCGATAGTCACCGGCGTCACCTTTCCGGCGGCACAATTCCCTAGAGATATGAAGAAGGATAAGGCGGTTGTAATAGAAAGCCCTATCTCGAATGAAGAAGAAGAAGATGCTGCCGCAACTAATCATTCAGCTCGTCGATTTTCTACCCGAAATCCTTCTTCCAAATACGATTTCGTTAAGGTCTATATAGATATACCTTCCGGTTGCTGCCATTTCGTTCTGACTTAATTGTTCTTTTAGTTTGATTGCATGATTGTGTTTTAGGTGAAAGTATGGCTGGGTGACAATGCCGATCACTACTATGTTCTCTCTAGATTTTTGCTCAGCAGAATGCTCACCGTCACCAAGGTTCAACATCCTTCCCAGCACATTATGTTTGTTGAATCACATGCAAATTCATAATCAGCTAGTTAGCGTTTTCATGAATTGAATCAGGTTTTATTTTCTAAAACGTTGAAATATTAGAAGTTTCTATGAAATTGGAATTATATTTGAGAAAACAATGGGAGGAAAAAGAACAAGAAAAGGAATCGGCTTGAGCAGCTTATCAGTTGCGGTGTAAATAATGCATACAAGTACTCCCTCCATTTTCTTTTACTGGTCCACTTTGGATTTTGCACGTCCTTTAGGAAAAAATGGTTAATATGAGTATTTTTCTACAATACTCATATTAATTGATGTATAGTCTTGGGTCTTGGGAAAATGATTTGGGGAAATAAGTAACCAATGATGAGAGTAAACTATGAAAAAAATTTATGTTGTTTTTCCTTGATATGCTAAAAGTGATAAGTAGGAGTGAAAATGTACTTTTGTATAGTGTACAAGTAAAAGTAACGGAACGAGTATATCTTTAGGTATTACCTTAAGTTCTGCTGCTTCTCTTAGTCGATGACTAAGTTGTCGCTTACACATGCTGTTCCTTGGATTGGGCAGTTTGTATTGTTATATATGCTGTCACTTGTTAGTGTTCCAAGTTTCCTTATTTCAAAAGGATGACCTGCTACCAGATTTTCTTTTCTAGAGCTCTTAGTATGAATGTGGAGTTAATGTGCACTGCTTCTCGATTACAGATACCAAATCACGTCGCCATTAAAATAGCACTCGAGCTTAAGAAGCTTCTTGTTGACAACAGCCTACTTGATGTGTATGACATCTAAATTTTGTATCTTCTTCTCAGGTTTTACCCTACTTAACCCATAGTAATTAAACAATTATTTCTTAATGCAGCTCACAATCAGATTTAGAGGCAAACTTGTTCAAGGTACCCCATTTTTTATTTTCGTTAATGTTCCGCTTCCAATTCTTTTCAGTGTTCTTATGAGTTTCTTCCCTCTTGTCGAATGACTCAAAGAAAAAACAAAACTGCCTCATTATTTCATTTAAAAGGCTTTCAAGAATTTTTTCATATCTTGTTTGATTGGCATCTTTGACTTGCAAATGCACTTAAGGTTGTAAAAGCAAAGTCCTAACCAGGATCAAGTTTAGCCTGAACTGTGCTATATGTCTTTCAACAATTAACTTTTCCTATCGAATGGTGTCTAGAACTTATATTGACAGAAAGATCTTTGTGTTTCATATTGAATTACCTGTGCAGGAGAGATAAGATGCACATAATATTGTATCAATAAACTGATAAGCATGTTATGCTCTCAAGAACCAGCCTTATGGTTGATAGGCCGTTCATCTTTTGATTGTCTGGTGAAAACAGACAGTGCAAAACCAATTGCCTCAATCAAAAAAGTAATACAAGAAGAGATTTTTCCAAAATTATATTTGAAGTAGATTTTTGTAATTTCTTTTTCTTAATTTGACAAACATCTAATACTAGTTTCTGTAAAGTTGACTCTGTACTCTGTAGTAAGTGATTTGATTTTCCTTGCCATTAGAAGTTGTTCAAATTTCTGAAAGTGGATAAATATCACTGAGTTGTTTGGATGCCATGCAGCTTATGGAGCGAAGAGGTTTTGGAGAAGAATTCATAAACCGTTATAAAATGATTACAAGGTTGGTGATATTTTCTTTGTCAACTTTCCCTTTCTTTTCCTTTTGAGGATCATTTACTTGTATATTCATTTAGTCAAGGTGGGAGCAATGAGGAAGGGAATGATTAAAATGGCTTAATTTATTATTTAATGTTGCTTACCCTCTTTTTTTTGGCTATCTTTATGTTCTTAGATTTCACCATATGCGAGTGCCTTTGGTAATTCTTGTTTGTGGTACTGCTTGTGTTGGAAAATCTACCATTGCTACCCAACTTGCACAAAGACTGAACTTGCCAAATGTCTTGCAGGTTCTTCTTTAATCCCTCTGCATTTCCTGGGTCTGCTTCTATCTTTTCCTTTGAGCAAGCACTCTGTTTATCCTTGCTTGCTTATCATTTATATGCATTTTTTTTCCAGACTGCCATGGTGTATGAATTGCTACGAACATCAACAGAGTATGTAACTGTCAACACAGATTTAGTTATTTCAGTTGCCTGTTACTTCCAGAAAAGCGTGTAGTCATGTTTTTTCATGCTTAACTAAAGGTTATCTGAGAAGTGTGATATCATGTGGGGCTCAAATACTTGTGTACCTTGTAATTTTTGTCAGTGCACCTTTGGCATCTTCTCCTGTATGGGCACGTGAGTTCAGCTCGTCAGAGGAGCTAATAACCGAATTCTGCAGAGAATGCAGAATAGTAAGGAAAGGTAGTTCTTGTGATAAATAACTGTTTTGCAGCATGTCCAGGAATTCAACTAACATCTCAATTTTTTGTAGGTTTGGCTGGTGATTTGAAGAAAGCTATGAAAGATGGAAAACCAATTATAATTGAGGTATTTGTCCTCCAGAAACTACATAATGAGTCTTTTTCATCGCTTGTTTTGTCATGCTTAGACATTATAGACACTTGTGTGCCCTCCCTATCTTTCTTCATAATCCTCTTGACATCTTGATTGGAAAAGAAGCTTGCTACTAGGCCTTAGAAAAACAAGAAGAAAGAATTATTACTGGTGAAAAATGAGTTCTCAAGATTAGAAAATCTAAAGTTTTTACATTAAGTCCCACCACTGTTAAAGACTAATTATTTTTTACAAAGGAATTTGTGGAGGAAACATTGACCACTTCCAAAGGTCCCAGAGGGTGTGCTTTGTAGCTATAAAACAGATTTATCTCCTAATATATACGTTTCCTTTTAAGCAAATACTTGTACATCCAATCACTCGAGAAAGTTAAGGATATGTGGGAGCTAAATTTTCTAGATTAGCATTTTTGATTTGCCAAAAAAATTAGTAGTTCCAAACCTCCTTGATGTCTTTATATATGCATCTGATATGATGTGACTTGTGAGAATTGTCTTTTTCATCTAATTCTATCTTGTTCGTGTTCTCTATCAAAAGAAAAAAAATGCTTTATAGAAAAAGTCTTATATTTTTCTTGTTCTTCCTAGTTTGAACTTCCATTTGCACCATCAAAACAATGGCTGCTTGTTGCGTAACACAGTCTGACTTCTTTTTATGTGGTTATGCATCATCCATTATAGAAAAAGTGGCAATCACTTTGTAACTTATGATTGGGAAGGAAATGATGTGAGAAGTGCTCAATTACCTTATTTGACATCCAGAAGGAGAGAGAATCTGGGAGAAGGGAAAATCTCTACCCAAGTTCTTCTAGTGTGTCTACATTTGAGATTAGGTGGGGAGGGAAGAGAGATTGGGAAAATCCCAGAGGAAATCATTGGTAATTATAGAAGTATCAGAAGGGCTTCTACCTTGGTATGCTAAAGCATTATCAGCTGCATGTGGCAAGAAATCAATTGGAAGAATTCAAATGTCAAAGTGGGTAAGTAAGAATATTCTGAGGCTTAGTAAGCTTTGGGGTTTCTTTTCATAGGTTTAAAAATGAGGTCATAAAGTTCTCGTGAATCAAAGAAAGATGATATAATAGAACAGTCCAAGCTCAAGAAAGAGTGGCGGTATCTCAAAGCAAAAAGATTAGGAAGAGCTTAAAGAGTTGAGTTTCCTATAAACTATGGGAATGAAGGAGATTTGAGCAACTATAGAAAGGTAAATGTTATGTACCCAAATGAAGATTAAAATTGTTTGCTGAAATGTGAGGGGATAAATAAAAGGGAAATAATGTCCACATTGAAGATAAAATTTTGATATGTATTATTTCGGATAAGTAAATGGACAATAGACTAACATGGCAATTATGAGGCAACAGATGGGTGACAGGGTAAGTGCTAGGAGCAGAAAGGGACAAGGGGGATTTTAATTGAACAAAAGAGCACAGTTTTCCAAAGAATGCTTGAAAGATGACCATTCCAGCTTTTATTATTCTGTCCATCACTTGATCTGACTATGCACAGGTATTTGCACAGGGGAGATGGAATACATTCCTTTGATGAAAGAAAGGGATATGTGGTAGGAATTGGAGTGCAGTAATGGTGTGATTAGTTCAGATTGTCAAGTTTGCAGTTGAGAAGTCTAATAATAGTATAATATTTGGGTTACAAGGTCCATCAAAGATTTATCTTAAGGAGTCCTTTGGTGTGATTTATAAGATATAATAATCTTAGAATAAAATGTAAGATATTTTTTCCCATGTTTGGTTGAAGGTATTAGGTAGCTCTAGGATTATTTATCCCACGATTTTTGCCTTATCCTGGAATTAGTTATCCCATATACATGGCGGAATAACTTATCCTAGGATAACTAATCCTGGAATTAGTTATCTGGGGATAACTTTTTCCCAACCAAACTACCCCTAAGTTCCTACCCGAGTTTTATAGGTAAGACATGGGAAAAGATGCAGACTTTCACAAATTCTCGTGTTCATCAATCAAAATTTAAGCATGTCAAACCTGATTAATGAACCAGTTCTATTCCAAAATGCGCACTCTAGCAAGATTAGCTTATCATCCAACACTGGGTTCACCCAAGCTATTGTTATTTTGAACAAATCATCTCAGTCAATAGAGAAAAGGAATATGTCTATCTTGATTGCATATACATGCTGATGTTAAAGGAAGCATTTTTAGCACACACCTAAACTATTATATACTTGTGAGTTTCAAGATTTCCTTATAGATTCAAACTTTCCGCACAACCAAAGGAAGGAATAAACTTTATAAGGGATCTACTTAACAACAAAGAAGAATCGAATACTTTCTTGCTCTACTTCCCGATACTATAGGAAGATGATCTTATGGATTTGGTTACAGATGCTGATGTTTAAGGAAGTGTTTTAGCACACACCTAAACAATTATATCCTTGTGAGTTCCAAGATTTCCTTATAGATCCAAACTTTCTTCACAACTAAAGGAACGAAGAAACTTTACAAGCGATATACTTAACAACAAAGAAAATCTAATCCTTTCCTGCTCTACTTCCCGATACAACAGAAAGGTGATTTTATAGATTTGATTAAAGATTGGTGGCATCTTACAATACAAAAAGGCAGAGCTTATTTTAAAATCACCAGAAAGCTGAAGCTTCTCAAATAGTTACTAAAAGATTTGAGTGAGTCAATTGAAAAATGCCAAGAAATGAGGAAGATGGAAATTGGAGCAAGCTAGAAAGCTCCGAAAAAGAAGCTAAGCCATGCAGTAACTGATAATGAAACCAAATAGAGAATTGACCTTTAAGGTGATGTGGAAAAGTTAGCAAATGCTGGATGGGGTAGGGTGGAGGGAGGGGATTGTATTGGTGACAGGGATAAAAGGTGAAACCTTGTTCCTGGCTACAAAGTGGTTAAAAAAAGAAAGCTTATCTTAATATTGTTCAGCACAAACTATAAGCTCATGATAGAAAGTACAGGAGAGTGAAGTATGAGAAGGGGATTCTTTTTTTTTTTTTAAATGACAAGGGAAACCAACCGCCACTACCCGTTGGGGGCGCACAGGGTAGAACATGCGTAGCATAGTCCATTCTAGTATATTCATCCTTGTCATGTTGCCTTTCTGAAAAAATAAATACTATATTCATCCTTGTTGCTGCAGTAGTAATTAGAGGTTTCATCACAGTTTTGTATCACATCAACTATTTTATCAATTGGTGGTGAATGTCGAAAATCCTTATCAATTGGTGGTGAATGTCGAAAATCCTTTTGGCTCTGCGTTCAGTTCAATTTTTAAAAATAATGCTTGAACATTGAGTGATCCCTGTTGAATGGTGTATCAATGACAGGGGATACACCTAGATCCTAGTATTTATCTAATGGATGAAGAGAATAAATTGCCACCGGCTTCTCTAGCAAACCAAGCAGAGCCAGAACCTCTAAAGATGGAAGAACAGAGTGAATTACAACAGAAAAGCAATTCTAATGTTAGACACAACAGTCAGAATGACGGCAAGGATTGCTGTTCTGAGGATATGAATTCAGAACCAGGAAAATCTTCTGAGTTAAACAGGCTCACAACTGCTCTGAAATCCTTGGACATTGTTCAGGAAATCTCTGAAAACACGGGTAAGTGTCTTCGCATATTTCTGCTAAATTTTCCATCTCCAGTATATGCTACTCAAGCTGCCTCTTTTTGTTTTTGGTGTGTGTGTGTGGGTTTTTTCTCTCCTTTGATGCTTCCTCACTGCCTGTCTGATAATGCAGGTGAAAAAATTAAAGATTCAGGGGCAGGTCAAAATCCTTCTCATAAAAGACAAAAATCTGGTGCTCAACCAATAATTGTACCTATAGTTCTTAGGATGGCCGAATTTGACCATAAGGTGGTTAGCTGAAGGTCTTTTTATCCTTTATAATCTCCAGTTTTTTTTTTTTTAAATTATATCTTCTCTCTCTAAATTAGATCAAGATAATGAGCTGATCCAAATTCTGTAAGCCGTATCTTCGAGATGACGAAGTAAATTATAGTTTATCTACCAGTTTGGAACAGCTATTTTTTTCTTACTGATCTGTGCATTAGTCTGTTTGAAGTCATGAGGTTTAGGTTATTATCTTCCCCTCAACATACCCAGTTCTACCTTCTATTTTGAGCGACAATTTGACCCTTCTATATCCTTCCTTACTGATGTCCCTATTACTTCTCCCGACTATCCATTCCTCCTTTAATATCTGTAAACTGATGTGTCAACTTACACTGAACTAGCTTCATGAAATAGCTCGGCTTTTTTTTTCTGTTTAACGTTTTTCTTGAGTTGACGTATCCAAAACACCCTCTACCTCACAGGGTAGGATTAAGGTTTGTGTATGCTCTACCCTCCTTAGATCCTACTCATGGGATCACATTGGTTTTCTTTTCATGTTTTAATGGTGACGTAAAAAACATGCTTTTCATGTTGGTTATCTTATACATTGCATTCACACTAGTCCACCACAGCTACAATAACAACAACATACCCAGTGGAATCCCACAGTGGGTCTGGGGAGGGTAGAATATATGCAAATCTTACCACTACCTCATAGAAGTAAAGAGGTTGTTTTCTGGAAACTCTCGCCTCAAAAATCCATAAGCAGAATAAACTAGATATGACAAAAAGTAAAAGAAAGGGAACAGCAAAACAACTAGTCCACCACAGCTGCTAAGCAAGAATCCATGGATAACTTTGAAACGAAAAGGCGATGGGTCATTGAGGTTGGGACATATATACCAGCTGATTATAATAATGTACACTGTAAGATTCATGTGATTTATTCACCAACTGAAGTAGTGAAGTGCTCCTTGTTGAGCTTCTCAGTTGTTACATTCTTCCAAAGTTAAATTGTTTGATTGATTATTGGCTGTCAGTCAATAACACGAAGAGACATGGGGTTAATTAGAAAGAACTACTAAAGCAATATTTATACATTTTCAGAAGAACAAAAGAGCAAAAGAGAAATACTCGACTATTTATATATGTGGAGTCTTTACTTCCTGAGTTCACTACTTCTGCTTCTAATAATTTATGAGAACCTCAATTGTGCATGCAACAAGAGTGGGATGTTCCATATATGTCTTACTTCCTCCGTCCCTCCCCCTCTTTTGCAGTGCAATTTTCATTGTACACATACCAATTGTGTCCTTCCTGCTGCTGATACAATATGCAATGAAATTAAGTCCAGTATTATCATCCTCAGTTATTATCCACTGTCAAAAGCAGGATTGAGGAGTAAACTGCTTTTCATATTTAGTCCCATGTCTTACCTTCTTGACAAAGTTGTGTTTCATGCAGGCATTGCTGGAAGAGTGGGTAGCGACTCGTACATGCAGTGAGAAATATCCTACCCAGGTTCAACAAGTTGTTGAGCTCTTTTATTTATCATTATCTGTACATGAATGTTTAACATACTTATAATTCAAGTGGGTGGCTTTTGATATACACATGATCTCTGCAAATATCTGTGATACATGCCCTTATCAGTAGAAGGTTTTCTGGGATTGATATTTAGCAACTAATCCACATATGCGCTTCTTTTATTTTGGTTTAAATTAATAAGAAATTGATTTTTTTTTTGGATTAATCTCTGCACATGTGCAGATAGGGGCAGCTGACCTCAACTTTCTGATACAGCAGCGGTGATCTTTTCCAATAATTAAATGTAGATAATTTAAAAGGAAAGGAAGAATGCGTAAGAAGGAGGGAGCAGGTCTTATCCAAAATGATCTGTTTTGTACAGCATATAAATTGTTCAAGATCTGTTTCCCTTCTACTTGGAAGGTTGAAAAACCAATTTGAAGATATACTTACCCGAGTCTATGTTTCTCCCTCCAAAGGATCAGTTCTCCAGTTATAGCAAAAGAGAATATTAAATGTTTTGAGTTTGGGAACACCATATACATACTATGTTTAAACTTACCTATGAAGATCACCAATTTAATGATCCTTTCACTTTTTTTTTTTATTTTTTTTTTATATATCCAAGTGATGTTATTTCACATTTCATTGAAGCACCATTTTGTCTACTAGTCATCAATTAGGGATGTGACAGTTCCCTGTTCATTATACCCATAACAACCCACCGCCCACGTCACCCCAAAAAAGAAAAAAGAAAAGAAGGAAAAGGGATGGCAATTCAATTTTGTCATGCTTGTCAGTAGCGTGGACTTAAGTGCCAGAAGAGAAGTAAAGAGAACTGTGAAATTTTACGAACCAAAGAAAGTTGGAACATACGTCATATTGCTCATCAATCGACAAGAAATTAAGAAAACTTTCACCCTTTTCTGTCTCTGTATCTGGCTTCAATTCTTTCTACATGTTTATGCGTGTGATAGTGATACTAATAAGCACACATATGATACATAGTGTACTTGTATCTGAATATTTTTGCTTTTCTTATCTTTTTTTTAGCTGGTAATCCTCTCTCGAATTTCTTTTCAGGACAAAGATAAATTGATATTTAACATGAAGACTATACAGGACTATCTCTGTTCCTTTACCTCACAGGTATGGTGTTTGCCATCTTTCCCAGCGTCAACGTAAAATTTGGAAATCCTTCTACATAGATATAACTGTCTTGAGGACCCGTAAAAGAAATATCTGAGGAGAAATCAAGAATAATCAACCTTCCAGTAAGAGCCTAATCTGCATTAAACCTACTGTAGTATCTAATGAAGCTCAGAAGTCAGAACTTCCTCCAGACTATTTATAAGTCTTCTTGGTATGGGATCCTCTTCTCTTTCGTGTTTCTCTGGCGGTAAGCAACTTCAATGAGCACAACTGTATGATGCAACCCCTATAATCTGTCTATATACAAAATAAAAATGACTTGATAATCAAGCGATGGTATTACTATCACCCATATAATGCCGTCATTGCAGATTTGATACGTACGCAAATGAAATTGTTGGATGCATGACATCCTATATTCTCCTGGATGCAGCTAGTGATGCAGGATGTTATTTCAATAGTGTGTTCTTGCAGCTAGCCAGCTAGCATCTGGAATTTGCTTCTAGAGTCCATTTGTTTCAAATTCCATTCTTCATCCAGATGAATATATGGAGCTAGAGGAAAGAAGCGAACCCCTAAATTGAGCATAGCATCCAAGTTAATAGGTTTCAGTTCACTATTGGCTGGTCTTTTTGTTTTCTTGTATGGTAGTGGAAATGCTAAAAGTAGGGTTAGGCATATTCCGGTTCACACTGTAAAAACCCACCAAACTGAATTTTTTAAATTTCAGTTTTGGTTTTTCGGTTTGATCAGTCAGTGACGGTTTTACTACACTCAGCCGAGCCTGCACCATAGCTGATTAAAATATAGCCCAAATTGGGATGTGACCCACTGCCCAAAAACCCAAAACAAATCCAATTCCCATATCATGTGTTTACTACAGTTCCTAAATTAAAATGCCTAGGTTCTCACAACTGACAAGTCACGTTTCGACAATGACGACTCTGGTGCACTCGCCTCCGTCCATCATTGTGGACGTTCCCATGCACAGACAATCTCCGCCTCCATACTCCACTCTCGTCTAAGTTCTAACTGTCTGTCGGAGAGTCATCTCTCACACTCAGAAGCAGAACTGTGTACTTGTGTTGGCTGTTTAGCAGTTCACTTAACAGCAGGCTACTCCAGTCGGGCATTGGCTGAATGCTAAATTGCTGATAGAATTTAGAGCTCTCTACCTTGAATAGGAGGATCAGTGAACTTGGACCACTGTGAAGTGTCAAGTGAATCAGCAATGGTTCTTTACTTGTTTATACTAATTACTAGTATATTTTTTGAAATTACAAATAGTTAAGAATTTTATTTGAAACTTCATATGAAGGAGGTGAATCTGTTCAACAACAATAACGTATCCAGTGTAATTTCACAAACCGAAAACTGAATCGATTTAAATTGAACCGAAATTGTGAAAACTGAACCGAATTTATTTTAGTTTAGTTTGGTTTGACATTTTCACATTGATTTCTATGCTTTCATGTTGACAACTCAATTCAGATGATTACTACAAGGATGAACCCAATCCTGAACCATAAACGTATTAAACTGATTGCAAGAATACCAGCTATAGTACCTATTATCCAAAGAGGAATCCTTCCAATAGTATCGGCTATTTACTCCATTTCTATCTAGATTTTATCAAGTGGTCATGCTAGAGACATAAATAGTCATGGATAATTAAATTATGAGATCCTTCCGAATGAGCTAAGAGAATCTTATGTGTTCTCTTTCATTTTCTTTGTACTTTTTAAGTTCGTTCAATTCACACAGGCAGAGTGACTGAGGTGTGTGCTTAACAGCTACATTTCACACAAGGAACCTTCTGCACTTAAGGATAAACTACGATATTTGATGGACTGTTAAGTCAGCCACATAATTTATCCCTCAAGTTGAATGAACTTGAACTGCTCTTTTTAATTTAGGGCTATAGAGTTTATTTGCTTTATTAACGGCAAAATCATGAGCTTCATCACTTGACTCTAAACCAAATTAAGAGCACTCGTGTATAGGATGACAATCCTTCACTTCGGAAAGGTAGGTTCCATATTGACAAAACCTTCTATCCAAGCAAATCAAAATGATTTTTTGCTGTATTTATTTTTTGAGTTTGGGTTGCGGAATGAATTCATCAAAATTTTTGTTAGCAACATATCTTTGTTCTTGGTATCATTGATTAGTTTGGTGTTTGCTTTTATGAACCAATGAAATATCAAGATAGCTCCTGGACAAATAGGCATTATCTACTCTTCTACCATGAGAGGAGCTGATTGGGATTGTTTTAGCAATTCACATAATCGTTGACCTCTTGCCAATTGATTTTGAGTAGCTTTATCAAAATCAAAAGCAAATTATGCAAAGGCTTCTAATTCTACAAATTGCGCTAGTTCTGGATGTCTTGTAGAATTATACATATTGCGCTAGTTCTGGATGTCTTGTAGAAAGCTTTGCTAAGGATTTTCAGGTTACCCCATGGTTATTCAAGGATCCTTTGATACATTATGTTAGGTATGAAGGAAAATCAATTATGGCTTCAAAAGGGACGTTTCTTTTGATGAATAAATGAAAATTTTACCTTGTAAATTTTCGGTAATCTCATTTTTCTATGTACTTTCACACAGAAAGGATCCATATAAATCTATTTATGTTTTATTCTTATTTTTATTTAGCATCTCTTTCTTTAGATTTTTTCCAAGGAACTTTTTTTTTTTTTTTTTTTAAATGGGGAACAGACCTTGCCAAAGGTTCCCCACCCCTTTTATGGTCAGGGGTTGAGCCGCACACCCCCAAGCCTTGTCGTGAAACAAAACTAAAATATGTACAAGGAGGAGGGCATAGACCGTACCTCCGGGCCTATGGTGGTTCATAAGCAAGTCATCCTACTAAGGACAACTAACTCATCCCCAATACTAGAAGTAAGCAAACCAAGAAAATCCTATGAGAGGACTCCTCTCAATACAAATTCTAGGAAAGCTTTAAACTAGTTAGACTCTCCCTTTACAAAGAAGAATAGAACAAGAAAACTAATGACTTAAAAAGGAACACTAAACTCAAGGAGGTTGTTTAATTCCTCTTGACTTCCTTCTTCTGAAATTTAGCATGCCCAGTTTATCCATCAAATATATCCCTTTAACCTTAGAAGGTAGCTGCTGATAAGTGTAAAAATGATGAGAAATATCAGATCTGTGGCTCCACTTAGACAATAGATCAGCTGCGCCATTAGCCTCTCTATAAGGATGTTCACTGAAAATCACTAAACTGTGATATAATGTCTTCAAGGTCACTGATGAACTGAAATAAGCTCCAAGCAGCTTTGATGGAACTGATCCATTTGTGAAGAAGCTGGGAGTCGATTTCCAAAATGACTCGATCATAACCTTGTTGAATGCACCAATGTAACCAATAGCAAGCAGCCTGAATTTCAGCTTGGTTATTTGTACCAAAACCCAATGGAACAGTGAAAGCAAATAACATACCTCCTTGATGATCACCTCCTTGATGATCTCTAAGTATTTCTCCTCCCCCAATTCTGCCTGGATGATTTAAAGCACTACCATCCGTATTGAGTTTCCACCAATCACTAGTAGCAGGTTTCCAACTCACAGCAGTAATACGCATTTCCTGAGAACAGTTCACTGTTTTGATCACATCTTGCCAGGTACTAGGCCAAGTCAGGTATGGAAAAGAAGAGATGAGTAAGAAGGAGATATCTCTAATGATAAGGAACTTCATTCTAGCAATACTAGACGTTTTACGACCATACTTTGCAGCACACCTATTCTTCCATAGGTTCTAACATATAAAAATGGGGACTGATTGAATCAAGAGCTTATGTATCTCATTTTTTGTGTTCCTCTGCCACCAAAAACCCAGTAGATTATTAAGAGGAATGTGACTGTGGACAATACCAATAAAACTGGAAAAGTACTGCCAGATATGATTAGCAAACCTTCCTGTAACACAGATGTGTTGTATGTTGTCCAAACCTGCTCTAATGCAACAAGAACACTCAGCTGGTTCCACCCCAAAAGAGATAAGCTTGTCATTGGTAGATAATTTATTCCTTAAGGCTCTCCAAACAAGAAAAGAAACCTTAAAGGGAGTACTTTTATGCCATGTGAGTGAAGCACTATGACTCTTATACTTTTTATGTCTAATACTCTCCCAAGCAGAAGTTATAGTAAACTGACCATTTTCAGTTAATTTCCAGATTGCTTTATCAGGAACATCACCTTGATAATAAAACTTAAGTCTGCAGAATTTGAGGCACAATTAGAGCAGGAACATGCTGTCTAACCATGAACTCATTCCATTGACCATTAATAAGAAACTGCTGCACCTTGGTATTATTCAGCCTATAACTATCAGAAGTATGGTTAGCAAGTGGCCCAATACCTAACCAATCATCCCACCAGAAAGAACATGAGCCAGAATTCAACCTCCAAGTAATGTGACTCTTAACAACTTCTCTATTTCTGATTAGGTACTTCCACGCCAGTGATTGACCTGTATCCCATTTCTTAGCCACTGGATTAGCCCTTTGACGATATTTAGCTCTCAAAAATTGATTCCACAAGGAGTTACATGATCTGAATCTCCACCATTGTTTGTATTGAAATGCAGTGCAAACATCATTAAGATTTCTCACTCCTATTCCACCTTCATCTTGTGGGAACCCAAGAGTTCCCCAAGAAGCCCAATGATACTTCCTTTTCTCCTGATCGCACCCCCAAAAAAAATCTGCAGTCACTCTTTTGATGTACTGAAGAGTTGTTTTGGGAGGTGATATAGCTGATAATGTGTGGATTGGAATAGATTGTAATACATGCTTCACCAAGGTGGCCTTATCCCCAAAGCTCAAAATTTTTGCCTGCCAACCAGTGATCTTTTTAACCACTTTAGTCACAAGATCAGAATAATAGATAATCCTCTGACCGCCAATGTATAGTGGACATCCTAGATAATTAATAGGACTGTCCTTTTGTGAAAAACCAGTGATGGATTTGATCAGATGAATAGTATCTTGAGAGGTGTGTGTTGTGCTCATTTAGGGATTCTGTGTTCTCACCTTCTCACTGGGATTTTAGTTGACTATCATAGGATCACTTCCTTTTCCGGGCTCTATACAGGCAAGCAACAAACCAAAAATCGAACTAAATTTCGTAAATCGAACCGACCAACACCCAGTCCTAGCTAAAAGGGGGGAGCATCAAAAGTAGAGTAAAAAATTTAAAAAATACTCTCTCCATTCATTTTATGTGGCATCCTATGACTTGGTGTGGTGTTTAAGGAAAATAGGAAGACTTTTGAAACTTATAGTCTAAAAAAAATCCTTAGATATTTGTATGGCTGAGATTCATTTTATTAAGGGTAAAAGGAGAATTTTGAAGTTAATTTTTTTTTTTTTAGGATGGAATAAAAAAGAAAGGATGCTACATAAAATGAGACATTAAGAGTAGTATATTTTCTTGTGGTGTATTGACTTGCCAGGCAGTTCATGTAAATTTGTGAGGTGTGTGAGAGTCTATTCTTTACTAGAATTCTTGGTACTACTTGGGGGACTTGCATTTATTTGGAGGCATGCACCCAAGAAAGAAATTTAACTTCTCGTGAATTGAAGGCAAAGTTACAATAAATAAAAAGCACCCTAAAATTGTCTAATAAGAAATGATCTTTTACTTAATTTATTATTTTAAAGGAAGCAAAAATTAACTATTTATCATATAGTTTTTCATGCCTGATCCCTTTGATTTGACTTTTTAGACTACATCTCATAATTTTGTGGTTCTAGTTAAGATTATTGATTTGTTAATAAGTATAATGTTCACAATATTTATTCTATGGGAACTTCATTCTTTATTGACAGGGTTTAACAGTTGTAAACATATCAGCTACGACGTTTCCACAAACATTGGATTGGCTGCACAACCATCTTTTACAGGTAATTTCCCAATATATCATTCTTTCCCTGTGGTTAATCTTGCACAGCCGAAAGAGAGGTTAAGATAAGTGAAAATCATTACTTACTTTTTGCCCTTCTTTCCAGTGTATCGAGCAAGGTACATCACATGTTTCTAGGGGTAACAGTGTGGAGATAACCAAAGACTAGATTACTGCCAGCCGTATCTCGATGGTCAAGGTACTTAGCAGACTATTTAGTCCATCGACTGCCTCTGCAGATATCTAAACCCTCTGCCCTTCATGAGCTAGGGGTACTTATTGGGCGGTTCGGTTAGTTAATGATCCGCTTTATCAGTTATTGGTTTTAAATGTACTGAACTGCTAATCTAACCGATATCTTATTGGTGGGTTCAATATTAGCCTGGCAGTTATGGTTAGTTTATTGGTTAAATTAATAATACCTTGATAAATGAATTTGTATTTCATCCCATTAATAAATTATAATGTCATTGCTTCTTAAATCATCACCTCCCAAAGGAAGGCCTATAAGCTCTTCCTCCTGGATCTATGGGACCCCAATATCTTGTTCGTTTATCGTTAACAGGAAACGAAGCTACCAGTTCAATATGCACTGCCTAAATCATGTTTTTGTCTGGGTGATAATTTTCATTTGTAGAAATTAACCTTGAACAGTTTACTATATTTTACACATGGTGAAATAATTAAAATATTTCATCCAACCTAGCTAATTCCAAAAGCAGCAAGAATTTATTTGGTCAATCGGCAAATTTTTCCCACCAAGGAGACTAGCATATTTGTCTCAGTAAGGTTGTTCAAGTTACTTTGATTTCACAGGCCATTCATAATCGAATATGTTTTTTTTTTCATATAGGAAGATCAGCAATCTCTAAGCAATGTTTGGACTAGGAATGAATGATAAAATAAAATAGACATGGTTTCAAAAGTTTCATTTGTTTGAAGGTCTTAATCATTTATATTTTAATTTTATTTGAATGATAAAAAAAGAGAGATGGTTTCAAAAGTTTCACTTGTTTGAAGGTCTTAATCATTTATATATTAATTTTATTTGTTTTTGAAGTCTGCATTTTAATCTTTTAGATCTTAAGCATTGAGGAATTGATTGTAAAATGTATTAATCTATATTTATATTATACTATATTAAATCACGAAAGTTTTTAGAAATATTAATTGAAACTTTTTGTAAGGACTCTTTTTTAGACAATATGTCTTTTTATTATTTTCCTTCAACTCATAATTTAAGTCAAATAATATCTTTTTTAATTAGATTTGTTCAGAGAAAATCCTAATACTAATAAACAATCTTTTAAAATAACAATTAGCAGAATTATCATGGGTAATGAAATGGGCAAAAGGAAGAAACCAAGAGAGTAGAGACTGTGTGTATAGAATGATGTTAGCGGGGGCGATTTACCACATCTGAAAAGAGAGAAACTTAGGTATATTTTAACAAAAGAGCCAGCAGCAAAAGTCATTGATTAAAACCATCATTCAAGAGATTCACTACAAGGCAACAGATGAGACACAAATAGCAAATTAATTATGGAATCTTAATACATATCCCATGTAAAGATAGCAATGGCAATTTAGAATATATAGTCTTAATAGTCTGAACTGATTGTTGAGATGATTATCTAGCAGAATGTTCACCATTGTACTTAAATTTCCAATTTTGATATAATATAACTATTTCTCAAAAGCAAAACAAGTAGCCATTAATATTCTTAAACTTCGCCCTCCGGCGCCACGATTTGGGCCTCAAACTTGGACTATTTGTATGCCTTTCTGGTATATGTTTAATCACTAATTATTAGTATGAGTACTTACTTTTTTTTAATTTTTTTATTTTTTATAACATATATTTTACCAGTATATCATTAATGTAAAAAGTACGAATTTAGTAGTCTTATTGAATCATATGTAAGGCCACATTGTTTATCCTTTTTATCCTTTAAAAAAATGTTGGACTCTTTATAAAAATTTAGTCAAACACTGGCTCAAAAAGTATTTTTCAAAATTTATTGATCTCCTGTTTATTGCATAACCCTCTCCTTTTCATATTAATTTTTTGTTGTTATTATTCCCATATTTGTATCCCCAACTTTTTCAAACAATTTGGCAAAATTTTATTTTAATTGTGAATTTATCAAAAACAATCTTTCTATCTCTATGAGGGATAAGATCTTGTGTATATTTTGACCTCCCCAAACTTGTTTGTGCGATTACTTAATAAGAAGAATTAAAAAGATTAAAGAAAAAGGTTCACATTTTTTTAAAATAACCTTTTTAACCTCATATATGAAATTCTTATCATCTGTATAAATATAACATTTATTTTAACGTCAATTACCTTTTTTTTAAAAAATAATTATATACTTCTTGCATATAATTTAATTGATTGATGTGAGACACATATTATTATTATTATTATTATTATTATTATTATTATTATATTAAAAGCGTGAAAATCCTTAGAAATGTTGTTTAAACTTTTGTCCTTCATTAAAATCCTCTACTTTAGACAAAATCACCTTTTCGCAATTTTTCTTAATTTATTATGTTATCTTTTATTTATTTAGCTTTAAGATTCACTTTTGAATTATATTTTCTTTAACATATCCTTATATTATATGTAATTGAATTGATTTTCTCATATTTGACTGTTCTTAATAGATTAAACTATTGTATCAAATTAATAGTATCTTTTTGATTTTGTCTATATGAATACTTTATTTATTTTAATGGCAAGTACAATTTATATATATAATTTTAGATTGACTTGACAAATACGTGCAAAACACGTACACTAAACTAGTAAAAATAATGTATGTGTTAGTTCTGTGCATTGGTAATATTTTATTTGGTACACTTTTGTATGCAAGTATTACTTATACATTCTATTGTATATTAAGGAGCATATTATTAATACCATAGATTTTTAGGTAATAGTAATGCTGCGGGATTTAGTGCATGTATTAGTATGGTTAAAGACCTAATTATCCTCAAAATCCGTTTTACATTTTTCATCATAATTGTGGAGGATATTTTTGTAAATAAATAATTTTATACAATGAATGCTATTTCTAATACACAAAATCAAACAATGCATAAGACATAATGTGTATATAATTAATGGAAGCATTATTATAATTATATTTTTAATGCAAGCTTTATTAGTGGATTTTATTTAGCATTTTTTATAGACTCTACAAAACGATCCGAAGTGCATTTTTTTCTTTTTTTGCGATCATTTAATAGGTCTAAATGATTAAGATATATATCAAAGTTCTAATATCATAAAGATGTCTATTAAATACTTTGTACAAAAATGATAGTTCACCTACTTTATCTACTTTCACCCCACCTACAACCTCCATTTCTACTACGATTACCACCACCAACCATTACAGCCTCTACAACCGTTTGTCACTGCCACCTATCATCCATAATTATCACTACCGTCAATCATCAAAATCAATCCTCCTCATTAGCTATCATCCTCCTCATTAACTATCATTTGTTATCATCACCACCATGTAGGGATCGCGCGCACCCTGACCCCAACCCCGCATTAGTATGATATTGTCCGCTTTGAGCCAAGTTTTAACGGATTTATTTTTGGGCATCTCCCAAAAAGCTGCATACTAATGGAGTTGGGTGAGCACTTATATATTACTACATTTTTTTCTTCATTTTTCATTGTGGGATGAGGTTTGCTTTTGCACATACTCAGCAATCCTCCCCTCAAACCAAGACCACATAATTTCGTCACCTCCCCTCCAGCGATTATTGATCTACCACTATCTTGTACCGCCACAACAACCTGCGGGACACGCCGCTCGATCACCCTGTCGGGAGGACTTTCGACACAAGGCATTACTACAAATCTTTACATCCCTAGGTTACACCATCTGATCTGCCAAATCATCTTGCACCGCCGTTATCACTTAACGGGACACGCCGCTTGTACCACTACTTAATAGGAAGACTTTCGATACAAGGCACCCTTGTAGATCCTTTGGTCCTAATGCCACACCGGTGACTCCGCACATACGCCGGTCCATCACTCATGCCCTTCTGAACCTGGGTTTTGATACCACTTGTATGGGACCACGCGCACTCTCACCCCAACCCCGCATTAGTATGATATTATACACTTTGGGCCAAGCCCTCACGAATTTGTTTTTGGGCATCTCCCATAAGGCCTCATACTAATGGAGCTGGGTGAGCATTTATATATTATTACATTTTTTTTCATTTTTCAATGTAGGATGAGGTTTGCTTTTGCACATACTCAACACCCAACCATTATTAATCAACCAATCACTACCAATAATTATGGCTATCCGTCAGTATTATATAGTGCTAATTGCCACTATCATTTATTATCACCATTAGCTATCTGTATCATTCCACTAGTGATTATGCCGCTGTCACTAACAACCCAATTAATTATTATTGCTAAATCCATAATTAATAATATTTATTTAATTTTATTTACGTGAATATTGTATGTATTTCATAGCAAGTATTATTTGTATACTTATAATTTTAAAATTGAAACAATATACACATGCAAAGTACATACACTGAATTAGTATTATTTAAGGATAACCCAATCTAATTTCCTTCTATCACTATTGCCAAATACCACAAGATACTAGCATCATCATCCATCAAGGCAATCCCGCTCTATGGCTGATGTTTGAGCTGTTAAGGCAAAGTCATCTTGTACGTTATGTTGGACAGAGCTACATTCGCCTAAGGGTGGTTAGACGAACACTCCTCATCAGAAAACTTTTTCGAATATATAGGTTAAATATAGAGTCAAAACATCAATTGTGGAATACCCTTGATTGAAAAATCACTCGCTCATGTTCTAAAAATATGAACATCCTTGACTCAAATACTGACTTTGTCCCTACCAGATGGATCTTATAATTGAAAGTGATGTATAAGTTTTAATTCATATAGCTCCTTTTGGTTCACGTGATACAATTTCCCCAACTCCGCAGCATATCTGGAGGCCGGTCCAACTGGCCCTAATAACCAAAGAGAACAAAATGAAAAATGTCAAGCCGGTGACTCCCATTTTTGAAACAATTCTAGTTGAAAACCAATTATTAAAATGGTGCATAACTAAAGAGAGTCAAATAGCCCAAACTGGAAACTTTAGTGGAACATGGAGACCCTCTATGTTTCCTTGACATTGCCCAAATTACACGCCCTAAATATTTATCCCATATTTAATTTTAATTTTTAGCGCTTTACCAATCAAATATACTTACTTGACAATCTCGGATTAGTCATTTGAAAAGGGGACAGTCCCAATAGAAATTTTTTAGTTGTCCATTCTTTCAACTATGATTTTTAGATATCTAGCACAGATAAAATGCTTAAAACAAACTGCCAACTCCTCAATATAAAACCAATTCACTATTTTTTACTAAAATTTCTCATTGAAAAACGTACAGACAGTTTGACTGAATCAATGAGAGACGCAAAAATAGTAATATTTTCACACGAAAAATATAGTAAGCTATTTTCATCATGTGTTAACCCAGTGAGTTGGTTCGGTGAAAATGGGGTGAAAAAATTATTTGTTATCCTATAAAATTTCATTGATTCGCAGTAAATTTTTTAAAGTTCATTGAGTTATATGCTCTTCATCTTTCTCACCTTGACTTCCATCAGCATTGATATCGCTATTGCTAGCCCAAATCTTTTTTAGTAAATTCTCTAAAACTAGAACAAACTGTCTTACCAACTGACTTCAATGTAATATTAAAATAATAATCAAGGAATTGACGGGACATAAATGCAAAATTGGCCTTTGCTACCAAATTGACACCAAAAAATTGAATAAGTACATGCATGTTCAAAGTAATTAACAAAGAGCAAGAGGCATAAAATTTTTTACAGTAAATTACTTTTATTTCCTATTAAGCCCAACGATGAAGTAGAAAGAAAAATAGTCCCAAAAACAACTTATTATAATCCTCTCAGATCTCATACTTGAAGATACTGAAAAAAGGAGACAAAAAATTCAAAAGCAGAAAGCGTACCTGTTAATGTATGGAGTATCTCGTTTTGTTCATTAGAGGGACAAAGTTAAAGGCCAACACAATATAAGGACACATCTGTTTCTTGCCCAACTGAAGGAAGTAGATTAATGGAAAGGGTAATCAGTTTAAGATTTGTAAAAAGTTTATAAATGAGTAGTAAAATGATTTTTATATAAATAGAAATTTAACCTTAAACATGGCCCTCCCATCCTGATCGATTTTATATAAAATAATAATACTCCAATAACTTAGGTTTACAGATCACTGTATACAAACTTCAGAATCTTTTCTTTTATGAGGGAGAAATTTTAACACATTAAATCATAAATACCCTTCACACAACTCAAAAAATTGAAACGACTGACTCAAAAACTATTGTTTTGGTGGAATTTGATATCGCAAAATGATGAAAATATTGTCTAATCAATATATTTCAAATTTGTGGTGGATTTATATTTTAAGAAAAAAGAATTAGAATAACATTTCAATGAATGTTAGACATCACAAGAACAAACTTTCTTTGGCATCTTAATTTATACTTATACCAATCTATAATCATTTATAGTTATCCTTTTGTTTAATAATATCGATATCATAGATCCATACATGCTTGAACTCAAATGGGAACCCTTAACCTTTGGGTTGTGGATGGATGGATTAGTGCTTATTTTCCTATTAGCTCCAAGCTTATTAAATAATTTTACAAAAGTAGGTAGGAAAATTTGTGATCGTATATTGAAAATGTGAGTATGTCATGTCAAAATTTTGACACAGCAAAGCGCAAATACGAAACAATTTGTGACAAGTATATTAATGATTCTCATATATATAAAATAAGGCAATTTAAAATCTTTCGAATCACACATATAAATTTGGACTTGATTCTTTATATATCTACGTATGCAATTACTTATGTAGTAAGTACATTCATGTTGTATAAATCTTGCACATTATTCAGAATTGGCCAAAATAATTAAATCTCGTCATCCCAAAGCTGTTGGATGTTTCTATAGGGGCTTGTAGTATGATTAGATAGCCATTCTGCCCTCATGATCTTCCTCTCCTCCATTTTGTTTATGTCATGTAAATCCCATTCATCTAATTTCAATTGAAGAGCTCCCATATTCTCTTTCATTCTTCGTGCATTAAAGCTCTTCACTATAACACTTGATCCTTGAGACAACCCCCATCTTAGAGCGACCTAATAATGCGTTCATCAAGAGATACACATTATTTTCATTCTTATACTATACATGGCGAAAATTAAATAATTGAGACGTTTCTTACTTGAGCTGGAGTTGCATTGTGCTTTTGGGCAATGGACTGGATAATTGGATGATCCACCACAGTAGTAGTCCCCCAAGCATTTCCAGGACCACCAAGAGGTGAATAGGCACTTACATGAATTCCATAATCCCTACATATTGCCCTAAGTTTACGTTGCCTCCACATTGGATGCATTTCTACCTATATAGTCAACACAAAAATACACATCATAAGAAAATATTATATGAAAAGAAAAAATCAATTATCCTATATAACAACTTAGCCCATTAGTGATATTGTCGCTCTACCTGATTGACTGCTGGAGTGACACAAGCAAAATCAAGAAGATGTTGTATTTTTGTGGAAGAAAAATTGCTGACGCCGATGGACCTGCACAAGCCCATTTCTAAGCACCTCTCCATTCCTTGCCAAGTGTTTTCCATGTCTAATTCCTCAAAGTCTTCATCTAACGGGATGGGATAATCCACCCACGGCTTCAATGCCACCGGCCAATGCACTAAATAAAGGTCGATGTAGTCCATACCCAGCCTCCTGATAAAATTAAATTGTTTTATAAATATAGGTATGTCAAAAAATATCTGTATGTAAGCACGCCTCACTTACTGTAGAGTTTGTTGAAGTGCAGATACAGGATCATGATGATCACTCGACCACAGTTTAGAAGTGACATGAATATCTTCCCTCTCCACCAACCCATCACGAATTGCTCGTCTTAACGCATTTCCCACAGCAGGCTCAGAACCGTATATTTTCGCCGTATCAAAATGTCTGTACCCCATCTAAACGTACAAATAAAACACAAGAGTTTAAGTTTTATGCATTGATAAAATAAAAGGGTAACTGCAGATAACTCTATCATGACTTACCTTGATGGCGGTTCTAATAGCTCTCTCAGTTGTTTCTCTATCATTTTCGCCAGAATAAGTACCCATACCTATAATTGGTAAGGTTTCACCATTGTTGAGCATTGTCTGATAATTTCTCATCTTTCACTTTTTTCAGTGTTTTTGTTTTCCGTAGCTTTAATTTGTGTTTGATAGCTGATGAATGAAATCAATTTAGAGTAGGTTTATATAGTTTGCGTTCCACAAAAAAGTCAATAACTTTCAGATATGACGGTGTGATACATGCAATTTTTTAATGAATAATCAACAGATTTTATTTGTCTACATGTCTGGAGGACGGCCCAACTGGCTCTAAACACTTAATTAAATGTATTCTATCTGACCCATATTATATGAACACTTATTTAATTATCCCATTATTAATATAATATTTGAATACTTCAAGAGGTTGATTAATTACTTTGCATTTAAAGAGTAAACTATTTCTATATTTTATTTATATTTTTTCTAACTTAATTTAATATATATTGATATAAATAAATAATAAAATCATAAAATTTATTAGTATATTAATAATTTTTTAATTAAAATGTAAAACAAAAAATATCCATATAATATTGGTAGGAGGTGGTACAATTTTTTAATTTGGCTTGAAGTGAAAGGTCAGGCCGTTGACTTCCATTTGTAAAGAAATAAAAAAAATATAGTTGAGTACCGCCCATTTAAATTTAAAATTATTTGTTCAGCGATAAAGTCAAATGGCTCAAAACTAGAAACATATAGAAGGAAGGACCTTTTGTTTCCAGGAAATTTGATTTTGTATCCTTTACAACAACCAACACCCCCCCCCCCGCCCCCCCCCCCCCCACAAAAAAAAAACATCCCACTATACTTTTTTTTTTTGTTTTTTTATTTTTATATTTTTTTTGTTTCTTTTATTTATATTTAATAT
>JAOTQR010000069.1:16434681-16448638 GCA_025774065.1 Solanum ossicruentum | reverse complement strand
TCTTGCAATATACTTTGCAAACTATATTTAAATTTAGTTCAGAGTAGAGTTATTATTTTTAATACTAGGTTCAAATTTGTTCTATGAAATCAAAATTTAATTAATCAGAAAAAATGAAGTCAGCACACACCACATATATTATTAATTTTTATTACATTAAAAAAAGTTGTTAGAATAGTATTAATATTTTTAAAGGACAGATCTTTATTGTATATAAATTAGGGCAAAATTTAATTAGCTTCAAGGGTTAACAAAAACTAATATAATATATATATATACACACATTACACATATTCTTTTACTACTCAATAATAATTCATATTAGATATTTTAAATTTAAAAAAATAATATATTTGTAATATTCACGCAACGCGCGGGTATATATACTAGTGTATTTGAAAAAGTAAAGAATATACATAATCTTTTTTTAAAAAAAAAAAAATTAGGGATAGAAGAAGGGAAAATGGAGGGAAAATCAATTCTCGCTATTCACTAACAAAGTGAGAATTCAAATAGTGAAACAACTAAGTTACTAAAGTTCCTAAATAACAGGCATAAAGGAAAAATTCCTCTAATATATTTTCTTCTAAAGAGTGCAAAAATACAAGAGGGTTGGCGTATAAAATCCTAGTCACGTGATTATGAGATTTTGAGACATTATAATAATCCCTGCTCTTAAGCACATTCCCATGAAATACTTAGTGAAACGCGTCTCCGTTGTCAGCAGTATCAATGGTGTAGCTCAGGTGCCACTTTACTTTCATTAAGTAGCAGACCTACAGAGGAATTTCTAATATTAGAATGACTAATATTACATAATTTTCAATCATTAAATTTATAATGAATAAAATTACACAATTCATTATTTTTTATTTAAATAAGAAATGGATGATTGTGGCATTCAGAGTCCTACCAAGAAATATCACAAGGACTTACACACAGGAAACCAACAAGATAAATGTGTCCTCTCCTCCTCTCCTCTTGGACTTTTAGCTTTTACAAATAAATTTTGATGAACATATAAAAATCATTTTAAATCATCCATTAAAAAATATATAATGTATATATAACTACGGAAAATATGTATATAATTTATTATATAGCACAATCAAAATCAAATCAAATATTATCAATTTTTAATTTAAAAATATAAAATCAAATCAAATTCAAATAAAATCAATTTACTTAATTAATTTGCTTAGAGTTTTCTATTTGAATGAATCTTTACCCAAATCATGAACACCCATAAAATCAATTTGATCAGATTTCCTATTTGAATGGATTTTTACCTAAATCATGAACACCTCAATTGCAGTTGTATAGATCTTGAATAATATATATAATTGAGTACACTAGATAATTTGAAGCCTACATATGCTTACATACTACAATAACAACAATAACATATCCAGTGAAATCTCACAAGTGGGGTTTGGAGAGGGTAGAATGTACGCAAACCTTACTACTACCTCATAGAAGTAGAATGGTTATTTACTAATTCCAAAGAACACAGCGCAAGGCGATATATATTATTTTTCTATCCCATTTTAGTTGTCAGAATAAAGTTTGGCACAATTTTTAAAAAAATTAATAAGGAGTGCAATTTGATTAATATAACTCTATTTTAAATGGGTGATACTTTTTGAAAATTATAGTAATGGAGTTTTCGGATCACATTTTAAAATGACTTAATTACTAATAGTAGAGTTGAAAAAAAGTGACTTATTGTTTTTTGATTGTTTAAACCGGAAACTAATTTGGAATAACTGTATTTAATATATCTAACAACTAAAATGGGACGAAAAACTAATTTGGAATAACTGTATTTAATATATCTAACAACTAAAATGGGACGAAAAAATAACAAAATACAAATTCAAAATTTAAATCTTATTATTTTAATCTTTAAAGTTATTATCACTAAATCTATTGGGCTTACCAAGTTTTTAATAAGTTTTCAGTACATCTTCGCTTCTCAATATTTGTGCTCTGCAAACCAATGGATATATACTTAATTAAAAAGACATCCTTTCTGTTCTTCTATTAAGATTATTAATTATAATATGATATAACAAACTAACAAGTACATTAATTGAAATTATTATTTAACTTTATAGAATTTAATAAAGCCACAATGCCAAATGGATAAATTAATTATATCTCGTCATCCCAAAGTTCCTCAATGGTCTTGTATGGACTTGTAGTATCATTAATTAGATACTCAGCCCTCATAATCTTCCTTTCTTCCATTTTCTCAATCTCAAATAAATCCCAATCGTCCAATGTCAAATCAAGAGCTCTAATATTCTCCTTCATTCTTCGCGGATTGAAACTCTTCACTATAACGCTTGATCCCTGGTACAATCCCCATCGCAACGCGACCTAATAAATAAAGATGTCAATAATTTATTATATTGCAACAATGTAATAAAATATTAGTAGTAATTTATATCAATATACTATATTGTACCTGAGCTGGAGTTGCGTTATGTTTGTGAGCAATGGATTGGATGATTGGATGATCAACCACAGCAGTAGTTCCCCAAGCATTTCCAGGACCACCAAGAGGTGAATAGGCACTTACATGAATCCCATAATCACTACATATTGATCTCAACTTTCTTTGTCTCCACATTGGATGCATTTCAACCTGAAACCACATTTAATATATTATCAATTTATACTGGTCATAGAAAAAAATTAGGTTTTGCGTCTAATTCACACAATTAAAGTTAACTCAAAGAAAGGAGGATTACCCAAGTCTTATAAAAAGTCCGCTCATCTCATTAATCACCAATATGAGACTTTTTTTACATTCTTCCACACATAGGCTAGTGACACAAAAAATTAAATAATCCTGAATTGCCAACAGTAATTAAGAAAATATGTGTTTATGTGGTCATTAGAAACTACTACAAAGTAGAAAATTAGCTACGAAATTTATTGATAATTTTCGGCTGATCCAATAGTAGACATCGAAATTTTGTAAGACTTTACAAGACGAGTATTATTCAGTTAGGGATTCTTGGAAGCTACTCTACTCTAAACCTCAATGCATGCCTATATAAAGGATATTATATTCCCTTGAAAAGGCATCTCAAATATCCCATAAATCCTGGGGATATTTATCAAGAGATCAAAATATGGGTCAAGGAGGTCAAAATCATCCTATGTTCCAGAAATACACTACTACGGCTCTCGAATCGTGGAGAAATCTTATGAGAGAATAATCAAGGGAGTACAGATTTGCAATCATATTATTTATTAAAAAAATTTTATTTCTTCATATTTTATTTGTAATTATAATTTTCTTTTTATCATATTAAAATTTATTGCGGACACCAGCTAAAAGAGACTATTTATTACTATTTAGCCATATGAAATTCTTTATCTGTTAGTGATTCCTTGTAGCAATTATTCACCACGTGGCTAGACGTTATTTATCCATTTCCATATATCTCTATATTGTAGTTTCTGATCTAATTTTTTTTTCCAATGTCTGAATTATAGAAGTTCAATAGTACGTAACTATGAATACGTGTTTGATTGATGCATAAAAGACAAGAAGGCGGCTTTGGTTGACTACAAAAAATATTGTGATCCTCCAAAATAATTGATTACTCATACAGTTTCTGTCTTAATTTGATGCATATTGAGTTTAAAAAATAAATCAAGACATATAAATTTTGGGAATTTTTAGTTTGAAATATGTGTAATCCCTTAAATTTTATAATTTTAAATTTGTCAAATAAAAATTGTGAAATTAAAAACCTATTAAATATATAGATAGAAGGCTTTTTTTGAATAAACCAAAAAGGATAATAAGACACTTATAAAATCGACATATTCAAATATTTTAAACCCATAATTTCAAAAGCATACCAAGTTTAGCGTTAAAAACATCAAATATTATATTCATGAAATTTAAATCTAAAATGACAAGCATATTTATTCCTCCATTCACTTTTATTTATCACATTTGGCACACCCATTAAAAAAATAATAATTGACTTGATCATTTTACTATACTAATACTGTTAATTAATTTTTAAAATAGTGAACAGGTAAAAAATGAACGGAAATAGAGAGAGGCAGTATTAGATTATCAAGTATTATGTATGCATATACCTGATTGACAACAGGAGTAACAGAAGCAAAGTCTATCAATTCTTCAATCTTTCTAGATGAGAAGTTGCTCACTCCAATGGACTTACACAAACCCATCTCCAAGCACCTTTCCATGCCAGACCAAGTATTCTCCATGTCAAATGGCTCAAAGTCCTCTTCTCGTGGTACTGGATAATCCACCCATGACTTCAAACTCACCGGCCAATGTACTAAATACATCTCTATGTATTCCATACCTAATTTCCTACAAAAAAAATTTTTTTAAAAATTTAGTACTATAACAAATAGAATGTCACCAACACCAAGCCACACCTTAGTTTTGTTCAGTGGTGGAACCAGAATTTTTGTCAAGGGTGTTCACACTTTTAAAATGGGTGGATGATTTTTGTATCAAGGATGTTCAACAATTGATATATATATATATATATATTTAACCTATATAATCGAAAAAAATTTTAGACGAATGATGTTCATCTAAGCACCCTTGGGTGAATATAGCTCCACCCCTGATTTTGTTCATCTAATTTGTCACATGCGATGTAGATGATGTCTCCTTATAACTTGTTAGACAATCCAATTGTTTACCATAACACATGCATGTTACGTTGGTGCTTACTGAAGAGTTTGCTGAAGTGCAGAAACAGGATCATGATGATCACTCGACCAAAGTTTAGAGGTGACATGAATATCTTCCCTCTCCACCAACCCATCACGAATGGCTCGTCTTAGTGCATTTCCCACAGCAGGCTCAGAACCATATATTTTTGCAGTATCAAAATGTCTGTACCCCATCTACACGTACAAGTTTAAGTGTTATGCATTGACGATATAAATTAAAAGGTAATCATTGTAGATAACTCTGATATATTGATTTCAAAAGTTGATGACTTACCTTGATCGCGGTTCTAATAGCTCTCTCAGTTGTTTCTCTATCGTTTTCGCCTGAATAAGTACCCATACCTATAAGTGGTAGGGTTTCTCCATTGTTAAGCATTGTTTCATAACCTCTCATCTTAATTATTTCTCTCTCTCACTTAATTGTGTGTACAGATGTTAATGCATGAAACTGCTGACTTAGAGTGGGTTTATATAGTATTTGATTTCCACTACAAAGTCAAAATTTCAGTTATTAGTTGATAAATGGACCCTAAGAAGTATTTTTATTTTTTAAAAAGAAAAGACAGAAAGGAATAATTATAAAGAAAGAGATTCTTCTTAGTCCTATCAAATGAAAAGATATGACGGTGGACTTCAATTAAAAAAAAAAAGTCATCTACAAGTATATGTTTCTTCTTGCAAATATACTGTTATAGAATGATTGAGGATCTTTAATACAGATGGAACAACGCCCTTCAATTGGAAGCTAATTAAGTCAATCATTATTTATACTCCCGATTTCCACGGGCAGATAGAGCTAAAAATTTATTATTTTTTGGCTTTGGGGTATGATGGAATAAAGCAAAATGACTCTTTAAACTGTCTGCGATTCTTTCAATTGTGAAGTAGCAGTTAGTCAATGCGACTTTCGGTCATCCGGAAACAGTCGATCTATGTTTTAAACATAGGGGTCAGGCTGCGTACATCCGACCCCCCTTACCCCGCAATGGGCGGGAGCCTTTGAGGCAATGGGGTAATATTGTTGTATTATTTATACTCCCTCAATCTGGCACCCTTTTCTTTTTTCTATTTGTCCCTGAAAAAATGTAATTTTATTCTAATTAAAAATAATTTAACTTTTTTAAAAAATTTCTTTTTATTCTTCCATACAAATATTTAAAAATTATTTTGGACTATAACTTTCAAAAGCCTTTTTTCCCCTTAAATACTGTGTCAAGTGAAAGGGTACCACATAAAATGGGACGAAAAGAGTAACACTTTCTTTGTTTCAATTTGGATGATGTAATTTGACTCAGTATGAAGTTGAAAAAGAAAGAAAAATATGATCTAAAATAAGTCAAAAATATTTTCGTGGATATAAGTCATGATATTTTAAAGTTAAGTTGTTACTATGTCATTAATGAGTAGAATATTGGGATAGAGAAAATATAAATTTTCTTATATTGTACTGTAAGTATTACTCCATCCGTCCAACTTTACTTGGCCCTAAACTATTTTGGGATGTCCAACAATATTTGTTCACTTTATGAAATCAAAAGATAATTTTACACTTAGTTTCTAACTTACCTTGTCATTAATTATAGTCATTTCCCTATTAAATTTTTTAATATATCATATTTATTATATTCAAAAGGTAATTTGGTAAAATTATTCCACCATTTACTACTTAATCCTTGTGTCAAGTCAATAGAGGCCAACTAAAGCTGGACGGAGGGAGTAATTATATATTTTCTTTGTTTTAATTACCACCTTTGTAGCATTTATCATATAATGAAGGTTTGATATAGAGTAATTAAGTTTCTTAATATTTCTCAACAGATTTTGTTTGCCGGCGTATCTGCAGGACGGCCCAACTGGCTTTCCTCACTATATTTAATTTCTTAAATGTAACAATTTTTATTAGGACACAAGAAAAGGTCAAGCCGCTGACTTTCATTTTGAAAGAACTGTAGTTGAAAACCGCCCATTTTTACTATTTTTATATTATAAAAATGGTGCTATAATAAAGTCAAATGGCCCCATAATTGGTAATATTAGCAGACCAGGGGAGGCCCCCTTTTGTTTTCTTGCCTTTCATGCTACATCATGAGTAGTCTAATTATTTCACAAGAAGTTTCATCTATTGATATTGCATTACTCATTAAAAATAGAGAGAAACATTAAAAATACTCTCGAACTTATCATGAATTATTAATTTTATTCTTAAATTATTGATAGGTTTAAAACACTCCTCAACTTAGCTAACTAAGCTTAAATACACCCTAAAACTTGGCACGAATTATTAGTTTCGTCCCTAAACTATTGATAAGCTTAAAAACACCCATCAACTTGGCGAAGAAAGCTTAAATACACCCTCGAACTTTGCACGAATTATTAGTTTCATTCCTAAACTATTGATAGACTTAAAAACAAAACCCCCCATCCAGCTTCATGTTTCTGTAACTTATTAAATTTTGATTTGAAATTTTATAGAGCTTTATTAGCTGTCATATTTTTACAATCTCAAAATCTTCTTACGAGATTGTCATATTCCGACCATGAAATTTTTAACATTGCCAGAAGTCTACATTGATAAAAAATAATCATAAACAAAATAGGAAAAGAAAGAGAATCAAGCAATGAAAAATGAAAATGAAAAAAAAAACAGATTTGCTTTGAGGTCGTCATTAATGAATGAAACATTAAATGAGAAGAAGAAGGGTATCCTATTAGTTTGGTAATTAAAAGTTGCACGAAAATTTTCTTTTTTTTAAAAAAAACAAGGCTGATGTGGTCTTTTTTTAACGTTTCACGCACTTTGAATAAATTGTACTCACTTGTTATACCATGTGGCATGCGGGAGGGGTGTATCTAAGTCCAGTTCGGCAAGTTGAGAGGTGTTTTTAAGCCTATCAATAGTTTAGGGACAAAACTAATAATTTGTGTCAAGTTTGAGGGTGTATTTAAGCTTGGTTTGCCAATTTAAGGGGTGGTTTTAAGCTTATTAATAGTTTAGGGACGAAACTAATAATTCGTGATAAGTTTGAGGGTGTTTTTAATACTTCTCTCTTAAAAATAAAAGCATAACATATACACGTATTGTAACTACCCTTTAAGTCGTTTTGAGATAAGAGTTTCGTATATTATAAAATATTTATCTTGTGAATGTTAAGTGTTACGCATTGGAGTACGTATTAGTGGGGGCTGAGAATATTTTGTAATTCTTGGCTATTGGTTTAATAGGTTAAGTTGTAGGTAGATTTAAGTTTTGTAAGTTGTTTTCTTGTTGCGTGATCAGTAGTAGTGAATTTTCATTTAATTTATTTTTCTAACTATTACATTATAAATCAAATTTTGGTGCATTGGTATAGATAATTATATATTAGGTGTATTATATTTTATGAATATCATTAGAGTTATGTTATTTGGAGGAATTAAGACTTAATTCTAGACTTGAGTTTTAGGAATTTTGATTATAGAATTGGGTTGAACTTTTAGGTGTAGTCTAGACATATAGTAAATGGGTGTCTACAGACTTGTGGTCTTATTAATATTGTAAATTTGATAGATTGGAAACTCTTGGAGGCATCAGTGAAGGAAAAAGCACGGTGGATTCGTCTGTTGGATTTCGATTCTTCGGTTGAGGTAGGTTATGGTTTGTTCTATCTAATAGAGAGACTTTTAATAGCAATTGATAGTCATTGAGTAAAGTTATGATATTTTCTATGCTCTTGATTATTGTGATTTGGTTGACTGATATATTGTTGTTTGGTCTGCAATCCCAAGACCATAAAATTCATAATCTTGAACTTGATCACTCAAAGTGATGCCTTGAATAGATCAGGTGTCAAATTCGGACACATATATATTATAGGATCGGGTGTCACATTCCCCCCCCCCCCCCACACACATAGAATCGGGTGCCATGTTCCGGCATGATAATAATACTGGAAAACATGTTACAATAATTTAATATACTCCATTTCAAAGAACCTATCTCCCAAAAAAAGTGTGATGTGGAAGCCTGAGTCATCATGTGTATTATTGATATCGTTGATCGATTGTGTACTTATTTCTTATTGTTGTCACCTGTTAAGTGTTATGGTTGATTTCTGCTATTATTTTATGCATATTAATTTCTATTTGGAGTCGGCAGATGATACTTACTCAGTATATGTGGCTCGTACTGACTCCTACTTGTATTTTTCTTGCTTTTGTTTTGTGGAGTGCAGCGAGTGTTCCACCAACTTCGACTCGCCCTTAGCTCTAGCCAATCTTCAGCACATCAGGTTCCAGGGTGAGCTATTTCTCTAGATAGCGTTGGATCCTATTAATCTTGTTAGGTGTCCTCAGCTTTCGGACATAAACCACTTATTCATTCATTTTGGTGTTGATATTCTTAGACTTGGTATTTTGAGATTAGTGTCCTTGATGTGATGACATTTCGATTTTGGGAAACATTATGTAATAGAAATTGTAGGTTTTGTTATTCTTGCTCTATAAGTTGAGCTTCCAGTTATTTTTGTATTTCATTAGTAAACTGCTAATATAGGTTGGATTGTATCACTGGTTCGCCCAGTTAGGAGTTTAAATGTAGGTGCCATTCACATCCCATTTTGGGTCGTGATAAACTTGTATCAGAGATTTAGGTTCATTAATCTCATCACACAAGGACAAGTCTAGTAGAGTATTGCGGAACGGTATGGGGACACCTTTACTTTTCTTCGAGAGGCTACACGACCTTAGCAAAACTCACTTCTTTATTTCTTTCATGCTATTACTTGAATCCAATTGATATCTAGGTGATACCAATTGGTATCTGATCTTTTTCTCACTCTAAATCATGCAATATGACTACTTTTTAAGAGACTTGCCTAGATTCGTATGTTTGCCTAGATTCGCTCGACTACCTCTCATACTTAAAATAGTTGGAACAGAAAGCCTAAATCTTTATTAATGAGTTACCTTAAGATGAAATATTTAGAAAGTAAGAGACTATATTAACTTGAGAGGAGCCAACTAGCGTGCTTCAGTTTATTGATTTGAAATAATGAACTCTTATTTTTATGAATCATGCGCTTGAGCTATAGCATGATATGATGTACTTCTGGACTTTATTCTCTGAACCATTCTTTCAGATATTATCGTTGAGAAGGTAGCTAAGTGATTGCTATGAATACTTCATGGTATTTGAACCCCATCGAGAAAAAGTATTGAAGGCTTTTGTAAACTATAAGTGATAGAATAATCCTAGACTTAAAACGATACTAAAACGATGAAGAGTGAGAATAGTAGATGATTGAAGTAGGTAGTTGAGATTCATGTGGTGATAAGCTAAGAAATTGGGTGATGAGTTAAGTCCCTATTGAGTTTTGATTAAAAAATAGTGAGTATCATTTAATTCTCCTAATGGAACGTGGAGGAAGAGTATTAGTTAATATGACATGGAGTACACTAGAATAAGAAATGAGTTGATGTTGATATGTCATTGTGTCAGTTAAGATCAATATAGGTGTTGAATAGAAAAACATATGGCATAAAGTGGTGACCTAAACTAGGCTCATGATTTCGAAAGAAGGATCACTTGAGATTTGCAGAGTTATGAACTTAGCTAAGTAAGGAGATATGATAGATAAGATAGATATTACTTAACTTATAAAATGTAGTATGATGATATCCTATACTTAGATTTACCATGAGGTAAAGGTTGATTTCTTATCATAAGATTCAGTGGTTCAATATCTCTTGACTTTGTCTAGTAGTTTAGAGTTAGTATAATATGTAAAGAGTATGGATATACATGTTTAGTACTAGATCCTAAACTTGAACTTTAAGCTAGCATTATGAAAAGAGCGATAGTATGACGAGAATGATACTATTAATTTACTGTAATATGTTGACATGACAAAAGTGAGAAATTAAGATGTTGACTGGAAAAGAATGTGATGTTACGAGTACGGTGAATGTGATCATTAGATGAAAACAGTGAATTGAACCTAAGTCATTTGATATGAAAATGGCCTAAGATGTATACATCAGTGAATACTTCTGCAATTTCAAAATAGTATATAATTGTGAGAGATTGTAAATATATGATTTACTAAGAGTACATAGATAGTATAAATAAGTTGTCAGTTGTGGAATAGACTGATGTAACCATTCCTTATTACCCTTAAGAGTTGGTCAAATAGGGTGAGCTATAGATAATGAGGAGCCTCCCGTTATAGCCTAAGTTTTCTAGTTAGATGTCTGTGAACATAAAAGATGAGTGTTAGTAGACTAAAAAGGAAGAGGTTAGATACTAAGAGTCATAGGAAGCGACTTTTATGCCAGTAAGAACAATAACTATAGGAAGATGTCTATAAAGATATAAGAGAGTTAAAGTGGTGGATCTTTGATACAACTAATGTGTAGGTGGTGAAATGTATCCCAAGGATATTAAATGATGATTGATGATTTCATAATAAGCTCTAAGGGAATGGATCAATATCAGCTTATGGATAAATAAAGTCCCAACTAGTAACTCGGGGAAATGTAATGGAGAGTTTTAGTAGAAGAGTGTGTATAAAAATTTGGGTTAGTCTTTGGATTCTATTAGTATAAGTGGGTTTAAAGTATTATTTCAATGATAAAGTTGGCTTCAAGATGATGGCAATAACTACTGAGCATAATGATAATAAGAATTTGTGATGGATTGTGATCAAGATGCAATCATATGATAAGAATTTTTAGTTAAATAAATTCAGTATGATAATAATTACTTGTAGATCTTTAAAATTATAAATTACTATTATTTATTGTATAACGTGATCGTATGAAAAGATTAGAATGAGTTGAGACACTGTTTGAATAGAATTAAAAGAGTTAGAATTAAAAATAAATAAATTGGTGAGATGTAGTTAGCATTTAGAAAGAACAAGAACAAAGTCATTCACTCTGATAGTAAAAGTCAAAGATGTATCTTTCGAGAGCGTGAAGAATTGAATTCAGAGACGCATGATTCCATATATTCTGCTTTGGTTATAGTGATAATATTATGTGTCATTGATTTGGTTAGAAAATTATTGGGTAATATTTGAAATAAAAAAATCTATATATGTGCGACTTGAATATTGTGATAGACTCTTTTTGTGATTTTGAGTATGGTGATTAGTACAATGAATTTTTTATAAAGAATATGGCAAGGTCGATAAAGAGGCTATCAATAATAAGTGAAGATACATGTGTTCATAAAGATCTTCATGGTATGAATTAGTGTTGACAGATAAGGAGAATTGGGTTATATGATCGGTGTTAAATTCAAGTTTTTCATAGTGACTCTATGTTCATGACAGTATTTTTTTTTTCAAGGTATGTATTGGTCAAGTATGAAGTGATCGAATTGTGTTGGGTGTTGAACATTTGAAAGGACTTGGGCATGATTTGGATTGTAGAGTTAGTTACTGTTAGCTATTAAAGGACCTAAAGAAGGGTGTTAATTAAATTTTTTGTTTAGAGTTGGAAAAAAATAATGAGTTATTGGTAAAAGAATGTGATTGGTGGGCAAGTTAGTTAAAGGAATGAAAATCAGATATATTGAACAGTTTAAGGATTTTAAAAATTGAAGTTATGAAAGAAATTTGAGAAAGGTAAAGGAATATGATATCTTATATAGTTTTTTTTGTTCGAAGTTGAAGGTAATATGGATTTTCACCTTGGAATTCAGTCATGATCATATAATGTGAACAGAGTCGGCACAAAGTTATTAGGGGTTCATCCATAATTCTTATGAAGAATGAATTTAATTCAACGGTGAACAGTGATGTGAGGAAGATATTGATTTATTTTAATTTGAATTATACAAATTATGGTAGATGACTCATGGGGGGACTACGATATGGATCTAAAGTTTTACATGATTTATTAAAGATTTTGAGGCAATTGAAACTACTCTATTGCCGAGACTACACATATTATTGTGATGCTCTCTTGGTAAAATAAGGTGTTTCTGGAGGCTCAATTATTCTAGATATGACAGAATAGATGTTGATTTAGAGCAATCAAAAATTTTAAGTAATTCTAAAAGTGTCATCTTGATAATAAAAAATTTATAGAAGAGCTACCATGAATTCTTATGGTTATTCAGTAGTCTTAAGATTCATCTCATTATTGAGGTCTGTGAAGGAATGTGAGGCGTTTTGAGCATAGCTCTATCGTTCTCAAGGGTTGTTTGTGGTCATCGGTATTGACCTATTATTTTTTTATATAGTGTTATTAGAGATCTATATGTTTGAATTTATCGCTTCCTCAGTGGTTGCTTCATCATTTGCTTCGTTCAGTTAGAAAGATTCAATTTTCTAAGATGATTAAGATCACATTATACAACTTAAGTTAGTGAGAAGAGTTGATTGTAAGAATGAAATCTTGACAAGATTTGTGATGAGTTTTGCATTATAAGTGAGGGGTAGTTGGTTCAAGTTCATTTAAGACTGTAACTAATATTATTGGTTCAGAATTTTATCATGATTATGCGGGAAAGGATTTGTCCAAATGGTTATTGTTATAATCGAGTGAGTTTTGGTTCTAATTGAGTTCATGAGTTAGTATATGACTTGAAAATTATTTCTAAGTGTAAATCAACTAAAATTTGATTCGAAAGTTTGGTTATTATTAGTTGATCTTGATGGATGATTTTAAAGGGGAGCCTAAATGGAGAAACGAACACAGACTTCAAAAATCATAATTCAGGCTTTTGGTGACAGAGGATATTCCTCCTCCTTCATTTGATAGTTCGAGAACGAACGATGGGTAAATTGGTATCTAATTTGATGACCTGTTAACTCATTTTGAGATAAGAGTTTCGTATATTATAAAATATTTATCTTGTGAATGTTAAAGATACTTTTTGGACTATTCAACAATTTTCATTAATTAATTGAGGAGTAATTTTAGATAATTGAATTAATTAGTGGGTAAAAGTGATAATTATGTAACATCTTATACTACTTATAGTATATTTATTAACATAGATTAGTAGGGTCGTAAATTATAGTATGAAATTGTTTTAGTAAGAAGAAGGGTCTGGGCGACGAAGCACAACCTTCGCCATCACCACAAACGTTAAACTAGTTCAGGTAAATTATCTACTGAATCTTATTTGTTTTATGGTTATGATTAGTAATATAAGTATATTGGTGATTAAATGTAGTGGTGGATATAAGTAGTTTATGTTGATGTAGAGTTGTTAGTGACA
>JAOTQR010000069.1:16419341-16434581 GCA_025774065.1 Solanum ossicruentum | reverse complement strand
CTTCTAATCAACTAATCCAATTAAGATTAGGCTTCTAATCAACTAATCCAATTAGGATTAGGCTTCTCAACCATATTTATACTATTAATTATTCACTATCCTCAACCACACCCCTTGGAACTAATCAATCATTATCAAAATCTTTGAAAAGAAATTGAATCACATGTACCTCAAAAGAAGACTATTCTCATGTGGAGATTAATAGAAGAGATCATATTGATTGATCTGGGTTACGATTACTTCATAGTCAAATTACTAAAGGAGGAAAATGAGCAAAAAATCCTGCAAAAAAGGCCATGGTTCATTAATGGCTTCTTTATCTCCGTAAAAGCTGACACCCCAACTTTATGGCCTCTAAGGCTAAGGAAACAACCTCTGCGATTTGGGTTTGCCTACCAGAACTCCTCGCAGAGTTCTACAACCATCAAATCTTAGCAAAGGTTGGTAAAAAATTTAGGGAAGCTAGTCAAGATTGATGTCTGTACCTCGGCTACACTAAGGGGTAGATATGCTCATTTCTGTGTGGAGGTTCCAATAGGAATACCAGTCAAATAATAGGTAACTATAGGGAACCACAAATTCCAAATTATATATGAGGGCGAGAACATCCTATGTGCGGAGTGTGGTGTTTTGGGACACACAACCCTCTCATGCACCTACCAAAGTAGCGGGCAGGAGCATAAAGCACTACAACACTCATGGGAACAGATGAGCACTCCCAGGATGGAAACACAACAAGAGGAGAGGTGGCAGATAGTTGAATTCCCTAAAAGAAGGAATCAACAAAAGCAAAATGTAGAACAAAATCAAAAGGATGAGCCAGGTATTAACGTCAAGTTATTCCATGCGGAGACAGATAAGTACCTTGACTCTCAGACTTTTAGATATTGTAAAAGCATGCACTAGGATGATCCGCAACAAGGGGAACAATCCGATGCACCATCGTCGGTGACCCTCGACACTCTGGGGTCGTCAACGACTCCCATGGAGGGAAGAAGAAAAGGCGTGATGACTGACGTCAACCACAGTGACGTCATAAATACTGAGAATTTTTTGAATTCCTCAGGTTCCAAAAGAATCGAACACTTTAAAAGTAAAGGTATAATAAAAAAAATATTTTGAAGGACAATTCCCAGGAAAATATAATTAGAAATAAAAACAAAAATACTAAATTAAAAACTACAATTAACACAAAAATGCAAAAATCTTGTGACTCCCAAGAACCGCCTCAATTATCAAATCAAAATAAATCCACATCAGTAGGCAAAGCAATGGGAATTGGTGGTGCTGATGTGGCTCCAATCAAAGAGCAGCCTTCTGTGAACACCTTTAATAAACTTCCGTGGGAAGTTAATAAGTGGGATTCATCCACGAATAAAAACATTGTTGACACGGCACACAATATACGTAGCCCCAATAATACCCCTACACGTCTTAGCCTGCAGGAAATGGAAAGGCTGCTAGACGTCCCTATATCATTTCAATCATCGGATGACGAAATGTGCCAATGCGCCAATCCAACGGACACAAACCTCTTACCTAGCACACAAGAAAAAGAAATCACTACTTCAATAAATGCTAATATTAAGTACTCTTTACCGCTGTCTCATTTTGAGTATAGTGATGATGCGCTCATCTTTGCTCTCTATTCACCCGTTCGCACACTTGTACTTAGGAAACGCTTATATGGATAAATCCAAGTGTACTACCCTTTCAAATATAGTAAATTTCTCTAAAGAATAGAAAAACATTCCTATAGATTCTATCACTATTGATTTACCCATAGTAGCACAAAATGCAAGAGTTTCCTTTTTCACCTATCAATGTCGATTAATTCGAGGCATTCCTTTCTACCTCAGCAAAATAGATCCCCCATCTCACTCCCCCACAACACACAATTCCCCCACCATGAATCCGACCACCCAACACCTGCAAGTTTTTCAAGCGAATGTAGGAGACAACACCATTTACGCACCTCTGACTCAGAATTTGAATCCCACTCCCCACTCGTGGATAGAGCTAAGCATGAAGACCATGCCTTGTCATTCAGTGCGAAAGTAAAGGGGAGAGAGATCATGATAATCATCCAAAATCCAACCTTTATAGCCCAAGTAATCTCGAAGGGAATGAGAATGGCCATGGAAACTCACAACCATTACCTATGGATGTCAACAGTCCTATAGCCACAATTGTCTCTGCCCTTCCCACAACTACCTTTTTACCACTCACCAATATGGGAGATGCCCCTCTTCAATCCTCTGACTTAGAATCTACCTTAGGAAAACCCCTCATTTCCAACCTTTCTTCACCAGCAAAAGGTTTCGGAGGGTCCTCTAACATGGAATGTTTCGGACCTTCAGACAAATCTTCCGCTCTATCCTCTCATAGACCTAGAGAATGTGGGGTTCAGCCTGGCCCAAGTGGTGCCCAGCAGTAGTGTAGCGTCAACCTCCCAGGTACAATACCGACCTCGTAAAAATCATAATATATAAGTAAAGATATATAAAAAACATATTATCATCTGTCCTCCGAATTTGTTAGAAAGCTTCATAGACATAAGGTCACCCAGCAACAGAGGATAGGCAACTTTGTAGTAGTCCTGAACCCAACCATGTGGAATCCCTTGCAAAACCATGTCATTACAGACACCCCTAACACCCAGAATAGGACAAATGAATATCATCATATGGAACTGTAGGAGGTGTAATGGGGTTGAATTTAGGAGAAATTTTAGGGCTTTGATTGATTGGTACAAACCACCTTTAGTAGCCCTAATTGAAACAAAGATGCAAAATCACTAAACGCTTTTAGATGAATTCCCATTTCATAGAATGATTGAAGTTCCTTCTATTGGGAACTCCGGAGGAGTACTAGTCATCCTTTGGGACGACAACCTGTTGGAGTTAGATGACATGACTACTACAAATCAAGAAATTCATATCATGATAAAGTATGTCTTAAAAATATTTCTTGGCTCTTCAGCTGCATTTATGCAAGTAACTTTAGAAACCAGAGGAATATTCTCTGAGAAAATCTGGAAATGATCAAAGATAACTTCAAGGAGCAGTGTCTTGTAGGGGGAATTTTAACGAAATCATGAACTATTCGAAAAAGAAAGGAGGCAGGCCTATAAATTCTAATAGTTCAAGGGACACGTGGGACATGGTAGACTACTGTGAACTAATGGACTTAGGTTTCGAAGGGAGCAAATACATGTGGCTTGATAAACATTTTAAAAAGAAAAACACTCTCATTTATGAAAGGTTGAACCGTTTCCTTGTAAATAGAGAATGGGTCCACCAATTCCCGAACTCTTAAGTTATCAATTTACCTAGGACCCACTTTGACCATTGCCCCCTACTATCGACTCTCCACCACAATAGATTAAGCAACAATGAAAAGATTTTTAGATTTGAAACCATGTAGATGTCACCCGGGCCTAAAGGATATAATATCAAAGTCTTGGTCTAAGTGTATGGATATCCAGATTACTATCTCGGATTTTACTCAAAAGATTAAATCATGGAATACGAATACCCTTGAAAATATTTTTTACCGTAAAAATAAAATTATCCGCAGACTAGAGGGAATTCAAAATTCCCCAAACCTAATTAACAATTCTTTCCTCCAAAAATTAAAACATGACCTAATACTAGAATATAATAACATTCTAAGATTAGAGGAAGATTTCTGGAAAAGTCACGAGTACAATGACTTAGTAAAGGAGACTAAAACACAAAATTCTTCTACACCACAACCCTTAATAGGAGACGGCGCAATAGAATTATTGCCCTTAAAAATAATGAAGATGAATGGGTTTATGATCAACAAAGCATCCTTGAAATGATTTTCAAGTATTACAATGAAGTTTTTAGAATAGGGCATGAATCCACAAATTGGATTAACCACAAGATTGACCTAGAGAAAAATGAACCTTTTTTTTTAGTTATCTCCAAATCCACTAGAAATCTAGAAGCAATCAAATTTTTTCAACTGCTTAAAGCCCCTGGGCCGAACGATTTACGTCCTATTTTCTACCAAAAATATTGGAATCTTGTTGAGAAACATGTATAGAAGGCTTCGAGGAAGGAAATTTGCCCCGGGGTATAAATCATACGCTTATCTGTTTAATTTCAAAAAACCCAAACACTACTTCCTTTAAAGATTTTAGACCTATTAGTCTTTGCAATACCACCTATTATTTCTAAAGTAATCTCTCGAAGACTTAGACAAATTATAGATACTTTGATATGTCCATACCAATCAAGTTTTTTAAAAATAGACAAATCAGTGACAATGCTATAATTGTCCAAGAAATAGTTAATTACTTAGGGAAAAGAGAAAGGGGAAAAATGCGTATATGCTTCTGAAAATAGATCTTGAAAAGACCTTTGACAAGCGAGAAAGGAGCTTTATTAGAAAAACCTTAATTTTCTTCAACTTTCCTCCTAAATTTATAAGTCTTATTATGTCAAGTATAACTACTAGTGAAATAGCCATAATGGTAAATGGAACATAGATACCCTTCGTCTCCCCCACAAGAGGAATAAGACAAGGTGATCTATTGTCCCCGTATTTGTTTATTCTGTGTATGGAAAGATTGTCCAGAAAAATTGAAAGATGGTACTTAGTAAAGATTGGTCCCCAATCAAAATAAGCAAATATGAGCCACCTATCTCACCTCTGTTTTTTGCTGATGACATTATCTTGACGGCAAAAGCAGGCCAGAAGAATTATGACGTAATAGCTAAAATACTGAAATCCTTCCTCTCTCAAGGCAGCAAGTAAATAAAGCAAAGTCAAAGATACTATTCTCTACGAATAGCCCAAAGGATATTAAAAAATATATTTCGGAGAATCTAGGGATAAAATCTGCTACTGATATTGGCAAATACCTAGGTTTTCCAATAATCAATAAACGTTCATCGGCAAAAGACTTCCAATTCATTATTGATAATCTTCAATCAAAGCTATGGGTTTGGAAGAAGCAATTCCTAAATATCGCTGATAGAACTACCATAGCGAAGGCATCTCTAAGTAGTATTCCCACCCACTTGATGCAATTGACATAACTTCCCAGTAGCATTCTTAAGAAAATGATCAAATCCATCGAAATTTTATATGGGGTTCCTCACCCTCAAAACAAAAATTGCACCTAGTAAAATGGGATGAGATTACAAAGCCAAAAAGGGAAAGGGGTTAGGCTTACAACAAGCAAAATTTAATAACCTAGCCTTGTTATCAAAATTGGCATGGAGAATTTTCACGAACCCCTTGACCCTTTGGGTTGTCACCCTCTTATCAAAATATGCAGGCGGGTTTTTAGAATCTTCTTCGATAGTCAAGATTTCCCATAGCTTGATCTGGAAACACCGTATGATAGGATGAAAAATATGTTGTAAGGCCTAGGTTGGACTATAGGATAAGATAATAATATAAATCTTTGGAATAGTTGTTGGATGCCAAATAATAAGCCCCTGAAAGAGCAGCTTATAAGACCATTTAAGCAAAATGAAGGAGATCTAACCGTACGGAGCATCAGAAGAGCAAACAAATGGGATCTTTCTCCTATATCTTTCCAAATACCTAAGGTTCTATTAGAAATCATTACAGGTATGTACATACCTTTTAATGATAATTCAAAAGACAAAGCTTATTAGACTCATAGCCCGAATGGGATTTTCTCAGTGAAATCCTCATACAGACTTACTGAAAAATTCTACAAATCCAACATAATAAGTATAAACTTTTTGTGGATCTGGAACCTCCATTTTCCCCAAAAGATAAAGTTCTTCCTTTGGTTGTGCAGACTTTCAAAGTTACCCACCAACCATTATCTAAACTCTATAGGGATGGACTTAAATCCCCTTTGCCCTTCCTGCAATATCCGTGAAACTGCTGAGCATATCTTTTTAGAATACAAATACGTGTATACCTTATGGGAAAAACTAGGAATTAGGTACAAAATAAATCAAATAGTGAATTTTGAATCTTCAGATTGGTTGAAACAACTCTCAAAACTGAAGTTCAATATAAAGCCAAATTTGCCTTGGAACCAAGCCTTCCCCTTCTATATATGGAGCATTTGGCTGGCTAGAAATAAGAGAACTTTCAAGGGACCCTTAAAGAAAAATTACAATTTGAGCCCCTACAACGGTGCAAAAAGAATCCTTACCTCTAGTAGACTCCAAAGGTAACAACAACATTACATTGCCCCAATGCCTCAAAGGCTCCCACCCAGACTCCAAAGGTAAAAAAAAAAAAACAAACAATAAGATGCACCAAGTGGACACCATCCAAAGTAGGGTATAAGTTAAGTACGGATGGCTCATTCTTTAATTTGAGAAAGAAAAGAAAGGAGGGATAGGTGGAGTGATCAGAGACTCGAAAGGCTTTTGGAAAACAGGGTATATAGGCCAAGCGTATGGCATAGATGCTACCCAAATGGAACTTCTAGCAATGGTGTAGGGTCTTAAGATGGCTTTACAACATAATCTTGTACCACTTGAAATAAATATTGATTGCTCAACTATTATTTTCTTTATCAAAACATATGATTCTAAATATGAAAATATTATTGCTGATTGCAGAGATTTTCTCTAACAATTGAGGAATCCCTCCCCCCCCCCACCCCTTTAGCCATGTTCACAGGCAAAAAAATAGGATTGCGGATAAACTTGCTAAAGAAGGGGCAAAGCTTAGGAACAGATTACTGGCTTCACTGGAAGCTCCACCAATTTTTGTGCAAAATCTATTGAATACAGACTTGGGCGAATGTTTTGGAAAGAAGAAGATGAATAATCCCAGTAGTAGTAGGGATTTGGAATTTGTTAATAGTTTTTGTAGTACTAACCCCTCCCACTTACCCTTCGGGCAATACAACCCAGACTATGTATCCGCAATTACTTTGTAATGATGCATATTACTAGTTAATATACTATATCTGTTTTCAAAAAAAAAAAAAAGAAAAAACGAGAGTGATAATTTGCTGCGTATGGTTGCATTCAATGTCATTAACCTTTTGGGTTCTTCATGGGTTAGGGATACTTAATTAAATAATTAGTTGAGTCAGTCAACGATTAAACAATTAACACTACTTCTTCAATAGCTCATTCTTAGTTCTAAGTATTCAATCAATGGATCAGTTTGGCCAGCAGAATCTTTCTACTATATACATATTCATAACGCGGTAGGCTCATTAATTGTAGACGCATACTCAAGTGATCCTAATTGTAAACCGACTTTGTATGCCTATTAATTTATACATGGCTAGAGTGTCCGGATTACGTAGTTTTGATTCAAATCTTATTTTTATTTTAAAAAGTATAAAAAAATCAAACAAAAATTTTTTTAAATTATGTGAAATTGAACAAAAATATCATCTATAATATGGTTTAAAAATGCCTTTGTCATCATTAGTTAGTGGTCAAAAATGTCATTTTCTAAATGACATATATTGTTTTTTTTAATGTTTGCCAACAGAGCTAGAATGTTGATTATGGATTTAACAGGATCCAGTAATTTTGCAAATATTATTTTTACTTTAAAAATTCCTTGAATATTTTTAAGAATATGCACAAACTACTAGTTTTAAACTTAATAAACTTCAAAAAAAAAAAAAGATTAAAATCAAAAGTATAAATTTTGAGTCCGCATTTCAAATACCTAAATATTACTTTCTAAACTCTGTACATTTCATTGATGGGCACCTAAATTTTATGTTATCTTATTTAGCCAACTATTCGTGGAACAAACACGTTAAAGAAATTTTCATTTTTAAGAAAGATGACAGTAATAAATTAAAATACTTGCAAATGCATGTTGAAAGAATCATAAATCATGTGATTTTGGATTTTCACACGTTAAAGCAAGTTCACTCTTCAACACTATGACATATTCAAACGAGACTTGTAAGGCTGTGAATAAATATAAATACTATAATATGTCTCATCTTCATGACTTCTTCAAAATTTCCTCTTTTAACATGGTTTCTAATATCTCATATAACTAATGAATCGCAAATTATGAAATTAACAAATGAATCGTCTGGTGGTGTTCCGCCAAATGTAAGGCTTACGAGAAATGTCACAAGAAAATTATACGAGTTGTCCCAAATATAGCGGTTTTAATTAAAACCTTCAAAAGAGAAGTTTTACAAAAATAATTTTTTTTTGAACAACTCTCCACGCTCAATTGCCTCTCATTTTTTTTCTCTTTTATTTATTATTTTCCTCTTCTTTTGTTTTAATTTTTTTCTTTTTTTTCCATTGCTAGTTCTCGTCTACCACTACTATTCAAACAAGACTCGTAAGGCGTGAAAGCTATTATAAATATTGTTTAAATTTTTTATCGTTCATTAATAAACTTCTCTTTAAACAAAATTGTTTTTCACCATTTTTCTTTAAATTTTTATTTAATTATATTAATAATATTAATTTTTAAAATATATAAAAATAAATGATAAAATAAGAACTTATAGCCGTAAAAAGACTTTCAAATCTTTCTTACTTAATAAATTTCCACTTCTTCCTTATTTAAATCAAGAAAATACTCTATAACAACTAAGAAAAAATTTAATTAAATATATATAACCTTTATAAATAATAATTTATCAAAATTCATTTTATAATAAATTATTATCTACAAATTCATAAGTAAATTTAATTTTTTTATGATATTTGTTACCAAATAAGATACATGTTTTGCATACGTACAACTTTCACCGGTGGATATGCTAGGACTTTAAAGATCCAGTATTCACTACATTAGAACAATTTTAAGTGTCTTAACACACCATTACAGTATCATTTCTATACACCCCTTTTCCAATTCCAAATTTTATCTTTCAGAGGCCAAAGAAATATGAACTCCTCCATACTATTCTATCTTATCTATATTATATCTATACTATATTAAAAGTACGAAAGCTTTAGAAATATTGTTTAAACTTTTTACCCTTCATTAAAATCTCTTCTTTAGATAAAACTATTTTTTCACTATTTTTCTTTAAATTATTATTTAATTATATTTATAATATTAAAATTTAAAATATATGGAAAGAAGAGATAAAATTAATAAGAACGTCTAACGATAGAACTCCTAAATTCTCCTTATTTGATAGACTTCTACTTCTTACTTACTTAAATTTTAAAAAAATACTGTACAACCCACTACAAAAAATTTTAATTTACCATAAATTTTAATTAGTGATCTTTATAAATAAATAATTGATCAAAATTAGTGAATTATTTACCTCTTTTATAAATTTATAATTAAATTTAATATTTCTCAGTAATGATTGTTATAAAACAAGAAACACATTATGATAATGCACAAAAGCGCATACAGCAAAACTAGTTTAATTAAAATGTCTACAACCCTATATATTTCAACTAAATGTCCATACAGTGCTTGTTCATGTCCATGTTATCCCACCACTGCAACATTTTTCTCAGGTTGGGAATCTGAAAACTTATTTACACTCAAAAAGACAAGTGCTCAGTTGTTTCCTTGCTGGGATGTTTGCAGCAACTAAATTTCCTCATGACAAGACAATACTTATTGAAATTTTAATGGGTTTACACACACATATATACTCCCATTTAAAACATTAGGTCTGGATGAACCCATTGTTGAGTGGCTGCATCCGCCACTGTTCATAACAAGGGCAGTAAGTTATGTCTCCAATTATTTGAAATGCCTTGAATGTTAATTATTTAAAATAAATGTCCACAGCAAAGCAGATGTACCAGCAAACTACAATAGACTTCAAATTTCTACAAGCTAGTTATGCTGCAGTTAAACTCCGAGGAATAGAAGGTATGCTCAAGTCAAAATGAGGATTTATGGCCTTACTGCACATCTTATGACAATACTAAAAAGCACTTACATTAAACCAATTTTCACAGGAAAAATGAAATAATACAGAAATAAGCCAAACTTAGTCACAAATGCTACTTATGCAGAAATGGCAAGGTGTTAGAAAAGGTTAGAGCGCAGCTCAGAGAGTGTATCAAACAAACAGGATAAAATTAGAATGTATTTGGGATGAGACTTTCTACATATTGGATGGAAATCAGAATATACACATGCCCCCGAGTATCTGCCAGAAAAACTGCAGAAACATTTAGGACAAAAGCAAACAGGAGCATTTAGACATTACAAAGAGAACATTGAACAGAAACGTAACATGCAACTCTGAAGTTACTATAAACAAAATTAGAGTCTCACCACATCGTGAAATCATTTGTGTTTAGCTGCAACTGTTCTCTGTACTGTTGAGACACCATCCACAAATTTTGTCCGGAAGAGAACATTGGCATTGTTAAACATACCCTCTTTCAAGGATACAACAATAAACTGCAGAATCCAAAATAACAAAAATCGAAAAAGGCAAGTTAGCGAAAGCTACACAACAGTTAACATTTTCCATCTGACAACTATTTACGCAGGAGTGGTCTTCAATTGTTGAGCCACTAGATAGTCATGTTATGAGCATTACTAACTTTAATACTACTTTTCTAGAAAAGTATGTCACTGACATTATTTGTTCCTCTCCAGACCAAAAGAATTTTCCTTGTCAAAATTCAATCATGATAAATTAGTGAACCTGAGAATGTGGAAAATGACTCTTGATCATTCTTCCAATGTTCTGTGTGTGACTTAAGTCAAGAGCTGCATCAACCTGGCAAGCAGTAAAGATGCAAATTACAAACAAAGTTTGTAGAAGTGGTCAAAGGTTCAGTATGCATTTCATATGCACCACTTACCATCAGCAATGTCAGTTTGCATTGAAAATGCCCAAATACATAACAGAACAACAATAGAGAATATAAACAAAGTATTCAATATGTTAAGGTGCTTTTTTACATCTCACAGCAAAACAATTTTGAGATAGCAAATTATTCAGTAAGGCTAACCATCAATGGATCAGTATTGATTATGCATACTTAAAATTCAGTACATAAATATACAGCAGTTCTTAAAATTTCAAGTGAATAAGACACACAAATGGACTTTGAAGGAAAATTGATTTTACCATTTGACAGGCACAAATTGTAGAGAAATATAGCAGATGAAAAGTATTATCGAGAGACCTTCTGCTAGCCCAAGATCGTTAACTAAGATTGGAAGATTCAACTCAAGAAGAGGAAGCAAAAAAGGAAAAGGAAGATTTTAGAAGTGAGAGCTTTAGTATAGAAGAAGACTTTCTTTTTTGTTCTAGTTTGAGTTGATTACAAATGCCTAATGTCACCCCTATTTATAGTTGTGTATGGATAATTCTAATATACCTAATAAAAATATCTAGATAACTTTATCTACAGAAATCTAGATTTTTCTATAATTTATTACAAATATCTTTTGAAGTATCTATATTCTAGACTTTCTAGATTTTTTCTAAATACAAAATATCCAAGATATAACAATAAAAAATTCTAGAAAGTCTTACTAAATATCTAAGATATTTTTACTTCCAAAAAACCATCTTTATTTTTTCACACTCCCCCTTAAAGTGATTTTTTGGAAGCTACCCCGCACTTGTCGTGGAAGAACTCAAATGAAACTTTGAACCACGTCTTGTGAAACTCTCGACAGTTTCTTCCGGATTCCTTTTGCTTCTCTTTAAGTGATGAAGATTCTTCATCGCTAATCGATCCATGTGAATTATCTCCTTGTCGAGTTCTTGGACTCCCCTTTCTTTTAGCTCATCGACAATTGCATTATCTAGAGGCATACCTGTGATGGAAAAGTTTGAAACTCCAGAGTTCAATAGTTTAGAAACCTCTCCTTCCAATGTAACCCTATGATACAAAGATGATTCATCACTATCAACCCTAACGATCCAATCATCAATTTCCTGCGAAGCTTCAACATCATAATTGGATGATCCACCACCAGATTCTGTTTTTATCTTTTCAATAAATAGTTTATCAACTTCAAAGCTTTCAAAAATTATGTCATCTCTTTCTCCACCTAAAATTTGGCCGTCAACATCAATTTCTTCGTATGTCTGATCTTCATCTTCTTTATTTGCTTCCCATGTTTGATCTTGTTCAAAGATTGACTTTGATACCGTTGACAATTGATTAGAGACTTCATCTTCTAATACATCTCCCTTAATGCTTTCTCGGTAAGAGTCACCATCAGCATATATATTTTTAGATGCTACTTGTTCAGAATCTACTTCTTTGATTTCTTCGGCAAAAGTTGTCATGTCACCAATATGAACAACTTCAGAAGTTTCTTGATCTTGCTTTTTCACATGATTGACTGCATTATATTCTAAATCCTCAATCCAATCCTTTTCAAAATTGATTGAGGTCATGGCAGCTATTGCACGAGCCTCAGCTACTATAATATTATTAATAGCCAGTACAAAGTACTTTGGTAGTTCCAGAGGAACTACAAATTCCTAGTTTGATAAACATCAAATATTATCTCAAACTATAGACCAGGTGGGTGAGAAGACATGCCTTATGAGTCAACCTTGTCTATCCTAGTTTCTTCTGCTCTATGGCCACTTCAATTAAAAGTATACAAGACGAAAACGAATGACCATCACACTGGTTCTTTCAGTTGTTTTTTCAAATAGATGTTTTTATCACAGCATCAGAAGATAATTCCTTCATTAATTGTATCGTAATAGCGTCTGGCCACTGCCATAAAACTACATGATGCACTCTACCAAAATAGTAACTTGCAGCACACTTCAGGAATCTAGATTCTGGACTTATCACTGACATTACTTGCCTCTTATGAGTAATCAATTGTTTAATGATCAAATTCACTTTCTCCATATAATAAATTTCAGAGCATATTACTCTAAGAATTTTTCATTACCTCATCCAAGATATAAAGTGGGGCTGGCTTGAAAAGAAGCAAAGCCAGTATGAGAGAGAGTGCAAGTAGAGATCTCTGCCCACCACTAAGCTCAGATAATGATTGTTTCCAAACTGATCCAAATGCAACACGAACCTCCAAGCCATCTAAGAAGCTGCTTCCTTCAGGAGGATCTAACTTTGCCATTGTGCCAGGTAACAAAGTAGAAAATATGGATCCAAAATCTCTGAAGAAGTATGAAATATGAAGTGAGATTTTGTAGAATCTGAAGAATAATGTTTATCTTCTTCCATTCAATACAAATGTATGTCAAGTTACAAATCTTACAACAGGTTATCATCACAGAGTGCATAAATAGGTTACCTGTTAACTTTTTCCCAAGTAACTTTAAGTGTTTCCTTCTTCTTCTCATCAAGCTCTTCAATCACCTTTTTAATTTTTGATTTGTCATTCTGCAACAACACAAAATAAGGAAAAAAGCATAACAGTGGGAAAATATATAGTTCAACTATTATACTGACCTCGATAATATTCTTCTTAGACATTAAGTCATTGTACTCATCTTCAGCTTTTTCAAACATCGACATAACCTTCTTATTCACCCTTTTCTCAAGCCTTCAACATAAAATGGGAAGGTATAAGGCCAGATAAACATAGCAGTGTGAGTAGACAAAGTACACACACTAACTGTTATTATTTGGGAAGAAACAGAAGGTTCTGCAACATTGCATAAACATTTTTGAAACAAGTTAGAAGGTTCTCACCCTGCCTGATCAGCTTGAAGCTTTTCAAAAGTTTCCCTTGCATCACGAGGATCACGAGATCCAAAATCATAATCAGTACCACTTCTTCCAAATAGTTGCTTCTCAGATGCAATCCAGGCATGTTTTTCTATTAATTTCTCAACTTTCAAGGAGCAATCTTTTTGTTCCATCTCCATGCGCTTCACCTGCGATGATGTTAGGATGAAAGAAGTTAGTATCCCATAAAAGACATCAAGGAGAAGAAGAGCAAGCACACAAGGATTAACGGTTAACCTCATTTTCCATTTTCTTCTTCTCAAGATTGGTCTCACTAATTTTATTCTGAAGTTGTTGTTGCTCCTTGAGAATGCTTGTGATTTGAGAATCACACTCTTTGATCTTTAAACGAGCTGAGTTAAGTTCCGACTGAGCAAGGCCATGATCATCTTTCAAAGAAGCAACCTGCAAGAGAAAGTCAAGAAAACTCACAAAGAAAGTTAACCAGTAAAACAAATAAATGTTAATGTATTTAGTTTAGCAAGCAATTTTTCTGTTGTGTGTAGAATGTCTGCAAAGAGCACCTTTGCCTTATGGGACTCAACTTCAGATGCAAGATCATCAATCTGTTTGTTCAGAGAAATTAACTGACTCTCAATGGATGCATGTTCCTGTTTGACTGCTTCCATCTCCATTATAAGCCTCTCCCTTTCATTGTCATGCCCCTTGAAGAATTAACAATCATATCATTATGGATTAACAGATCCAGAAAATATTTATTTGAAGCAGCCAAACTATGTATGACAGAAGTGTTAATGCTGTGAAATTAGAGTAATATCAGTCCTAGGAGAGCCTCGTCCACTCAGCTAAATTCCCAAATTGGTAAAATCATAGACATTGTCCTTTCTTCTGCTATTCATATGAAAACCATTGCAATACTGTAGAAAACAAATCAAAATTGGCAAATCAAAATGCCTTCAGAACGAATAGCCTGAAATCAAAGATACATCTGGTGGGAGACCACATTCAGGAGATACCGCCGAGCACTAGGTTACATGAATGATATATATTGTCTCACTGCACTACTTAGCGCATTATCTTCAGATATACATTAGCGCTCATTATCTTCTTTCACTTTTGTATTATTTTCTCACTAACAAGCTGGAAATTGGTGGAAGACCAGTATCAGGGATTCATATAGCCAACCCCAACTAATTTGGGTTTGAAGCATGTTGTTGAAAGAAGCTAGTTCGAGTTTGAGGCACGTGATTTTAAGAAGCTGGAGAATGCTCAAGTGCTACAAGAACTTTCACTTCTACAAATGATACAGAGCTTGAAATAAAAATCATAAACCTATCAATCATCATGAAGTAGCAACAAAGTGAGAAACCAAAGATTGTGATATTGAGAGGTTGGTTACTTGAGTTTGAGGACAATAACTTCCCAATCATTAGCTTTCAAGTATTTTTCTTAATATATTTTCCACGTAATTTAAGGGCCTATTTGGCCATAAATATTGTGAGATTTTTTTTTTTTTTGGGGGGGAGGGGGGGGGGGGTTATGATGGAATTGGAGGGTGGGGTGGTGAAAAATTTTAACTTTCTTTTCTTTATATTTTTAAAAAAGTACTTGGAGGTAAGGGGGCTAGCGGGTCTTGGAG
>JAOTQR010000069.1:16392340-16415513 GCA_025774065.1 Solanum ossicruentum | reverse complement strand
TTCACTATTTTTGAGTTTTGGGGTATGATGGAATAAAGCAAAATGGTTCTTTAAATTGTCTGCGCTTCTTTCAATTGTGAAGTAGCAGTTAGACAATGAAACTTTCAACGCTCATCATGGGTCATGCGGAAACAGCCGCACTATGTTTTTAAACATAGGGGTCAGGCTGCGTACATCCGATCCCCCCTTACCTCGCAATGGGCGGGAGCCTTTGAGGCATTGGGGTAATGTTGTTGTTTGTGAGTAGCATATGAGCTAGAATTACTGTACAGAGAAAGATACCAAGAAAAGATGTCATGGAGATCAGCATATGAGTTGCTCTTCCATTAAAACTTAACTTTAGCTAGGGAAGTGACTAAAATGCACCTATTTAGCAAACAAGGACTACTAGTACTCCATGTGAAAAAATAGGGACAATTTTGAGTCCAAAGCCAAATAAGAGGAACATACTTGGGGCTTTCTCTCATTGTATACAATTCTGTAGTGCACAAAATACTAATATGCTAGTGCAGCCTTGTTTTTTCCTTTTTGTTTTCAGGTTATCAGTTCATGATCCCTGCTGCGTCACCAGGCATAGTCTGACTAAATAACTCAACAAATACAATCTGAATAGATAAATAAATTCTGGAGTTGCAAGATATGTTAATAGTGTGTGGATGAAATTTTATGTTTAGATGAAAAATCACAGACACTGAGATCTCAGCCTTTGTTCATCTAAATTTATGATGATATTAGGTGATACAGTCTACTTCTCTGTAATGTTCCACAAAACTAACAGCAGAACCAGAAAATAGGATTATGATGTAAAAGCCAAGAGTTTCAATAAGGCACCTGTTAAGACTCAAAATTTAGTGTTTTCAACAAAGATTTGACAAAAACCTTGTCCCTACTAACAAAGCCAAACCCACAAGCCTAATCAGTCAACAAGAAAATAGGAAAAGAAAACTAACAAACACAGAATCAACTGAAAATAAAAACATTTCCCGGGCATTAAAATTGTGTAAAATAATAATGTACAAGAAATTTATCCTTAAACTCTTAGGTAGAGAATGTTAATGGTACTCTGATGCTGCAGGGTAAATTTTTTGCTTCTGTTTTGGCTGCCATGCCAGGATAAATTTGACACTGTACAAGAATTGCTCTTTGGTAATGAAAGTTCCTTTTAATTGCCAAAAAAAATAAAAATAATAATAATAATATACAAGAAATACTCCTTGCACAATAGTTTTAAAATTATGTCCAATATGATAAGGAGTAATTACCTACAACTTAAAAGGCAAGTAATATAGTAATACTTTACTACTAAATACATAGTATTTATGGTGCAAATGTTTACCTACTTTAGTTGACTCTTGTCAGTAAAAAAAGCTAATTAAATCTCTACCAAAATCATAGAAGCTTGTTACCATGTGAAAATATAAGAGACTTTGATAGCATGTGAACACTACAGAAGAGAAAACGCTTTCTAACATTTTTTGACTAACTTAATTGAGTAATAATGTGCAAGAAGAGCTCTTTATAGGAGTCTCATCTACATGCAATATGTCAAAGCAATTTTATCATAGGAAAAAAAATTCAAAAAAGAGCCAAGTGTCTACAAAACTTTTAAGTTCGACTAGCAACCAAAATTGAAGAAATATAGAATTACACATTTATAAATGTGAAGTTTTCTCTCTATTCTTCTGCTTAATTTAATAAATCAAAACATGTATAATATCATTTATTCTTTTAACTTCCAACAGACACGAAGCTTCAGTAGTCTTTCTTCAGTTGAAGAACATAATTTTCTGCAGACTGGTAATTTAACCAGATTGAAACACAAAGACAATGAGAAATGCTAATATAAAATTATCAATATTGCAAATATTACACTTGACAGCTCACCTCTCGTGCCGCATCAATAGTTTTGCAAACAAACGTTGAACCAAATACGTACTCCATTGCGCTCTGTAATTGACACAGCACTGAAACTTAGGCATAAAAATGATGAATCCAAAATTTTCCAAGTCAGAAACCAGAGAAGCCAAATCAATAATGAGATATCACAAACTTGGTATCATACTCAGAATTTTGTGTTATAAATATACAAACATCAAAACAAAGAGTTACAGGCAAGTAGGGCCATACTTTGAGATCTGCATCATATCCAACTAGAGAAATTGCCACTTCAGCATTGCCCTTTCCAACCTGTGAAATACACACTTGTGTTCTAATAAAAGCACCAATTGGTGGCCATTACATATCATGAAAATTGCAGTGACTTACCAGTTTAGCAGCAGCATTTTGATGTCTTGGTGGAACAGGATGAGTTTGAATTTTGTTCAAGGGTATAATAGTCACTCTCTTCCTAAGACCACCTTTTTGTAGAAGTTGCTTTCCTGTATCTTCTGTGTCTACCACAATATTAAACAATTTCCCTCCAGCAGCTACCTGCAGGAGATTTTATAATATAATGCCACAACCAACATACTTATCAGCTATAGTAAAGCCCTACAGTAGTAGACTATCACAGAACTAAAGAAAAATTATCATAACACATGTAATCCACAAACCTCTAACGCAGTCATTGCAGAACTATCCTTCACTTTAATGAGTTTCGCAACAACGCCTTTCACCTTTGATCTATTAAAATTCTTCACTGGGTCACTATATGTGAAGTCAATATTGGACAGACGAGAGGAAAGAATGCGTATTTCATCTTTTAACTTTTGTATAGCCTCTACTTCAATGGCGCGATCCTGAATTAAGAGACAGCCTCAATCATCACCAAGAAAAACATAAACAAATTTAAAAAATAATTCTTGTATGAGTAGTTTAGATTTTAGAGAGTATCTCAAGAGAGACGTACACTTTGTAATAAATCCATCTGCTCCTCTTTGTATGAAAGAGATTCCAAAGAGTTCTGAAGCTTTTCCACTTGTTTCTTCCCATTGTTAAGCTCTTTTTCCACTGCAGCAGCTTCTTCACGCTTTGATAATAGCTGAGTTTTCTTCCCTTTTAGCTCTTTCTCGCAATGGTTTATTTTTGTTTGCAACTGTTTCAGTTCTGTTTCAGCATTTCCAACTTCTACTTTGGCATCGGCTAGTTGCTCTTCAAGACACTTCTCCTCATTCCCACTACTCTTACCAGCCAACACACCCTACAAGAGAATTGGGATCAGCTGATAGAGATATGATAGGATCTGGTAGGCATTGTGCAATGATCCCCACAAAAAATCTTGTGTGCTCACCTGGTACTCCTTTTCATGTGCTTCGAGACTCATAGAAAGCTCCTCAGCTCGTTTCTTGAGGTCTGATGCTCCTTCCTCAGCCTTTTTTACAGCAGCAACCTTTTCTTCTGCTGATTGCTTCAATTCTTCAAGATTTTTTTTAATCTGCAAATTCAGTGCATCATTTTTAAATCCAAGGGACATAATAATAATGCAACTTAAGAATAGGCAAGTAGCACAAACATACAGTGAAATCTCTGGGAGGGAAAGAGGAAAATTATAAATTGGCAAGGCTGAAAAATATGAAATCTGACCTTTACACAATTTTTTTTCTCTGTCTTTAATATGTCCTCTTGATTTTTTAAGACAGATGATTCCTTCACCAGATCACATGAAAGAGCATCAACCTTTTCAGTCAAAACCTTTATCTCCCCGCCCATGTTTGCGTCTTTCTCCGCTTGCAATTCTGATGCTCTCTTTTCCTTTCCTTGTATTTCTTCGTGCATCTTTTCCACATAACTATCAATTTCAGTGATCTTAGACTTCATACCTTCTAAACCCTGTACAGCATCAGCCATAACTTTTTCAGCTTGAACATACTCATAGGCAATGCAAAACCGTTTAAGTCTGTCCAATTCAGCATTTCCATTCGCCCATTGCATATACTGCATCCTCTCTTTCCTCAACTTCTCCAAAGCAGGAAGAATTTCCTGATCTAAGAGCTTGTCAATCTCATCAACTTTACTTTGTTTCTTTTCAAGAGTTTTCAGGGCAGCTTCTTTCTTTGTCTCATACATTCTTGTACCAGCAGCTTCTTCAAGCATAGACAAAATTTCGGGAGGCTTCATGTTCAAGACTTTTGTAATGCGCCCTTGCATAATAAGAAAGTGTGGATTGTTTACATTTAGCTGCACAGAGTGAAAAAGATTCTGAACCCGATTTGGCTGGGCAAGGTGCCCGTTGATCAAATATTTGTTCCTTCCACCGACCACAATCTGCACATATATGATCATTTAATGATTTACACAATAGCCTAACAAATGAAAGCAGATATTAATTAAGGATAAGTAGAAGAAGAGTTTCAGTCTTTGACTGCATTGTTTATGACAAAACAGTGATTGGTTTCAAATGGATTAGGAATTAAAATAGAAAGGGAAAAGTAAGATCCTTGACTTTTCCTTTAACTTCCAATCTAACCAATCAGTTCCGAGTTGGATCTTGCTATCTTCTATTCAACACAGAAATACCATCTACTGACATAATATACTCCCTCCATCCACATTTACTTGTCCATTATACTAAAAATAAATGTCAATTTATACTTGTCCAGATTAGAAAATTAAAAAGAGATAATTTATCACTTAGTTCCTAATTTACCCATGCCATTAACTATAGGCATTTCCCAAAGCATTGAATTTATTATACTCAAAGGGTGATAAAGTAAAATTGTTACTCTAGTTATTAGTCCTTAAGGGGTATGTCAAGTTAATATTGAGCAAGTAAAACAGGATGGGGGAGTAATATAGTAAAACTCATTGTAGGATTTTTCATCTGTAAGCGTGGTTAAGCCTGATTAGAAAGAGAGAAGGGGGCCATATAGACTGGTTCATATAACAATGTATATAATAGAAGCCCTAACATCCTGTAAACAATCCCAAATCAGTCATGTAAGTGAGTTGGCTACATTTGAATTATTTGAAAACACACTAAACAAGAGCAAATAATAAAAGGAGTAGCAAAGTTCTTTTCGCAATCAAGATACAAGCTCAATCCTTTGTTTGCACCAATTGAAAAACTGTCTATTTCTGATTGACATGTCCAGGGAATTCTTTTCAACAGCTGTATGCATATTCAGCCATGTATACTGACCCAGTGACATTCTAAGGGCAAAATTCGTACAATCTAAAATGACTACAAATTCAAACATCAAATTCAACTTCAAATGAAGACTTTCACAATTAAGAACCCATTTAGCTAATTATACATATTTTTTCTCAACCACAGTGAAAGAAGATGGAAGGCACCTGACGGGTAACAGTGATCTCAGAACAATCTTCATATCCCAACGGACTTCGACTACGATCTGAATTATCAAAGACAACGGACACTGTAGCTTTAGTGATTCCAGCTTGGCCTTGCTTGTACACCAACTCCTGCAGATTGGAAGCCCTAACCTGCTGCAAATTCGTAATCCCTAAAACAAAGCAAATTGAGTCCAAAATGTTGGATTTCCCGGACCCATTCAAACCAGTAATGGCATTGAAATATGGATCGAAACCCGAGACAACTGTTCTTGTTGCATATGACTTGAAACCTTCCAAGCAAATTTCTTTGACATGCATGGTGACTGAGAGCTAGGAGTTCTCCGACAGGAAATCCAAACCCTAGAAATGAAAGTAAAAAAGAGGGCTTTGGAGATCAAAACCCTACTGTTTTCTGAAAGATGATTAGAGGAAGATGAAGTTTTTTGTCTGAACTTTGAAGATGTGAAATTATAAATTAGTCCGTTCGGGAGCTTTAAGGCGGGAAAACGGATCTTTTCTAATTTTGAATTGAAGGGCTCCTGTTTCTTGATTTTTAATTTAATTATATCGGGTCGCCTTTTCAAGATTTTATTCTTAAAGCACATGTCCATTCGGTAATTCAAGTAAATGTACATTAGTAGTTAATTAGCTATTATAACTATAATTTAAAATTGTAACGGTTCGCCACTAACATATAATATTAATTACAACTTGATTTTATATAATTCGCACGTTTGTATATTACGGTTTGAGTTTGCATAATTCACACGTTTAAATAATTTGATTTAATGTAATGTAATTTCGTATAATATAATTCGTATAACTGTGTTAAAGTTCAGATAATTGTATTTGTTTAAATTCATCATTTCGAGGTTATACACAAACAGCTCAATTATACAAACGTATCTATGAATTATACAACGCCTAAACTGTATCAATTTTACAAATATTGTGTGCGAATTGTATAGCGAAACATATAAACATTGTGAATTGTATAGCAAATTATACAAACGATGCATGCATTATATAATGAAATATACAAACACTGTTATAGCTATAGTTATAAAGTGCAATTAGCTAAACTATAGTTATTTTAATTTATTAAATTTCACGACTAAGCTATTTATGAAAATTTCTGAGCTAAGTTATCATTTTTTGACCAACAACATCTTAGCTAGCATTTTTGCTTCTAAAGAAAAAATCACCCCACATTTTCAAATATTCTTACCAATTTATTTTTTGATGAAGTTTCACCATATTGTTTAGCTCCAAACTTTTTTAAGAATATTTGATTATTTTAAAAAATACAGTATGATTTATGCATCATAAATTTTTAAAAATAAGTTTGCATCATCTCCGTGTAATGAACACATTCTGTTAAAAAATAATCTTATAGTATAATTGATAATAATCACCCCACATATTTAGGGTGTGTTTGGTATTGGGGAAAATATTTTTTTATTTTTTCATATTTGGTTGGTTTAAATATTTTTTAAATCAACTTGTTTTCTCCAAATTTAAAGAAAATAACTTCCTTCCAAAAACTAAAACAAGTATTTTTCAAAACTCCAATCCAACCTCAAATTACAACTTTTTTTCTTACCTCTCTCCTACCACGACCCCCCACCCCCACCCCCGAAAAAACTTAAAATTTAAAATTATTTAAAAAAAAAAGAAACCCAAAGTTTGTTTTTCAAAAAATATTTCACATTTTAAAATTTTTATTTACCCTATCCCTATACTGACCAACCTAAACCACCCCAAAAAATTCAAAAATTATTTTCTAAAATTATTTAAAATTTCTATTTTTTATCCCCTACCCCCGCCAAAAAAATTTATAATTTTATTTTTAAAAAATATTTAAAATTTTTTATCGCACCCTCTATCCCGATCCCTCCTCTAGTCCCCCTCCCTATCACCACCACCAAGAAAAATAAATTATTTTTAAAAACATTTCAAATTTAATATTTTTTCCACCCCCACCCATCCCAATACACACAAAAAATAATTGATTTTTTTACTCCATTCCTTATCTGTAAGGCCCGCAAGTTAGAAAGTGTGAAAATGTAGGAAAAAGGAGACATCTGAAGATTTTAGAGCCAATGCACGAGTCTCATTTACTGCTCGTGGTTCAAACCACGGGTTGTAGATAAGGCTCAAGGATTGGAATCTGAGAGGGTGAAAATTTGATTAAGTTCAGGAGTGGTTACGAGAAAGAACTATGGTCCGTAAATGAATTTACGGACCGTACCATGTGTTCGTGGATGGGTGATTTAGGTTGGTCAATTCTGGGCTTCTGAACCTTAGAGTACGAACAAACGGGAGGAGTTGTAGTCATGTTTGTGAGTCATAGAATGAGGTCGTAATTGGGGTTCTGAGTTACAAAAAATTGTCAAAGTATTGGGTAGTGCTACGATAAAGATTTATCCGTGAACCAATCTACGAGTCATAGAAGGACACTCGTAGATTGAATTGCAGAGGCATTTTTAGAGGTTCCAAAGTGTAACTAGGACGAAACCAATGGTATACGACTCGTGGATTAATCTACGACCCGTAGATTAGGTCTATGATTTGAGTTCTGATAGTTTTAATGAGGGATATTTTTGACTTTTTTTTATATCCTAAGTTTCATACTATGTCGTTTTGAGCCTTAACACCACCCATATCAGACCTATTCCTACCTAATACTGTCATTCACTCTTCATTCAACTTCCCAAATATTTTCTAAGCAAAATTCCCTTAACAACAAGGAAAGGCAATTAGGGTTTCTTCAAAACTCCTCATTCAATTTCAATCCTTCACCTTAGGCTCCTTAATCAAGGTATGTGGGGTTCGTTCATGGGCTCCTTTCACCCATAAAGCGCCTATTTTCTCTATAAAATTTTCCTTAATGTAAATTATGAGATTTTCATGGGTCTCTGTGTTACTTCTTCAAATGCATAGGTTATGAGTTACTTAACCTTTATTTATCTATTTTGATGAACATTGACTCTCAATTTCATAGTATATTGATTTATTAAGTGTTCCTTTGTAAAGTTAAATTGGGGCTTTGAATGCAAGGTGGTTTGAATAGATTGTGACTTAAATTGATAAATTTCATGGTGTTCATGTGTCACGATCCAAAGTTCGAATGTGATGGCACTCACCTAACCCGCCAAAGTAAGTCAGCCCAAAACCTAAATAACTCATTAACATGCAAAAGCGGGAGATAAAACAATCTAATACCATAAGAAAACATAGGGAATCCAAAAGTTACAACTATCCCAGAACTGGCGTCATATGTACAAGCATCTAAATATAGAAAATCTCAATAAATACAAGTCTCAATGTTTAATTCTCAAATAGAACAAAACATAAAATAGAATCCTCAAAGGTCTGCCAAAGATATAAATAGTTATCTATCAAGTAATCTGAAAGCTTGTCCTAGAATAAGAAGACTAGTAAGGTGGACCGAGCTCACAACCTACAAAAATGTAGCAAGGGGTGAGCACCAAACAACAAGGTACTCGGTAAATCGAAACTAACCTAGAGTAAAGCAATGAAGAAAACAAGTACTCCTATTTGCCCAACCACATACCGTCGAACTACACACCTGCACTCAGAAAAATCTCAACATAATATAATATACAAGGATACATAGATATGTACACTTCGCATAGTATAATATCTCAAAACATCTAACTTATATTCAAAGTCAAATGGTACAATAGATGTTCAATATCATAACCAATTTTTAGGTGATTCACAACTCTCACACAATATATATAATACTATCCAAGAAGGAATGATATGAAATGGAGAGGATGCCATGAGATGTAAATAATGTGATGAGATGTAAATAATGTGATGCAATGTCAAATAATCGTGATGTATATCTATCCTATGATACACATTCACTAATCATATTTGTGCTAAATGGAATCTATGGGGGCCATACAAGGACCATGTATTTGTGAACATTAAGTCGATGACCTAGGCCAATACTCACTCGACTAGAAACGATCTCGGCCACAATATCATTCGGCACCTTAGCCCACTGGCAACAACCTCGTTTGCTAATCATAAACCAATAGAAATCTCAACCACCAATCCACATATTACCTTACACATCTCTCGATCGTAGTCATCACAAGTATCAATGCACAAACAATAGTAAATGCAATATGCACAATGTCAATCTCGTCACAGTTTCCATATCATGATCTCAATAGCATTATAGTTTCTATATCAATCTCATCACAGTTTCAATATCATCACAGTCTCAATATAGGTACCACATTGGTATCAATGTCAAATAGTTCACAAGATCAACATGTATCACAAGTCCATAATTAATTCACAAGCCAAGATTTCACAACATGAATAAGTACTTAATACAAAATCTCATAATCAAAGCCTATGTGTATACAATTCTACTCCAAAATACTCAATTCCACACACGTAGAAGTATAAATGTTTAATCATACTTAACAAAAGGTTAGAAGTCCACTTGCCTTAGATGAAGTCTCAAATCAAGTCAAATCCATGACTTTTCCCTTTTCTCGATAATCTAAATTATCATAATCTATTCAAGTATAGCATCACAATCACATAATGAATCCAATGACACTAAAATCAATCAATTCGGGTGAAAAAAGTAAAATAATCAAAAATCTCATGCCAAAAAGAAATCGAAATCTAAAAATTAATACATAAAAATGTTACCCAAGTAATAAGGACTTCAACAGTGAAAAGCATTTCAAAAATAGAGTTAAAATGAGGTCAAAATCATCAATTTAGTAGTAGAAATAAATATCCAAAAAATCCCAGCTATAATTAAAGAGGAATTGGAATCAACATCCAAAAAATCTCCAACTGTAATTAAATAAATATCAACAATCAAGACTGGTATGAAAGAAACTAGTCAAACATCACCCACATCAACAATCCAAATCTAGTCTATGAAGTCTTTATCTATTGTGTAGATGGTACCATAACAGGCCATGGCTATCCCCATCGAAAAAGAAATAAAAATACTCAAATGAAGATAAAAAGGCTCCTCCAAGTAACAAGGAGGGCTCACCAACTTTGGAAGTAAGAAGCTGGACCTCAACGATGCGTTGCCTAAAGTCCTTTATCACCTGTATCTGCATTATGAACGATGTAGGCTCAAATGGATGTCAGTACATAGAATATATTGGTATGTAAAATGGCTCAAGAAAACAGTAGACGCTCAAACTCAATTATTCAACTTGACTTAAAGATCAACCGAATAATCATAACTCAACTCAATGAATATGCAAGTTTAAAGTTTAAAAAACATGCTTTGAAAATAGAATCAGTATTATTATGCAACTCAGTTTAAAATATTATATGCTCAATCAGGTGTTACTTAGGAGTTTCTCTTAACATACATCAAATTCCACTACCATTAGTTTGGTGATATACAACGAAGATGACGTCGTTGTCATGCCCCTCCAAAACTTATCAAGGTAAAAGATGATCAACTCTCACTTAAATCCAAAATAAATGTCCATATTTTTGGGACATGAATCGTCCGAATTAACGAAACAATTATCCTACGATGACAACGTAATTTATGGATTAGAATAGTCAACTACTTACACCCATATTGGTGCTCAATATTCCTCACAAGACTAAAACATGCTCATGCCAATCAACTTAAATCTCATCTCTTTAAATATTCTCCAATTAACTCAACTTAATCATTCAACAACTCAACCAATTAGGATGATCAATCATGCACACAATCAAGACTCTAACTCAAACAATTATTTAGACTCTACTCATATCAGTCATTTAGAATGTTTGAGTTTGAGTTAGAGTGTTGATTGTGTGCATGATTGATCATCCTGATTGGTTGAGTTGTTGAGTGATTGAGTTGAGTTGATTGTAGAAAATTTAAAGAGATGAGATTTGAGTTGATTGACATAAGCATGTTTTAGTCTTGGAAGGGGTATTGAGTACCAATATGGGTGCAAGTAGTTAACTACTCTAATCCATAAACTATGTTGCCAATGTAGGATAGTTGTGCCGTTAATTCGAGTGATTCATGTCCCAAAAATATGGATATTTATTTTGGATCCAAGAGAGAGTTGATCGTCCTTTATCTTGGCAAGTTTTGGATGGGCATGGCAACGACGTCATCTTTGTTGTACATCACCAAACTAATGTTAATGACATTGGATGTCTGTAAAGAGAAACTCCTAAGCAACACTTGATTGAGCATATAATATTTTAAACCGTGTTGCATAACAATACTCAGTCTATTTTCAAAGAATGATTTTAAACTTTAAACTTGCATATTCATTGAGTTGTGTTATGAGTTGTTGCGTAGATCTTTGAGTCGAGTTGATTGATTGAGTTTGAACCTTTAATGTTTTTTTGAGTCATTTTACATACCAGTATGTTCCATGTACTGACGTCTATTTGGGCCTGCATCGTTAATGATACAGATACAGGTGATACATGATTTCAGCCAGCGGATCGTTAAAGTCCAACTTCTTACTTCCAGAGTTGGTGAGCCCTCCTTGCTATTCGGAGGAGCCCTTTTATCTTCATTTGAGTATTTTTATTTCCTTTTGATTAGGATAGCCATGACCTATTATGGTAACATCTAAACAGTAGATAGAAGTTTCATAGACTAGTGTTGACGTGGATGATGTCTGACTAGCTTCTTTCATACTAGTCCTGAATATTTTGAGTTCGATTTGTTGATATTTATTTAATTACAGTTGGAGATTTTTTGGATGTTGACTCCTATTCCTACTCAACCATTGTACAACTGAAAAAATAAAGATTTTGAGATATTCCAGCTTATTCTGTATATCAAACAATTATTAGCATATTGCAACAATAGAACAACCAAAGTGTCTCTCATTCTCTATAAAAGCTGTTAATTGTCATTTAATAATAGGACATGTCCAAATAAAATCCCGTATTTTTTGTCAATCTCTTAGAATAGCAAGTCTGCAAAAGCCTAAGATGGCAAAATTTTGGTGAAATAAACAAATAAAATGTACGTTATTTGACTCTTAAAATGTCCTAGTAACACTGAAAGATCTCTTAACATTAGTGCATTATCTTTACTGTGAGAGCATTTGGAGAATATTGGCTAGAATCTCAAGTTTTAATGGCTGATAGTTAACTATGGCATGATGTTCTCATTAGCTAGGTATTAAAATGTTAGTTGATAGTCAAGTTAAAGCGCTGACTAGTTATCAATACCTTATAATTGACCAATGGGGATAGTTTGTATCGGAAGGATGGTAATTGGAGGAACCATTACTAATTAAAGGGTTGGGATTTTAAAAGATGTATGTATATCTCAACTCGATAATGCTTGACACAATCGTGTTGATCTGACATGATGTAAATGTGGGTGTTGGATCCGCACGTGATTTGATCAACCAAATTTGCATGATCTGATTACACTCATGGATAAGAAGTATAAGGTGTATTGTATTAGGTTTGATATTCAGTTTATGTCACATACATATTCAATATATACACCATTAATTTGAAAGAATTTTACACTATCAATACATAATCACTTATGTACAATTATATTGCAATTGTTTTTTTTTAGATGATTTGATAGTATTTACTTTTTGAGCTTAGAATTGGAGTAACTTTTGTCTAAAAGCTATTAAACTTGCTCCAGCAGAGGCAATCTTACTTGAGACTAATGACATTACTATAAAAAATTTAAAACCTTAAAAGCAAGAAAAGAAAACAAGAAAAAGAATAAACTTGCATGGAAGTATACCACTTTTGACTTTTTCATTGACAGATTTTAGTCTTCATGTTGAAGCGGGAGTTGGAGAATATTGGTTGGAATCTCAGAGTTTTGACGACTGATGGCAAAACATAGTTTACAACAGGTCAATTTTGCGAAAAGAATTTGTTCTTGTTTAGGAACTTCCTAATTTTAACTTTTTCATAGATTATAGCCTTGGTAGCAATATTTTAACATCAGCAGATATTGAGCTTTATAGCAGGAAGCTATTTAGATAGCCTATTTTCATGTTTCACTCCTTTTTAACTCAATAAGAAAATTGATATTGTTATTCTTTTTCTATATACAAATATTTCGCCAATATCTAAAGTTTTCATAAAATCTTCAACAAGATTGAATAGCAAAATTCATCAAGATCAGCAGACTACAATCATGCAAATAATATACTCACCAATGACTGTCCAAATATGAGGTCATCTATCAATTTTAAAACAATCAAATTGGATCAAGTATTATTACAAACAGTTGGCACATCTATCGAATCCAACAAGCTGACATCCACCACAAATCAAGGGAAACAAACAGTTGAAGATCTAAAAAAGAAAAAAGATGTCATATCTTTGTCGTTACTTTTAATCTTCTAGATTCGGACAAAGCAGAAGGATATTTTCGTTTGGAATATGAAAGAAACAATTTGGAAGGAAAAACAGGCACACAGAGAAACAGAAATAATAATAGGCTACAAAATCAAAAAGTCATTCATGAAACACACCCAAATCAAAGTAAAATAGAAAGAGGAGGAAGAAACGTCTGGTAATATGCAAAGGGGAAAAATGTATGGAAGAAGAAATTGAAAGTCCTTTTGTTTTTAGTGAGATTAATTTGACAAATGCTTGCAAGAAGACGGGAGAAGGAAAAAAATAGTTGGACTACGTGGATGTAATTTGTGGCAAGAAATTGCACATGTTAAGCTTTCACCGTCCTTTAAATGGTCACCTCAGGTGGAACAAGAAAAGCCTCATTTAGGAGGTATGAAATCACGGAAGTGCCCTTGTCGTCCAAAGGGCTCGCACCCATGCGCGCGTACACATGATTATTTTAAATATTTTTGAAAATATTGTCTCCAGAAAATAGTTTTTTAAAAATGAGAAAAAAAACTTCTTTAATAGATAAGAAAAATATATAGGCGTTTGATCATAGACTCCAAATATTTTTCACTTTATTTTGAATTTATGGAGTTGGAGTGGAAAATAAAATTATGTTTGATTATGCATTTTTTTTTTGCAATGAATATTTGAAAAAATGTTTGTAGCTGAATGTATTTAAATACAATTTCAAAGAGTTTGAAATAAAACTTCAAGTGAATTCAAAAGTTTTCATAATTAAACGCTGATTTTCAAATAAATTAAAAAATTATTTCAAAAAAAAAATTGAATACTTCATGTTCAAAAAGGACCTTAAAGTTTCATTAGTGGCATTTATAGATTCACAGTCTTCTCCCCAACCCATAGTATTTTTCTAAATTAAAAAATTATTGGATTCTCTTTTTTATGGTCAAACGACTAAGTTTCATTAATGGTTTTCGTAACTGATAAGCTTGTTGCCTTCTCCCCATTCCATATTCCATGGTATTTTCCTAAGTTACTTATAAATAATTTTCATATAATATATTTCTTCCTTACTTATCAAATACTAGAAACCAAAGTAAAAAATTTATTTATTTATTTTCGAAAATGTATTTTTCTTTATATGTAATACACCCTAGATTGACTTGATCAGAGTTTTTTTTTTCTTTAAAAAAAATTGGAGTAGAAGGAAAAAATAAGAAAGGGATTATAGGATGGGAAACTCGTATTAGCAACAAAATGATAGTTCGAACTGTAAACCAATTAATGTATTAAGAATTTCTCACTTAATTAAAGTTATTCGTTATATTAGGTAAAATTATTAGTTGGACTTCCTCCATGATGTCTAAATAAACTTTAATAAAGCCCCAGACAAAATGTGTAAAGGCGACTCTATGAAGTTAAAGTTTATCACATGTGTTGTACTTGAAGTATAAGATTATTCAAAACACGTTGTTTTTCCTTTTAAACTAAGCTTGCATTTAGACATGCCAAATAAAATCAGGATCTCAAATCAACATTTTTGAACATGCAATTTGAAATTATGATTTCAATTCTCAAATCATTAGGAAACCATATAATCCCTTTTTGGTCAGATGTACTTTCAATTACTCACGAGGCATGTATCTATTCAGAATGATTATCTTATCCAATTTGCCCAAGTTGGGACATTTTCCTTCTTTATTTTATCCTTGAGAAGGAGTAGGAAATGATGGATACAATTTTATCTGTTACCCAAGCAGGAAATCAAGATTTTTTTTATAAACCTGTTGTAGCAGGTAACCTGTATTATTTCCCATGTCAGGCATCTATTTTTATGACGAGCACCTATAGTTATTATTTGGGTGATCTAATAATGTACAAATAATTAACACTGTCAATCATATAAAAGTTCAACTGAAACTAGAAACAATCAGAAAAACCATTTAGGTCTCACTTCTAATTCCTCCTCTGTCAATTCCCTGTAATCGTACCACTGTCCTCCTGATTTGCCCACAGGCATTGGAGGTCGAACAAAAATCTCTACTGGCTTTGGAACATGGACAACGAAAGTTAGCTCTCCAGCTGTGACTTCTGAAACTGGATTAGATATTCCGGCTGACTTGTTAACCGGTACAATGGAGAACCATCCAAGACCAGATATAGCCACATCGCAGGTAGGTCTATAGAGACAAATTAGAAACAACAAAAGGAAGGCATATTAGGCATCCAGACAGTGTCACAGTTTGTGAGACATGAATATGCTCACCTCTCAATATCTTCAAACTTAATTTGTAACTGGCGCTTCGTCTCAAGTCCCATCCAGTCCTCTGCCTTTTCTTTTCCTGTCGGAGGTGTCAACAAAACTCCGAGTTCTTTCTGCAACAATGAGAGATATTTCAAGTGCAAAGTACCTAAAGAAAAAAGATCTCTATCTCTATGCATCCATTCTATAATGATCTCCAAAGGGATTTATACATAGTTGACAATTCTACCTACTATGTAGTCTGTATGCCCATAATGAAATTATCATGAAGGTAATCAAGTGTTGGAAACAACCAAAAAAAAAAAAAAAAGGAAACCATGAATTCTATTACTTTTCCTTCATTCAACCCTCTCTTTCTTGAAAAAGAAGAAGAAAACAGAATAAACTTTCATACTTTTATCAGTTCTGTATTTGCAAGTGCAGACTGCAGTGCTTTCCTTTTCTTTTTTTAATACATTGCATCCATAACCGGAAAAGGTCAAAGGCCAAAGACAACTAAGTATAAAATGCTAGACTTTGGCATTACCTGGTAGAATTCATCTGCCTCTTCAGTAGGCACTGTGTGAATTGACAGAGCCTTGGGTCCATAGAATGTCAAACAAGTCTCTGGGAGAACCTGAAGTAATATTAAAGTGACCACCAATTGAAAATGACTGATTGAGACTGCTTATGTATGCAAAGGAGACTAAGATTTTTATGAGGAACCTTCAAAATATCAATTCGAACAAGACCTCCCCAGAATATTGATAATCCACTCAAGCCACTTGATCTCACTCGGTCAGCTATTTGTGACTCCAACTTAAGCCCAGAATTCTGTTACATTAGAGAACCAGGACAAAGAGAGAAATAGTTAATACATGTCAAGTTTGATGACATCCAGATCTCGTAAAGCAAATATTGGAGAAAGAGCATACTGGAAAAGCTTGACCCCGAAGACGACTTTGAGGAGCAAGAGCAGGGAGATCTTCTGCATGAATAACTGCAGCTTGCCTATGATGAAGATGAACTCCAGGGGTATCATACAACTTCTAAATTATAATAAAGTGCATAGAAACTGTTAAAATTACATACATTGGAAGAACTATCAATCTAATAAGCATTCATTTTTTGACATTGGAAATAAACAAAAAAATAAATAAAGACAAGAAAGTTCATTCATTCAGCAATTAGTGTGTCACACATTTAAGGACAATGGTATGGTGAATTAGATTAATGTCATCAGCCATTATGAATCTTTATCATATTTTTCAAAAATGATTTTGTCAACCCTGTCATCAGCCATGCGTAGATATGGTTTCCTGGGGTTCGTTTGAGGGTCAAAAAAATTATGAGCAGCTCAAACTTTGGGTTGGATGTTATAATACTAATCTAGCAGAGTTCTAGTGTTGAAATAAAAATTCAAGCATTAGGGGAAAAGCATTCTCAACTGCAGATTAAGTTCCCATGAGTTCAATAGAATTTAGATAGGATCTCTTCCTCTTTACAGTCCACAAACTTCACTTTTAACTTTCCCTTGCACCCCGTAATTCAAACACCATTTTAGAAGCTATGACATAAAGAAGTTGGATGATCGTTTGCAATAGTGAGATACGCTTACCTCACCACCAAGGAAAGCATCAATAGGAATTGGACCCAGTGTCGTTCCAGGAACAGCTGATTGTATTGGTTTGTACTTTCGTGCAGAGGCTGCAATTGGGTCCTTATATGACATCATATCTGATTACAAAGTCATATTAAGAAGTCATAGTAAGATATATAGTAATAGAAGAGACAAAAAAGAGGAGTGGACAAAGCAATGAAAGAGCAGATTTAAAGAAAAAACATGCATTAAAAGAGAAGACAGAAAATACAATTCACAATTGTTGGGTAACACCTACATCCTGCCTATGGAAAAACCCATAAGGGGTGGGTGGCCCGGATCGAAGTCACGATTGGACATGATGCTTGCGTGATGGACTTAGTTAAGAAATAAAGTTGTGCCTTTGCTATTAGCTATAGCTTTTGGCATAATGACAAGCGCTTAATCCTAACAAAGTGGTATTAGAGTCAAGGTCATGAATTTGTTCCCAAGAGCAACATGTTGCATAAGGCAGGTGTTGGGAGGGAAATTATTGGGTAACGCCAACATCTTGCCTATGGCAAGGTTCCTGTGGGGGCTAGGATGGCCTGAGTCGAAGTCATAATCGAACATGACGCTTGTGTTGGACTTAGTTAAGAAATAAAGTTGTGCCTTTGCTATCAGCAATAGCTTTTGGCATAATTATATAGAAGTGAAGTTTTCCACTCATCTATTCCCAAGAGAGAACACTTTAAATATCTTGGGTCCATCATCCAGGATAGTGGTGATGTCAATGATGATGTCACGCATCATAATAGGGCAGCATGGATGAAGTGGAGACTTGCCTCTGGGATATTGTGTGATAAGAAGATACCACTTAAGCTTAAAGGTAAGTGTTACAGGATGATGATTACGCCGTCGTTGCTATATGGGGTAGAGTGTTGGGCAATCAAAAACTCACATATCCAGAAAGTGCAAGTTGCGGAGATGAGGATGTTGAGATAGATGTGTGGACATAAGATTAGGAATGAGACCATTCGTGAGAAGTCAGGGGTGATCTCTATGGCAAACAAGATGAGGGAGTCGAGACTGCATTGGTTTGGGCATGTTTAGAGAAGAAGTGTCGACGCTCCTGTTAGGAGGTGCAAGAGGTTGGATTTAGGAGTTACGTGGAGAGATAGAGGCAGACCGAAAAAATATTGGGGAGAGGTGATTAGACAGGATATGGCGCAATTCCATATCATTGAGGACATGACCTTAGATAGAAAAGAGTGGAGGTCGCGCATTACGATGAAAGGTTAATAGGTTGGTAAGGGTAGGATGATGTCTAGCCTTGTGGTACAGTAGGTTAGTAGGATTAGTTGTGTACCCGTGTCTATATATCTTATGTTGATTATTGTATGTCTCATATTTGTTTCTTTTATTTCCACAGTCGAATAGAGCCAAAGATTTACTATTTTTTGGCTTTGGGGTATGATGGAATAAAGCAAAATACTGTCTGCGCTTATTTCAATTGTGAAGTAGCAGTTGGTTAATGCAACTTTCGACGCTCATCATGCGTCATCCGGAAACAGTCGGTCTATGTTTTAAATATAGGGGTCTGGCTGCGTACATCCGACCTCCCCTTACTCCGCAATGGGCGGGAGCCTTTGAGGCTGGGTAATGTTGTTGTTGTTATATTTGTTTCTTTTATTGTATTCATATATTATCACTTGCTTTCCGCTTTAGTCATTTCTCTTTCATATCTAGTATCTTTTGCTTTTGGGGCCTGATATTTTTGAGCTGAGAATCTTCCGGAAACAGCCTCTCTATATCTCTATGAGGTAGTGGTAAGGTCTGTGTACATTTTACCCTCACCAGACCCACTTGTGGGATTCCACTGGGTATGTTGTTGTTGTTGTAATAATCTATTATATAAGAAGAAATTGATAAGATAAACTCATCGAATGTTGTTGGAAGTAATGGAAAAAGTACATCCACATATTAGGTTATATTGGGTAGGCAGAATTGTTAATAGGATCTTTCCAGTGATTCTGCAGAACAAAATTCCAATTTGAGACAAATTCACCATAGATACAAGGACCTGCTCTTGTTTGAAGTAACTTAGGAAAAAAAAAGAAGAGAAAAAGCACAAAATTACAGCAATTGCAACCAAATACTAAGGGTTTATGAAATGCAACCTGGGTACTGTATTTGACCCTCCAAAAAAAACACTTTATAGAACTAAGCCCTCTGTACTAATTGCCCACCAACAGCATAATGAATACAGGGGTCATAAATGACTTACTTAACAGTGCATTGATGAACGCAGATTTTCCCACATTCGCTGAGCCCTGAAAAGTCAACAGCATTGACATTTAAATTGATATCAAACAACTAAGAATTGGATTGAATAATTCACAATGACATAGCACAACACAAGAAAATGTGACTAATCATCAAATTCCAAGTTTCAGATACTAACCAGAATGTAAACATCCCTTCCCTGCAGGAAAATACTAACAACAGATTAGTAAGCCGTAAAATGGTGTGAAGAAATGGAAATCAAAAGTAAAGTCTACAATATGTTTGTTTAAGCAGGAAGAGAGTTCCTTGACAAGGCAATAAAGATCCTTCCGAGAAGGTTCCTATAATTACTGAAAGAACAAACAATTGGGCCTCATCCCAATAATAGTGGACAGCCTAAGAAAATATTATTTCAAGTTACAATTGGGCATCCAAGTATTGAATGATGATCACAAGATATCTAATTTTATGAGAAAGAATTAGCAAGTCTTTAATGCGAATTACTAGCAAGATAGACTAAACCTTTACTTGAAGAGATTGAATTGATTCGTAGTGTCTTTATCACTACATATCCAGACACAATTTCTTTATTTATTAGCTCATTTAGTAATAAATGAACTAGCATAAACCATAAAATAGTAGTTCCAGCAAATATGAAGTTTTCCTTTTGGGGATGCTTAATGAGATTCTGAGGGAATGGACCACAATATACTGATCAGCATCCCAAAAATAGATGCACTGTGAACATCTTATTCAGATATAAAGATCTCCTGATGGTAATTTATTTTTGTTTAAAGTGAAAGTTGGTGTGTGTCAAGATAACTTTAAGAAGGAAGTGCATGAATATTTATATACTAAAATTCATATTTTCAAACAATAGACGTACAATGCCACGGCAGTTAAACCCAAACTGGGCAATTGTAATCTTACATCTTCATAGAGAAGAAACGAACCTTTTTCTCTTTTTGGATTTCTGACACCACCCCAGCAATTCCAACCAATGACTTTGAACTTGTTAAATGAACACTAAGAACACTGCAGAAAGAAGCACACTATTTTAGATTTTTTATGTGATCTTTTGTTCTCGGGATTAGAAGTTTGACATGACATTTACCTTAACTCACTAACTGATTATTACTAGACAGGAAAGAGATAATCAAATTACTACAATGTGAACATGAACTCCAAAAGGATCAAACAAAAGCAATACTACTTATCGATGACTAACTGATAATTAGGATCTCAAAAGATGCACAGCAACGTCTAATCAAAGCTGAAGCTATAACTTCTATTGCACCCATACGAGCCTAAGATACAAATGATATGTTATACACCTCAAACTTACTTAAGCTTCTTCTTCATTGTGGCCTCCACAACCCAGTCACCAACACAGTTAAGATCAGTTTCTTTTGGAAGAAGATCCACCTAAAGAAAGTGAAATAGAGAGTGCAAAATATATTAGTTGGAAAAATATACAATAAGTTAGTATTGTTATTGACAGCATATCACTTAGTTGCTATTATTACCTTAGTTATAACCAAAATTATGGGATTTGCACCAGCAAGATCTCGGACACGAGCCAAAAAACTGCCATTGAAGTCTACGATATCAACCTACAGGCGGTGATCCATGAAAGTTGAAAGAGTACAGAAAACACAAATAAACAAGGTTTAGTAGTCGAAAACATGAACTAAAAACGTGAGAACCAACTATCACACTTCTTTGTTAAGTATAGCAATCAACACCAGTACTATCAATCTTAAGACTGAAATACAAGCTTTCACAAGGTTGGATGGTATTTCTTCAATCCATTAGAAGAGTAGTTAATTTGTCTGACATTTTTGATTGATGAAAGTCTCTGCTCATGAGTGACTTTGTTGCAAAAAATGCACTTGTATTACTTAGCATAAAGAATAATGTTTTTCATTGAACTACAATCTTCATTTTTTTAACAGGAAAAATGCTACTTGAAATTGTTATTATCCAACAATTAATCCTAGTTGCAAGCCTGTTCAGCCTTACCTAAGATTCCTTATGTGCAGACACTTAAGCCCCATGCTGAGCTGGAGGCCGACAAAGTCAATGCAGGACAAAGCTCGATAACCATTCAAATCGGACAGTGAACATATGATAAAGCAGTACAGATAAATCTTATTTTCGACTTCCAACTGCTTGAACTCTAAATAGAATATAGAAAATTGATTCAGATATTCAATCGATGTGATGTATTATTTGAAACGATATTTATAAAACCTTCGGTTCAAAAACTCAAGTTGGCAATACTATGGCAGCATTACATATTACAACATCGTTAAGAAAATTACAAATGAATTGAAGTTGTTTGTTACCAATTTAACAATCAAAGCTTTCTCATGGCACAAATGAGACAACTTTTCTCGTAGCTCTTCTGCTGTAACAAATTGCTTGCCTCCAGAATAACCTCCATTTCCACCTACTGCAGTTATCATGTGTCCATGAGACAACAGGCGACACCTTCCACAAAGAATTTTACGTAGTTGGTGATGCTTCTTTTTCTGTCATCCATCCAAAAAAACAAAATGAGCGAAATCATCAATAGTAAACTTATACAATCCATTTCTCGGAAACAACACTAGCAATCTATTTAAATTTAGTGAATGTGGTACTTAGCTAACTTAAACAATTCCCATTTAGAATTAGATTAGTAAAACTCCCAAAATTAAAGAGACCTTATCACAAATACATTAGAACACATTATCAAAAAACAAACTAGGAAATTCCAAGCAAGTTTCCATACCAAATCGTATGTTTCCTGGTCAACATAACCCGGAGAATCCACTTCCAATGTGTGTAACGGAGCTCCACAGCCATAACAGCAAGGAGCCAAATTGGAAACTTTGAAGATTTTATCTTTCTTCTTCTTTTTCTTCTTCGTTGTGGCTAGCACAGATGAAGACGCAGCGACGGCCTGTTGGCGTTGAAGATATATGTCACCTCGGGTCGGGGCGGCAGCTCCATAGCCCTCGGGTTCGGATTGTGAGACAGTCTGGGGTTCAGTGGATTTGCAGAGGATAAGGGTGGGTTTAGGAGTGTGGAATTTGTAGATGTTAAGCTTAATAGGGGAGGAATTGGGTATAGAAAATGGGCAAATGGAAGATAAGGAGGATAGAGCGAGGAGTTTAGGCGCCATTATTGATTGTGAAAGGAAGCTCGAACAGGAAGGATATTGAAGAGAGATTATACCAAAATAGTCCATTGCATTCAAAATTATCTATATTTTTTCTTATTTGGAGCACACAATATTTTTAAAAAATAAAATAAAATAATTCATTATATTTAGATTTGGATTCAAAATCATTTATATTCTTTTACTCAGAACACTAATAGTATATAATATTTACTACATTAGTGCAATTTTGATCATCCTCCAATTTTATTATTAAATTTTAATATAATGTTTTTTACTTTAAATACAAAATATCATTTTCCAATAACCTAAAAAACATGAT
>JAOTQR010000069.1:16368053-16383397 GCA_025774065.1 Solanum ossicruentum | reverse complement strand
GGTCACACCAGAAGTGACAAGGTTAGGAATGAGGCTATTCGGGAGAAATTGGAGGTGGCCTCGGTGGAGGAAAAGATGAGAGAAGCGAGACTGCGATGGTTCGGACATGTGCAGAGAAGGGGTATCGATGCCCCTATTTAACGAGAGGTTGGTGGTGGGAGCTACTCGGAGGGGCAGAGGTAGACCAAAGAAGTACTGGGGGGAGGTGATCAGACAGGACATGACGGAACTCGACCTCACTGAGGACATGACCTTAGATAGAAAGAAGTGGAGGTCGCGAATTAGAGTATTAGGCTAAGTTCTTCTTCTTCTTCCTATTCTTCTCCTTCGTCTTCTTCTTCTTATTATTAGCATTTGTATTATTTTTACTATTATTATTCCTTTTTTTTTATTATCTGGCGTATATGTGTTAGTTTTATTATAGTTACTTACTGTCATGTGCTATTCGTTGTTAGTTGCACTTGCTGTTCCCTTACCTTACATTTCATTTTGTCATATCTAGTCTTTCTGCGTATGGGTTTTGAGCTGAAGGTTTTAGGAAACAGCCTCTCTACTTCTATGAGGTAGCGGTAAGGTCTGCGTACAATCTACCTTCCCCAGACTCCACTTGTGGGATATCACTGGGTATGTTGTTGTTGTTGAACTTGGCACAATGATGATTGCTTGTATATGGGTCATGTTGCTTGTCTTATTTATTCTAGTTCGAAGGTTCTGGTCTGATATTTAAATTACTGCAGTGCTCTGGGGACATGGGTTTTCTCTGTAGCTGGTGCCCTGCTTGCAATTCCAGTGGGTATAAAACGGAAATCTTTGGCACCCCTCGTATTCTTTGGCACAACTGGTACAATGCTTGATATAATTATGGGCATCAGTGCTTGTGAAAGAGAACATGCTGAACGGCAAATGAAGCTTATGGAAGAAGCACAAAGATCTTCATCTGTTGATACCTTCACTGATGCAACAACTGAACGTTGATGGCAGTCAGGTCGTTTTAGATTTTGGCTTCAACTAATAGCGGAGGTTCATGTAGCATTTTGAGTGCTGTTGGCCTTCAGTTTCTGGTTTCCTTGGCTTGTAATTTGGATATTATCGCTAGCAGAAAAGAAGGCAATCATGCGTGGGGTGACTGCACTTGTGATGTGGCTTCTTCTTAAAAAGCTTTCTATTAGTAACCATGTAGAAACTGAAATTAACATTTTCATGCCTTGAGTTTGTTTTACATTCTTGTACTTGTGAAAGAACTCACAAACATTTGAAATAACCCGTGCTCATCCCTTCCAGATCCTGAACTCATACGATTTTCTCGTGTATAGGAAAATCAAAATCGAAGTTCTGCTACAAACATCTGAAGTTCATGTAGAAGGCTTGAAATGCTATTTGAAACTTGTTTGGGCATCTCTGGCCTTGGTCCAGAGTAACCTCCACTCACCTACACCTTTAGCCACAAAAAGAATTTCTACGTTCATATTGCCCCACAAAAACTTCGCTTCTATTCCAGAAATATTAGACTCGTCAGTTGTATGAATCCTCACTGAATTTGTCACTTCATTTGAGCTTATCACAATACTGAATTTTCTATTGGCATGTAATATCTTGTAGCGATCCTCTTAGTCATTTCTTCCATTCCTGATTTTTTTAGCGTTTAGAACTTTCCTTTAGTGATTCCAAGTCATTTATGATTTGCTTGGGACTAACAACTCAGTCGTTGGGTTATTTTTTTGTATTTTGTGCAAGTTTCTGTATTTTGGAGCTCTTGGAGTTTGAATAGTTGATTTCGAACAAAACACTCGGAAGAATGCCTCAAAATACAATTTTGACATTCCATTAGCTCCGAAAGGATCATTTTAGGCTAGTGGCATGGCCCACTCAAATCCTAAAGCTTTCGATGCAAGTTTGTACCCATTATGAATTTAAGCTTTTAAACTTTGGCCTTAGTTTAACCTTAGTCAACATAAATGTGTCTAAATGAAAATTTTGTCAGCACGGTTAATTCTAAAATGTCGTGTTCCGTGCAATTTTCAAGACTTCCGATCTCATTACGAGTTCATTTTCACTTTTATCAAGATGACCTCGATTGAAAATCTTGACATCGCCATTGAGTCTAAAATGTTAAATTTGATGGGATAACATATTTAATTTATTTTTATCGAGTCTCAAACGAATCCGAGTGTCCGTTCAAAGACTTCATCCTTTAAATGAATACAAGGACAAAAAGACTTTGGAGAATCACCTATAGGGATATTATATTATATTATTGACGAATCAAGATAGTAGATTCACCTAAAAAGATTAATAGGGATACTATTCTTAATTTCTTCATTCAAGAAGTCCAGGAAAAGAACTCCCAATTATGAGTGTATGAAAAACACATGAATTCTTCTGAGAATATTCATATTAAGACATTTATAGATAAAGAACTCCTATACTAAATTGACATCAGATATAATGGACGGCAGAGAAACAGAGGTCATCTCATACCTCCCACATTCACGATCTCTTGTTGCATTAATAGTAACTTTGAATTTCAAAGGACTTTGATTCTTCTGTTGCAGTAGCAACTTCAACAAAATTATCCAAACCAAATAGCTATTTGGTCTTCCATCAACTTTATTTTTTCCTTCTAATTCCTTGCCCGCACTGGTGCATGATGTATCAGTGACTGAAATACCTTCCCCAGCAACACTATGTTCAAGCACAGTACTTTCAGCACGGCCCGCCCTTCTGCAGACTAAATTTGAAGCATGACTATTTCCATCCTTCAGCCTTTTGTAACAAGAGAACACTTCTTCAGCTCTAATATTTCCAAACAACACTTCAGCTGCCTTGTTTTTAACGAGAAGTGAAGCATACATTGAATCATCCCACACATACAGCTGCAAAATTGAATTAGTACATTAAAGAAATCCCCAAATAACAAAGATAAACTAAGAATAATAGGTTAGATGCACCTTATGGCACTCGAGCTAATTTCTGCTCTGAATTAAATATCTCACATCCATCATTATAATTGAGTGATTGCAATGTCAATGAGTTTGAAAAGCATCTATGGTACTGGTGTCATCTAGAGTTGTTAAGTTTTAGTACCAAAATGAAACACAAAAACATCAGGTGCCAAATGCCATGGTTTGGAAAGAAAAATGCAATATAAGAAATGGTGACACAGCTTTCTGGTAATTTTACAAGAAAAAGAAAGTTACCAGTTGACATTTGGAAAGAAACATTGAATACGAGAAGAAATGGTGACGGAGTTTTCTGGAGCTAATTTTTCAAGAGATAATGTTACCAGTTGAAAGAAACACTCTTACCATAAAAGGTCGATATATCATGCTTACTGCATGAAGGTGATTGGAGCTCTCCTGACAATACAGAGATGAGACATTTCTTATCCTGCCTGAACTGTTGGAAATCACAATGATATAGCAGTTACTAAATGTTATAGACATATTATGAGCATATACATATGCAAAGAGGATTGGTTCCACTTTTCCTCTTACCCAGATTCGCAACTCAAAGGAGTACTGCATAGATGGCAGCCAGCAGTAATTAGATCATCAGCCACATTGCAATCTGAGTGCACATATAACCTCTTGCTAATGAACATACTTTCAACATCAGATTCAGGAAGATGTCTCCAGGTAATTGGCAGAAATAATTCACCGACACATGCATATAAGGTTGCCTTGCAGGAATCAGGAAGATATGATAAATCTTTAAGAGAGATGCAATCCTGAGATTTTGTCTCTTCATGCACTTTCCAATTAATTGACGCCTGCTTCCATGCAAATCCATGACGCCAGCATTAGGAACGGGTAACAGTATATTCATATAATTCCATCATCCACACAAAGATGAGGGTGATCACTTACATCGCATAGGATAAAAAACACAAGGCCATAAGAACTAGTCTATGGAGCTTTACAATTTCCCTATAAAGTCAACAAAAAATTCTATATCCCCCACCATATCCTGTTTACACCAAACATATAGAAGACTAAGGCAATTCATTCTAATTTTTTGAATGTCGTTTCTTTTATCTTCAAAGCCTCTTGCATTTCTTTCCTTCCACAATGTCCATCAGATGCTCGCAGGGATCAATGCCCACCAATCCTCTTCTGACTCTCTTCTTCCAATCTCTTTCCAGCAGTCCATCATACTTTTAGTAGTTTTGGAACCACCCAACTCACTCCAAGTATACACAAGAATATGTTCCACAAATCTGCAGCTATTTTACAGTGTAGAAATAGATGGCTATTTATTTCAGCATCCTGATCACACATAAAACATCTTGAGCAAATTCGTCTACCTCTTCTCTGTAGTACTTCATTTGTGTCAAACAAGCTTTTCTGCAAACTAAACACACAAAACAAGAAACTTTTAGGGGGACTTTGGCTATCCATATTAGCTTCCAAGGCCATTCCCTCATTTGTTGTTGGCTGGTATTTCTTCTCCAATAGCATGACTTCATAGTGAACACACCTTTGTTGTGAAGTTTCCACACTGGTCTGTCAGGTGCATTGGTAGTTCCATTGAAATCATTTATCACCATAAGCAAATTTGCAACTCTTTGAACCTCCCAAACATTTAAGGCCCTTCTAAAGATGAAATTACAACCTTATACGCTCCACATATGAGCAATAGTGGCCCTAGTCTGTTGACTGAGGAGGAACAGGTCAGGGAAGAGAGATTTCAAGCTCCTTTCACCTATCCACAGTTCATTATAGAACTCAATCTTCAAGTCATTACCCACCTTGAGTTGAATATTTTCTTGAAACTGGGGCCAGAGTCTCCGAATAGTCTTCCAGACACTACAACCAAAAGTTCCAAGGACATCTTCAGTGATCCAGTGACCTTGAAGCCCATATTTCTCAATGATGACTCTTTTCCATAAAGGCATATCCTCAGCACAGAACCTCCATAGCCATTTTTGCAAAAGACAAGAATTTTGGAGACTTGGATTCTTAATACCTAATCCCCTTTGCTTCTTGTGAAGTGTTACAGCATCCCATTTTATGAGGTTGTAACCTTTTTGCTCCTTGTTTCCATTCCACAAAAAAGTTGTTCTGAGCAAATTTATTCTCTTCACAATACTCTTTGGTATAGGAAATAAGCTCATCATATAAGAAGGGAATCCAAGACAAATTTGACTAGTGCTAATCTCTCTCAAAGGACAAATATTGACTCTTCCATCTTGCCACTCTCCTGTCACATTTCTCTAGCACTTCTCCCAGACCTCCATCTCTTTGTTCTTTGCACCCAAGGGCATCCTAAGTACTTTGAGGGTAAGGCAGCTACCTAACATCCAAGATTACCTGCTAACATGTCCATATTATCAACTTGGTTCACTGGGTAAAGACAACTCTTTTGCCAGTTGACATGAAGTCCAGAAACACCTTCAAAAATAGTGAGGATAGCCCTAATATGTCTGATCTGTGATACTTCCGCTTCACAAAATATTAGCGAGTCATCTGCATAGAGCAGATGTGTGACCCTCCTTTCACCTTCTCTATGTCTTTGCACCTAAACCTGGAAACCCTTTAACCAACCATTTGCTCTTGCCCTTCTAATCATGTGATTAAGCCCCTCCATAGCTAGGATAAACAAAAAAGTTGATAAAGTATCACCTTGCCTTAACCCCCTCTCAGACGAAAAGAAGCCTTCATTATTGCCATTTATAATCAAAGAGAACTTTACATTAGAGATGCAAAAACGTATCCAGTTGACCCATTTCTTACCAAAACCCATGTATTCTAGCATCTTCAGCAGAAACTTCCAATTAACATGATCATATGCCTTCTCTAGGTCAAGTTTGCATAAGATTCCTGGAACTTTTTGTTTCACTCCGGAGTCCACTAATTTATTTGCTAAGAGAGTCGCATCCATAATCTGCCTACCTTTTAAGAAAGCCATTTGGTGTTCGTTTACTAGTTTCCCCATAACTGACTTCAATCTTTCAGTAATAAGCTTGGAAAGTATCTTGTAGACACTTCCTATTAGACAGATAGGTCTGAAATCCTTAAGCTCCTCAGCTCCAGCTTTCTTCGGTATTAAGGCTATGAAGATTGAATTGAAGATGAAAGTTTTAAACAACTCCCATAAGATCCTCCTTCACAGTGTCCCAACGAACTTCAAAGAAACTCATTGTCAAACCATCTGGGCAGGGGGCTTTTTCTCCATCACATTGCTTGATTACATTCAACACCTCTTCTTCAGAGAAAGGTCTTTGAAGTCAGTCTTGTTCCTCGTGTGAAATGGTTGGGCAATCCATCATGTCAAAACCTGGCCTCCAACTTTCTGCTTTTGAGTAAACTCTTTTATAAAACTCAACCATAGCCATCTTAATTTCTTCAGGTTTTACTATTTATTCTCCTCCAACCACTAATTTGTCGATAGTGTTAAATCTTCTGTGAGCAGTTGCCATTCTTTGGAAAAACTTTGTGTTGTTGTCACCTTGCTTCAACCACAACACTCTAGATTTCTATCTCCATTTTGCCTCCTCATTTTTAGCCATATCTTCCAATTCAACTACAATAGTCGCTCTTACTATCATTTCTTCCTCAGTTAGGTCCCTACTTTCCATTATCAGATCAATTCCGGCCAACTCTTCTAGTAAACTATTCTTCTTGTTGGACATTTCTCCAAAGGTGTCTTTGCTCCAATCTTTTAGCTTTTGTTTGAGCATTCTAAGTTAAACCTTTAGCTTGTAGTCTGGATAACCTTCCACAATGAATTCATTCCACCATGAATGTACCAACTCCTAGATCCCCTCCACTTTTAACTACCAATTTTCAAACTTAAAGTTTGATCTTTTATGTTACCAATCTCCACATTCTAGAGTGAGGACAATGATCAGACATTGCTCTAGGCATTAGCTTTTGCCTAATGTTCATGAAGCTCTCCTCCCACTCCATAGAAAACAAGAATCTATCGAGTCTGGCCGCACTGGGATGATTGACTCCCCTGAACCGTGTGAGTTTTCCTCCTCTCATTGAAGATCATGCAGTTCCATTTCTTCAATCTGCCTTGTAAAATCAGCCATTACATTAGTGATTCTATTGCACCCTCTTCTTTCCCTCATACTTCTGATTGTGTTGAAACCACCACACGCCACCCAAGATCCCCCACATATTTCTTTAACTGCAGATATCTCTTCCCAGCAAACTAATTTCTCTTCTTTGGTATATGGAGCGTACACCCTTGTTAAGTACCAGGTAAAAGAGTTCTGAGTTGAGACAAATTCATAGGTTATGAAATGTTGGCCCATCTCGACTTGAGTCCCCCTCCAGTTCCTACTGTCCCACATGTTTAAGATTCCACCTTTGCTACCATCTGCCTCCATATACCCACATTTCATCCATTTGCATGGCCAAAGCTGTTTGGCTAAGTCTTCTACTCCCTTCTGCACTTTTGATTCTTGCAAGCAATATATGTCAGCCTTCCACTTCTGAAATAAACTGTTGATTAATACTCTGCTACTCTGATTATTGAGCCCCCTCACGTTCTAAGTGATTAATTTGACTTTCATTTATAAGTCAAAAATAAATTTCTCCCCCTATTCCTGACCCCCTCTACCTCTTCATTCAGACTCGATTTCAGATTTTTTAACTCATTTTTGCCAATTCCTCTACTTTTGGGGGTTGTAGTTGTCTTCTCTTGACCTTTTTTATCTAAAGCACCTTCGTTTCATTAATTCTCATAAGGAGAGCTAGTGTTTTCTCAACAACCTACAAAAGCTACCCCATAGATGTTGCTCAGCTCTAAGATGTGGGAGTAAACCCAATTTGAGGCTTCTGTTTCCACTACTTCCTGGGTGCTGGGTGATTGAATATTCATAGGCTCTACGTCGATTATCGGTTGGATTTTTCGCTCCCTTCCTGCTTCCTGTGATTCACAAGCCCTCAAATCATCAACTCTCTCTTCTGTGGATAATTTATTTCCGACCTCTAGAGTTAAGGTTGGCTAGTGCCTCCATTTGCATGTTTGAAGCTCCCGTTCTGCACCTCTCCTCTGGCGTGCTGGAGGTGTCAAGTTGTTGTATTCTGTTTTCCCAGTCACTGAATGACTTCAAGAAGTCAGAGGCTTTCAATTTTAGTTTACTTAAGTCTTTAAAAAGACCCACATGCTCCTCACATGCCCACTTCTACTTTTCACTGGACTTCTCTTTAATTGATATTGGACTTTTTTTTCAGAAGAAATTGGGCCAGTCTCATTTGCACACAAAACCCCGCCCACTTGTGTATTTGAGAGACTTTTAACTCCACTTGTACTGGCAAAATCAGAAGCATGTGACTTCAGTCTGTCTGTTGCAGGTTTTCCCTTACTGTCCTTGGGGTAAAGGGTTGAAATCTGGACCAAAGAAGCATGTGACTTCAGTCTGTCAATTGCAGGTTCCCCCTTATTATCCTTGGGGTAAAGAGCTGAAATCTGTAGGACCAAAGGATTGGATCCTTTGTCTTCTCCAACGTAAAGCCTCGCAGGCGATTCAGTCCACAGCTGCAAGACAAAACTCATGCTGGCATTTTTTATGGACACCTCCTTGGGGACTTTTGAGCCATCTCCCTGCACCCGAATTCTTGCCCATTTGAGATGGTTACGAACCTTCAATTCTTCCTTTGTTTTGATCCATCCTCCACACAGGTTTCCAATGGCCCTAAAAACTCTTTCAGACCTACAACCCTAGTCCAGGTTGTGGTGGGTTTATCTCCCTCTCCCTCTGTGCCTGATGCTGGACTCCACCACTGTCCCTCCCCCTTTTACTACAGTCATTTGACAACAGATCTGAAGTAATACACGGGTATGCACTTACACTATCACATGGATACTAATCAACAATAACATACCCAGTAGAATCCCAGAAGTGGAGTTTGGGAAAGGTAGAATGTATGTAGACCTTACCACTACTTCATAGAAGTAGAGAGACACATGGATACCAATCAATCTTGAAATACTATTTTTTGAAAAAAATTCAAAATCAGTGATGAGCAATAAAACCCAGACTTCCTTCCATCAAACAAGTTACAATTTGATAAAAGCACTTGGACCTTATTTTGACAAATATCAAATCCTCTTTACCAGCAAAAGTTAGTGGTTTTAATATCAGCACAACTGGGCCAAATCATCATATGACACCTTCTACAGAAATAATCCAGCAAAGTACTAAATATTAAACTTAAATCCTAATCTTGAACTTTGTAAAAGCTAAAATCAAGAAAAATATCCAAACTGATATTTCCATTATTTCCTAGGTAAATACAATAACAATTGAGGGTAAAGTAGGAGCAACAAATAAAAAGAAAATTAAAGGAGCAACAAATAATTTTTTTTTAAATCAAATCACTGCTTTGATTGGTCCCAGTAAAGGCATGAAGAGTTTCTACTAGAGGAGTTTTAAGATAATTCTCAAACTATAATATCAGAAAACAATTTGTCAAGTAAATAAAGAATGAAATGTACTTAAGGTTGGTGCAAAACTGTTCTTTCTAGAAGGTGCAACAGCCCGCTGGGATATCTAAATCTTAAGAACTAGAACTCCTCGGGTTGAGTTGAATGGGGTGGGGTTTGATATGATAATGCAGCCCGATATACATAACCAAGGACATAATAATCTACAAAATAAATTCATTCTGCTGCATATACATCCAAATTGGACTTCATCAACTGTCGAAACTAATTAAGAGAAGAAGAGAAACCTCCTCCATCTCAACCATGTGATGGGGCATGGGGAAGTAAGAAATTGAGAAGGAGAAAAGGGTGCTTGATTAATGGACTCCTGGTCTCTACTCAAGTGTAAGCGATTTCAAATTTACAATGAAGTTCCAAGAGAAAGTGGATGTATACTTGATGGTTTTTCAATTCAAGAGCAGCTCCCTGCTGCAGCCATGTAAGGATTTTCTGAAGCTTATCCTTAGATGCCGTACCAATTCGACAGCTGCGCACCAGATCGTCCACACCTGCAAAGATGTTAAACCAATATCTTAGCCAGGTCTGGAGTAGACTGGTCTAATAACGGTCGAACTACAGTGATATTGAAAGAAATACACAAAACAAACAGTATAAAGCTTATGAAATCTATTTGATCCCATTCTTATATTTCCTTTTTTTAGGGCTTGTGAAAGCTTGTGAAGAACTAATGTTGAGATAACATATACAATTTTTAAGTGATCTATTTCAGGCACTCATGACAAGTGAAGCATGGTTAAATCAAATTTAGCTGTCCAACATGTTCTGTTGTGCCACATGGGAGTCAAAGACTAAATTTCCAAACCTCCCTGCAAGTATAGTAATCTGGAGCGACCTCAGTAACAAGACGAGTCTGACTCACGCTCACATTATTTCGTTGAACTATATGAAAGTTTAGATTAATCTATTTAAAGGAGGGCCTAAGGATAAAGCTGCACATAAGATTTTTTTTCCATGTTAGTAAGAAGGATTACATTAGCTAATAGATACGCTTCCTGCTACTACAGATTGAGGGTGTGTTTCCCAATACTACACATTTACGGTCGATGAGAAGTTTATAAGAGATTAAAAGTAGCTGATTAAAGAAATAAATTTCTTTATTGGGTAACTTTTAATTTTGGTTATGGATTCTTCTAGTTAAATCTCAACTTTTTTTCCAGTAAACTCCCCTTTCCTATTTATGTAGAACTGCTGATGAGACAAGGAGGGATCCATGTGTGTTCCGACACCTCAAAGTTACAAACTGGCACTTGTGAGCATTGTTATTATTTTTAACAAGTTTAACAATTCACATGCACATCACATCAAGGTACTGCAAAAAAGAAAAAGGAGAAAGGACATGACAATCAATTTATCATAATCAATAGATAGCATGTTGGTTAACTGCATTCTGATGTGTAAGGGACAAAGTTCATTGGCATATCACATTATAAATGGATTACAAATAGGTTCCAAGGAAAAATGCACTTCTTTATCATCTGCAACAAAGAAAGAGAGGGCGAACAAAGACTTGCAATATAAAGTACTAAATCATGAAGATAGAAATTGTGTTCAAAATGACAGACGTTGTAGGAAAAATAGGCATTCGAGGTGCCTTTGTTTTTGTTTCATCAGTTTGTAACTCAATATACTAGCCTCCTGAAACTTAATTTAGTGGCATCACCCAATTATTCAGAAAAGATTACACAGATCTGGCATCCAAACATGCATATCTTCTTGGGCTCTGCCCCTGGATAATCAGTATATGCTAGGAAGCCGTTAAGGATTTTTTTTTTCAATTCAAGTTACCCTTTACAACAATTGATCTAGTCATGTATTCCTAATACTCCAAAGCTTGACCATATCAACCAAAGATAATGTATAACAGAAACTTATGAGTTGTAGAGAGAGAAGAGAGTACCTTTAGAAGCAAGTGGCTTGTATGAATGAACTATGCATTGCAAAGTTGAGCAATGTACAGTTCTAGCCTCAATTAATCCACCAACTCTTGTAATCTTAACATCTGAAATTGAAAAAATTACTAAATGCATTACCTGAAAATTGTAGAAACATCATTATTTGAAAACTAAAGTCTAGAACACACAAACTCACATATTCAAGAGTATTTAACAATGTCAATTACTATATTAACCTGATCAACAATACAAGCATAGCAGATTCCACGGAAGTGAAAAGCAGAGAGGACAAAACAGCTATACGAGATAATGAATTCAGGTGGTCTTTTGGGCAATGACTGAGCAGTGAGCACTATTACACCATATCCAAATTCAATGCTTCATACTATGTTTCAGAAGCTATTTGCATACAACTCCAAAGTGAAATTGTTATTTTCCATGGGCTCTTGGTAAATCTACAAGAAATAGGCAAAATGAAAAGAGAAGACAACAAGGAAGTCCAATAGTTTCTAATTCGCCAGTCATATACTCCCCGCATCCCATTTTATGTGGCACAATTGGAATTTCAAGCGTAAATCAAGTTTTTCTTTGACTGGGATTTTTTAATATCCCTTGTAAATATTTTAAGTTGTTAGCTATGGTGATGTATAGTACTTCTTACTTAGTTTACAGATATATTCACGGTCAAAATTAGAAGTTTGAATCTCAAAATTCATTTGTGCCACATAAAATTGGGACAAAGGGAGTAGTGGTAAAGAAAACCTGCCTATTGCCTGTTCACGCTTATGAAGATGTTATTATGATTTTCTATCTGAAATTCAAATCCCATCTGTATTCCTGTTTGATGTTTATAGGTTGAGTTATATAATATGCCACAGATTGGTTGGCATCAATCATTCACTATTTTCGAATTAAACTATATACATTCCGTTGAAATATTTTAAAACTGTAATTTTATACTAATGCACTGCTCATGAGTCATGATAAACGAAAAACAAAAACATAACAGTGGATAAATATTGTTATTCCCAAAACAACTTACTTTGAAGCAAAATGATATCTCCAGCAAGCAATGTGGAGGCCAATTGTTTGTTCCATATTGTAACCGGAAAAAATGGACGGGTATCATCGGCCACCTGTATGTCGGTCCTTATGACCTCTGCTCCACCTTTTCTCCATAGCTTGTACTGCAAAACTCTACGCTGAACTGAAAGTACCTAATTAAGCCATTAGCCACAGAGAGCAAGGAGATAGTACCTGAATAGGGGTGATATTGTGAACAAAAACGAGGAGTTGTACGTACTCATCGAGGTGAGCTGCCGCTTTCGAGAGATCGATTAGAGGACCATAACATATTATTGCCGCCATTTTCTTTTTCCTCTTTCAGTGTTGCTCATGTTTTCTTCCCTCTTCTCTTTTGGGCTTTTTGTTTCATTATTCCAGCCCGCTACATTTTACAAACTTTCAACAATAATCAAACTCTTTTCTGTAATTTGAATCTCAAAATTAATAGTTGTTATTTGTTTAGAAATGGGAAAGGAAATATATTCCATATTGATTAAGTTAAACATTTTTTACTTTCTTCTAATGTATATAAAGGGCTTCACTTGTACAATGTAAAACACACTTAGAAATATATCTTTTATATTTCCTTGATATGTTTTAACATGGTATCAGAGTCATGAGACATTCTTAAATATTTTTCTTTGACGTATGCTCTTCGATTGTCTTTAAACGGATCTTTGGTATCAGAAATCGAGATTTATATTTAAGAATTGTCTAATTATTTCCGGTGATTATATTTCACCGACGATAGTGTCTTCGGTCGCCGCCCGCCGCCTGTCTCCAATCGCTGCCTGTCGCCGCCTGTCTCCATCCGCTGCCCGCTGCCACCGCCAGTTTCCGGCCACTGCCCGCTGCCGTTGCTACTTTCTTTTTTTTCCTATCGCTAATTTTCAGCTGCCATGGAAGAAGATAAATCTGTTCCTCCTCAGATTACTCCATCATAATTTGCTCCTCAGCCTACTCCAATACTATCTGCTCCTGTTTTCCCCTCTTTGCAAGTTAATTTGGTTAAATTCAATGGTAAGAATTATCCCTCTTGGTCCAAGATCATTCGCAAGTATCTCATGGCTATACAACAACTTAGCCTTCTGGTAGACAAGCGACCAGATAAACGTGATCAATCGGCACTAGCCACATGGGATTTGATTGATGCTAACATCAGTACTATGATGTGGGGCAGCATGGATATCGCCGTTCGTGATCAGTTTATAGAATGTGATACAGCCAAAGAAATTTGGGATAAGTGTGAACTTATCTATTCTGGGAAACATAATATAAGCAGGGTTTGTGATGTCTGGGAGGAGTTATTTGAACTGCAGCTTAGGAACATGACCCCTGCTGATTACTATTCTAGATTTACTATTCTCACACAACGGCTAAAATCTTATCTTCCTTATTCTGCAGATCCTACAGAACTTAACAAGCACCAAGAAGATATGTTTGTTATGTTGTTCTTGAAAGGTTTGGGACCTAACTTCAAATCTTTTCGTCAACAGATCACTTCTCAAGGAACACTTCCATCCAGTGGGACCTAACTTCAAATCTTTCAGTCCAGACTTGTCATTTGAAGAAGAGCCTGCAGCTATATTGGATAGACAGGTCCACAAGCTCAGAAACAAAGAGACTGCTTCTGTGAAGGTGCAATGGAAGAACCGTCCAGTTAGAGAGGCGACTTGGGAGATGGAGTCTGACGTGCGTGCTAAATATCCTCATCTCTTCGAAGTTTCAGGTACTTTCTTTTACCTTATGTTTGAGGACGAACATGATCTTTAGTGGTGGATAGTGTAACGACTCATTAGGTCATTTTGAGAATTAGTGCTTTTGATTTCCTACAAGATTTATCTTGAAATATCAAATGGGTATTTTGGACTATTCGATAACTATGACTATTTAGTTTATGGGTGAATCTAGATGATTGATTTAATTAGTGGGTTAAATATTAATTTAGTTAAAATCCTAACTACATGATTAGATATCTAAATTAAATTAGTGAACTTTTAGGATTTGATTATTGGGGAAAAGGAAAAAAAAAGAAAGAGGAGAAAGGACCGTGCGGCGCTGTCGAACAAGAACAAAGCTTTCCAGCGAGAATTTCCTAGGTAAATCTCAATTCTGTGGTTGTGAATGTTGTCACTCAATGTATATGACTATAATACTGTGTATCTAAAATAGTATTGGAAAGGAAAGGAAAAGGGTAAGTGAGGAAGTGACATTGGTAGTGGTGCAACTCTTAAATCTTTTTTTTCATAGGTATATAGGTTGTATTGATAATTTTCCAGCAACCTACATTAATTACTTTCCATCAAGTAGTTCCTCTCCTTTTAGATTCTTCTTATAATTATCATATTATGTAAATACTATTTAGAAATATATTATTTTGGAGGAACTAAGACTTAGCCCTAAGTGGGAAATTTATGAAAATTGGTTATAGAATTAATTCGATAATTTCGGGTCTAGGTGAGACATAAATTAGTTAGGGGTTAGTTCAAAATCTTATTATTTGACTAGATTGTGGTGCTATGGATTCCATTCGGAAGGGGAAGGCTCGAGTGCTTGATTGATTATCTTCGGCTAAGGCAAGTGGATTTCTTAACCTTTGTTAAATATATAGAATCTTGTACTTCTTGTGTGAGGTATTGAGAACAATTTATGTATGTTTTGATTGAAATATTTTAAATGGGGCAATTATTCTATGGTGATATTTGACTTGTGAATTAATGGTGGAGGTTTATTATATGTGAAATACTGATTATTTGTTATTGATATCTAAGTGATACTTACTTTTAGTTGTGAATGTTGTTAAAGTTGTGATGATATTGAGATTGAGGATATGGCAATATTTATGTTATTAAGCTACCCATTCTTGATTTTGAAATATGTGAATTTGTATGGGCAATCTTGCATATTTTATTTCCATAAACATGATTA
>JAOTQR010000069.1:16356892-16367953 GCA_025774065.1 Solanum ossicruentum | reverse complement strand
CTTTGCCTCAGGAGCAGATTTTTGGTATATACATGTACACTTACTTTCTGTATTTTGCATTTATGTATATTCGAGGGCATGACGGGACCCTATCCCGTCCTATGATTCAGTTCGTATGTGTAGAGGTCTGGGGATACATATGGGTGTGGGATACTGCATGTGGTATGACTAGGTATGTATGATACATTTGTTGAGCAGTTCTACCGCACGGTGACCTTCTCGGCCCACGTATATATGTGTATAGATATTTGCTGTATGCTGGGGTTGCTGTATGCAGGTTTGGTTAGTCAGTAAAGCAGAGGAAACTCTGCCGAAATTTCGATAGATTCCTTAGCCAATATAGTTGGAAATCCGATTTATTCTTTGTCTGGGTGCCCAATCGGTACTAACCACGGTCCCTCTCGTGACAAGAGGCTAAGGAAGCAATGCTTGATCTTGATGGTGTTTTTAAGGATTGAAGGTCGAGTCTGTGTGCCTAAGGTTGGTGACTTGATTAGATTGATTCTTGAGGAGGCTCACTGTACTCGTTATTCGATTCATCCAGGAGCAGCGAAGATGTATCATGACCTGATTCAGTACTATTGGTGGTGTGGTATGAAGAAGGATATTTCAGAGTTTATGGCTAAGTGTTTGACTTGTCAGCACGTTAAGTGTGAGCACTAGCGACCTAGAGGTGAGTTTCAGAGGATGCCCAATCCTACATGGAAGTGGGAGCGAATCACTATGGATTTTGTAGTGGATTTGACCACTACTGTGGACTGTTATGACTCTATCTGGGTAGTCGTGGATCGATTGACTAAGTCTGCCCATTTCATTCCGATCAAGGTCAAGATACAACAGAGAAGTTAGTTGAGCTTTACATCAGTCAGATAGTTAGATTACATGGTGTGCTCGTTTCTATCATTTCTGATCAGGGATTCACTCTTCACTTCACATTTTCGGAGGGCCTTGCAGTATGATCTAGGTACTCAGCTGGATATGAACTCAGCCTTTCACCCTCAGACATATGGACAGTCTGAACGGACTATTCAGGTGTTAGAGGACATGCTGGAGCGTGTGTGATTGATTTTGGTACCCGTTGGGACCAACACTTGCCTAGCAGAGTTCGCCTACAATAATAGCTCCATTCGAGGCATTGTATGGGAGACGATGTAGGTCTCTGATTGGTTGGTTTGATTATACGGAGACGGACTCATCAGACATAGACTTTCTTAAGGATGCTATGGAAAAGGTCCGTATGATATAGGATAGGTTATTGGCTGCTCAGAGTCGACAAAAGAGTTATGCAGATAGGCGGATTTGAGCCCTGGAGTTTATGGTAGGTGATCATGTTTGGCTTAGAGCGTCACCTATAAAAGCTGTTATGCGGTTCCGTAAAAAGGGAAAGCTTAGGTTTCGATTCATTGGCCCATTTGAGATCTTAGAGCGAGTTGGAGAGGTGACCTGCAACTGGCCTTGCCACCTAGCTTATCATCCGTGCATCCTGTGTTTCATGTCTCTATGCTCCGAAAGTATGTACCCGATGAGTCTCACATACTTTCATTTGATTCGATTGCATTCGTTTGAGAAAGAGCTTATTGCTGTTTTGGATAGACAGGTTCGCAAGCTTAGAAGCAAAGAGATAGCATCCGTGAAGGTGCAATGGAAGAATCGTCCAGTTAGAGAGGTGACTTGGGAGATAGAATCAGATATGCGTGCTAAATACTCTCACCTTTTTGAAACTTCAGGTACTCTCTTTCAATTTATGTTCGAGGACGAGCATGATTTTTAGCGGTGGATGATGTAATGACCCTGAAGGTCACTTTTGGTATTTTCAGCCAAATTACTATTTTTACCCTTCTTAAAAGTTACCTTGAGTCATTATTGGCTAATGCTAAAAGTCAGATTTCGAAAATATGGTGATAAGTTTGAGTTTTGCAAATGAAAGAGTTTTTAAAGGCTTAAGTCAAAAAAATTGAATTTTCTGGCTATTTTAAGTTTCAATTGTCGGATCGTGATTTGGTCGATTCCATCAGCTCTGAAATGCCGAATCTGGTCTAGGGGAACTTGCAGAACTTATTTTGGAGTTAAAATGAAGATTTTAGGTCAAAAGTTGCATTTTTAGTTGTTATTGGAGCCAAAGTTTGACTTCGATCAACAGTCGGGGTTCGAAAGTTCGAATTGGTATTCTGAAAATTTCAATAGTTCCAGATGGTCAAACTAACATTAGATATGGTTTGGCTACAATTTTTAGAGCTTCTGAGAATATTTTTAAGTTTTTGACTTCGAAACTAGTTTAAATGAGCTTTCTCAGGTTTTGGGTCAAGGAAGCCTCAATTGCAAATTCTGATATTTCCATTGAATCCGAAACGTTGAGTTTGGGCTAGAAGGACCTTTCGTTCAGTTCCTGGGGATTCCGAGTGTGTTTTGACCCCCGTGGTAGTTTTTGATATTAGGAAATGAGACCCACATTGGAATAAAACGATCTCCCATGAGAATTTTGACCACACCAATGAGTCTGGAATGTCTTTCCAATCAGATTTCATATATGAAGTGTATTCTTTCGACTCCAAATGAAGCTGGAGAATTGTATTTAAGTTTCACAGATTGCTGAAAATACTAAAACGGGTGAGTGATGTGTCCCAATGAGGTCCTGCCATGTGGCAGACCCCGTTTACAACCTTTAAAGCTGCAGAATTATTCAGAAGATCGCAAACTTTCCCAAAACTTCAACCAACGATTTCTTTCTCAATTTTGATTGGATTTTAAGCGATTCAAAAGGCTAAATTGTATATTTTTTCGAGAAGAATATCGTGAAAGTTTCATAAATTGATTTTAGTGCGTCGTTTGAGGTAAAATTCGTGATCTTACTGCTGCGTTTGTAATATATTTTGAAAACTTTAACATGTGATTTCTTCCCCATATTAGCTCCGTTTTTTAATTGATTTTCACCATTGAATTCCTTATCACTTGGAACATTTTCATGTATAAATTTCTAGATTCCAACAGCATTTTCTGACGATGAAATTTTTGGAGCATTTTACCCTTTTCATCCGAGTTAATTGATTTTAGTGTCGTTAGACTCATTATATAATTATGATGCTATATTTGAATAGATTTTGGTGAATTAGGGTGTCATAAAAAGAGAAAAGCTTCAGAATTGACGTGATTCGAGACTTTATATAAGGCAAGTGAATTTCTTAACCTTTGTTGAGTATATAGAATCTTGTGCTTCTTGTGTGGGGTGTTGAGAAAGATTGAGGTATTGAGTTAGTGTTGATGTTGTACCAAACTATGTTATTGTGAATTGTGCATTGTATTAAAATAAGGCATTTTCTCATTTTTGTGTAAACATGCCTATTTGCATTGACTTTTGTGACAAGTAATTTGTGGACTGAAAAAGAATGAGAATTAAAAGGATGTACCGTATTCGAGGGATGTGTCGCACGCCGCGACGGATACTATGATTCGAAGGTCATGTCGCACGCTGCGACGAATACTATGATTTGAGGGACGTGTTGCACGCCGCGACGAATACTATGATTCGAGGGTCGTGTCGCACGCCACAACAGATGCATGGACTAGAAGTCCCCCATGGTTCCCTAACTTTGAGACAACAGGTGTGTATCATTAGGTCAGACATGCATCATTTTACTTGACATTGCATTGCATTGCATTACACCTCATTATCATTTATAAACGTGTGAGTGTTTCTTGTGAAACTTGTGATAGATGCACTTGATCCCTGGTGGTGTTGATATATAATAATTGGCGTGGTTATTAAGCTATATGCATTGTGAACGGTTAGGCTGGGCTGATTTTATGCAGGTTGTAGTTGTGGGGGTTTGGTTAGAGTGTTGGGCGTAACTGTATTCTACATTACTTAATTTTGTTTTAGTAGTTCACTTGCTGAGTATCGTGTGTTTGGTACTCACCCCTTGCTACAACAATTTTGTAGGTTGTGAGCCTGGATTATCGTGATACTCTCTACTTTTCCTTGTCTGAGGCTTCTTGTGGAGATTGTGAGAGACAATTGTTTGCCATCCCAGCTGACTTTTTACTCTTATTTATAATTTTGTTCTATTCTAGAGACAATATCATTTGATACTTGTGTTTTCTTTCGAATCTATAGTAATACATTAGAAGCTTGTGCACGTGATAACCAGGTTCTGGGGAATTTTTCATTAAGTTGACTTATCATCTGCAATTGAACTTTCATTTTTTTTTATAATTCCGCATTTTAACGTTATAGTTGGGTTGTCGGCTGACTTGTCTTGATGGGATAAGACGAGTGCCATCACGCCCGATTTTGGGTTGTGACAATTGGTATCAGAGCCTAGGTTCACAGGTCTCACGTGCATACAAGCTGAGTCTAAGTAGAGTTTCAAGGATCGGTACGGAGACATCTGTACTTATCTTTGAGAGGCTATGGAGACTGTTCAGAAACATCCCTTTATTTATTCTCTCTTATCGTGCATAGTTATGTTCGTTGGTACTGATTTATGCCTGTATTCTTTCGACAGATGGCAAGGACTAGAGCTACTGGTTTTGGTGGTAGAGGTGAGGCAGCTCTTGAGGCAGTTATCGAGGCCCCAATTAGAGGTAGGGGTAGAGCTCGAGCCACAGGTCGTGCTCGTGGAGGGAGGAGAGTCGGTTGAGATTTGAGAGTCTGAGGCAGGATGGCTTATCAGTCACCGAGTATGAGACTCGATTCTGTCAATTATCTAGACATGCTATAGCCATTATTCCAAACGAGACAGAGAAACTTCGTAGGTTTGTGAGAGGATTGACCTATTCTATTAGACAAGCAGTGTCTAGAGTATCTAGAGATGGGGCCTCTTTCCAATCTATTGTGAGTGCTGCTAAGGAGGCAAAGCTGATGGAGAGAGAAGAGTTTGGGGACCCTAAGAGGGTCCGTGCATCCGATAAGTTTTCTAGCATCTCATCTGGAGGTAGAGGGTTCTATAGAGGGGGTGGCTTATCCCAGCGTTGAGGACCAGTTCATGCATCATTATCGGCTTTTAGGGGTGGTTAGACACATCGTGGGTTTACGGTGCGAGACAGCTATGGTAGTTCGTTAGGATCCGCACGTCAGTCCCAGAGTCAGAGGTTTTTTTATGGGTGTGGAGATCCTGATCACTTGATACGACAATGTCGCTTATCGGGAGGACAAGGTGGGCTCCATCCCAGATCTTCAGTTCAGACTAGACCACCGACACCACCACCATACAGAGGGCGAGGCAGAGCTCAAACAAATAGAGGTGGCCACATTCCAGGTAGAGGGGCGAGTGGTTCCATAGTCCCACTGAGGGGGGGTAGAGTCATTGCTTAGACAGGCGGTGGTAGGGGACCACATTGCTATACATTTCTAGGGAGGCTAGAGGCAGAGGCTTCTGCAGCAGTCATCACAGGTATTATCCCGATTTATCATCGATCTGCATCTGTATTGTTTGATCCTGGATCTACCTACTCTTATGTGTCATCCTACTTTTCACCTAGATTCGACTTGCTATGTGATCGTATGCCTGTACCCATTCACGTTTCTATACTAGTAGGTAAGCCTTTAGTGGTGGATCGAGTGTATCGATCGAATCTTGTTTCTTTGTCTAGATATGATACTTGGGTAAATATGATTATTCTGGAGATGGTAAATTTTGATGTTATCTTAGGGATGAATTGACTTTCCCCATATCATGCTATTCTTGATTGCTATGCAAAGATGGTGACCTTAGCCATGTCCAGGGTACGAAAAATTGATTGAAAGGGTAATAGTGGTTCTTATCCCAAGCAAAGTCATCTCTTACGTCCATGCTCAGAAATTGATTAATAGGGAGTGTATGTCTTACTTGGCTTTCATTCGAGATACTAATGTTGATCCATCTTCTATGGAGTCTATTCCAATGGTTCAAGAGTTTGTCGATGTGTTTTCTACTGGCCTTCCAGGTGTTCCTCCCAATAGGGATATTGACTTTCCTATTGATCTAGAGCCGGGCACAAAGCCTGGCCACTATTAGCTGCTAACCAAATAATTACATTGCTAACCAAACAGGTCAACATTGTAACTACACCTATTCATATCAAATTCAATTATCAGGAGGTTTTCCAAACTGACCTGTAACAACATATGAATGATTGGGTGGTACCTATACCATAATGTAATTCAAGAACTTCCGAAAAATACTGCAGGATGTCATGAGCATTTTCCGCAGATAACATACATTATAATAGCCTAATTTGTGCGTCTAAAAAGCCCATCCACTAGTTTCTTTCCTGAACACAAAACGCCACGTTTCACCACAAAAATTTATATGCATGATGCATCATACCCCTCAGGAAAAAGACAATTTTTCCTTCTTGATCTGTATAAACATAGCTCCAAAGCTGACTGTGCCAGTAGCAAAACACGCCCTGTTTGAACTATACCTGATTGACCAATTTGACAGCAACGACGAACAGCTTTCATAGAGCTTGCATCTCAAGGTTAGTTTGGTTGACCCCATTTGCAGAGGATGGTCCAGATTCTCGGTTGTCAACAGCAGCATTCATCTCCTGAACAGGTGGAGGGTTAACTATTGTCATTTGCATGGCAGCATTATCTGACAGGCGATTCTTCATCTCCCGGTGCTCCTGGCACAAGGCACACCAGTGCAGGCAGCAATGCACCATGCAGGGATCGCAGGGCGAATTCTGCATGTTAAAAAATTAGTCTATAGCACGAGGTACAATCTGACACAAAAGCCTGTGACTCTGCACATTTACAATATCTGTAGATATGAAATCTGTCGCAGCAGTGAACTCAGGAAGAATTGATGAGGTGCCTAATTGCATTCTCACTCGAAACACATTATATCTAATCAATAATATACTTAAAAATGTTTTTTCAGAAGATCAAAAGAAATTACAGCTTGTTTTGAGAGTTGAGACGGCACAAGTCCAATGCTAATATATATATTTATTTATTTTTGGTCTAGAGCCGCCCACAAAAATTATCGACATGAAATTTCGCTAGAAGAGGTTCTTTTTTATTTTGGTGTATATAAATAACTTTCAATCAATTTAATCAAGGCCAAGAGTCGAGAAACTGAAGACATTTATGCATAACATCAGGTGTGATACAGGAAAAATTGACTACCTTGAGATGATACTTCTTCTGCAGTGACTGACGAACCAGACCAGTGTATATGCCACACATCCACCAACTAAATAATAAACCTTCACAAATGAGGAATGACGTCCTAGGATCAATACCATGAAATGCTGCAGTTGCAGCTGCAACAGCAATTCCACCCTCAATGAAAATGGCATGACAAATGCAAGGAGTAGACCAAGGAGTATCATCTTCTCTTAGCCTCTCAACATTATGTCCAAACAAGACGCATGGACAGAAAAGTCCTCTCCAGCCTATACAGGTAATCAGCAATTAGTGTTAGAAGAAGCATGTCACATAAACTGACACAAGATGCATGCCTCATATTAAGAATCAAGATATGACGCAAATATTTATTCATAGATGCTAGGGAATGCCAGAAATCAAGCCCAACAAAATAGTAAATGACCACAGTACCAGCTTAACAGAAAACAGATTTTTTGCAGATTAAAAAGGTTTCCAACCACTACTTGGAAGATTAATGTCACTTTACTACGAAGAATATGCTCAGCCAGCTTGTATAGTTTCAAATCTAATTCAGATGAATTAATCTAAAGATAATTAATTAGCAGCTTTAGCCCAAGAGTTCATCTCTTAAGACTAGTTTAATGTGTAGTAACCAAAAACCAGATTGGTCATCAAGATCAATAAACACATACTGTGCTCGTGTGAGACCGCCAGCCACTTACAAACAGGCAGACAGACAAACCAATTGGATCTGGAGATTTAACTCTCAGAAAGACCACCTTTGTCTTCCCTTTTTTTCCTAATAGTGGTGCTGTCTGAGTCAGTTATCCCCACTCCCTGATTATTCCATTGGATACCTGCTACCTCTCACCAACACAAGTGGGTAATAACTCTATTGAAATGACAACATCTAGCATTTTTTTGATTATGCTAGGTTGGCCATCCATGAACGCAGGATGCTTTGTGCACCTGGCTGCTTATTTCAGATTTGAACCTTGTCTACAAGGTTTGACCCACCACTCGATTGACCACTAGAACACACCCTTAAATGATTTAAGAAACCACCTTTCTTTTGGTTGACTAAATAAAAACAGGACATGAATGTTTAATGAAGCTACAGATGATGAATCAAGGCAAAGAATATAGTTGTTTTTTGATATTGTGAATCCTGAGTTTTCACAGCTTTCTGTAGCAGACAAGTATTAACTGCGCAGTGTTGCTTACAAAAGAAATAACTCCAACATAAAAAATGCACTATAAAACACCAAGCGAATAGACTATATATATTGCAGATAAATTTGGTTAAATTGGAAGACCATGAAGATAAACACTTCCGAAATATCACATAATGACAGTTTCAGATACCAATCATCTGTCCCAAAGCCATTTCAAGCCTAGTGCAACAAGTAGACTAACAGAATCGGAGCAGACTGCCAATTATTTATAGGGCAATGCTAAGTAAAAAAAAAAGGAGCTTACAGCTATCTTTGTCCTCTGCACATCCAAAAATTCCAGTTGTCCAAGGCTCATCTGCAGGAGGCTCAAAACTCTCAGGCAACGGTTGTCCACACTCATGGCATTTCCGACCAATTAACTGCCCAATCAAGTGGATGACAAATGACATTAGCAATAGAAAGCAAAATAAAGGAGGACGAAACAACAGTACAAGTAACACTAATTATTCCATGTAGAAGTTTGTAAAAAGAGCCAATGAAGTCTGTCAATATTTCACTAAAATCAGCTAATCCAGCCAATTTGCAAACTTTTTGCAAAACCACAAAGAAATTTGTTCGAATGCTTCCGTATGTGCAGCACGTATCCTCCTGTCCATGAAACAAATTCCAAAATAGTATGATACTAGTTGCTCGGACTCTTCACTTTTGGTGCCGCAACCATGTCAACACGACATGGGTGTGGGTGTGGGATTCAAGTGCGATTTTGTCAACTGGTTTTTGGTACTTTGACCAAAATCAATGGGAAAAGTCCGGACAATTTTAATGGTTTCTACAGCCAATACAAAAGCTAAGGTGAAATTAGAGAAAATAAAATACCTTTCATATAGAAATTTCTCTGTCACTCATTTTGCTTTAATCTCCTTCCAAGATTCTCCTCAAGTTCTCCACATAGTATCTCACAATTAATGTTTTATCACTCTATTCTTAGATGTTTTTAGACAAATCCCCACACCTGTATCCTATGTTACTCAATCTCTTCCAAAATGCCAACGAGTGCGAGTTGGATTCGCCAAAAGTAGCATATTTTTAGAGAATCCGACATGGGTGTGGTATCAAAAGTAAAGAGTCGCAACTTAGCCCGTATCCACACATGGATCCACATCCCCGAATCTTAAAAATTAGATCATGAAGGATCCAACCTCTAGATTTGCACCCGTATTGAACACCCACAATCGAATCCGAGCAACATACTTAGGATACAACTTTAAAATATATGCATCTTATGACCACGCATATCCACTATGCAATTTCAATTTAGGGATTTACTCCCAAAATGGAAGTTACAAACAGAAAAAAAAAATTGAACTTAGATCAGAAAATGACTCGTAAACTTTATTATGGCCGTCCCTCAGTAACGATATTTAATTAGGAAATTTTGCTGGACGTTAAAAATAATGAATCGACGTTGACTACATACTGCTTTTTGGCAACCTTCTCAACAACTAAGAGAAATACAATTTCTTATTTCTGTCTTATTTCGCCCTACAATAAACCAATAAACAAAGCAAACTAGGCGGTTCGACCAAAATGAATTCTTGTTTTGACTAAATAGTTATGGATGACTTGACAATTCCAATTTGAATCGACCAAATGTTCCCCTTGAATAGAAAAAGAATGAATTGGTCTTTTTTTTTGGTTCAATCATTGGATAGGAGGGAAAGACAAGTAGTAAAATTATTCCCGCAGAAAGCCGTTCCTGCCAAGGCTGTAGCCAAAAATGGATCGCCCCTCAAAACGGGTCAAGTTACATTTTAGAACGGGTTTAAATAATTGGATACTGGATGAAATTGAATTACTTGTGGCGTACATCTTCTGATGTTAACAAGAGGAATTGTCAGTGTTGTTTTAGCCAGCAAAAATGGATGCTATTCTGTAAAAAAACTACTACTCTCTGCAAACCAAGGAGCTGGGAGATCACCTGGCCTTAAGACGTAATATGGAAAGCAAAAGGCTACAACCAAAGCAGCTTGCTGTGGATGGTTAGCAGGAAAAAAGGGCTTGTCTAACCCAAGTAGCATTATAGAGATGAGCTTACTCACTTTGCACTAGGTAATTTTATGTATGGAGATTCACTGAAAACCAGCAACCGTCTCCCCTTTCATTGCAAATTCAATTGGCAGATTTGGTCTTTCCTCTTGAATATTTTTTGGAGCTCTTTAGATGATGCCCCAAGATGTGAGAAGTTTACTATCTTACTGGCATGGAGAAAGAATTGAGAAGGAAAGAAGGAAACTTTTAACACTATCCACTATAAATCATGTGGATCATATGGTTCGAGAAGGAAGAACAAATAGTACGAGGAAAGGATGCGACATTCTCCTTTTGTAAAGTACAGATGTCTAAACTCCCTGTATTCATGGTGTAGACATACTACGCAGGACAACACAGCCTTCTTATGGAATTCTTGGAAGCTATGATGCTCTAACTATTAAGATTAACCTGACACACCCTTTTGTACCTTTTTTAGTACCTCCTTGGAACAATTTAGAGGATGTTTGGATAGGCTTATTTTTAGGTGCATTTGACTTTTAATTGAGGTGTTGAGCAAAGACACAATATTTTTTTGATAAAGAGCAAAGACACAATATTTTTGGCTTAAAAAGTACCAAGGGCCAAAAGTCAAGACTTTTAAGTCACTTTAAAAAAAAAAAAAAAAAAAAAAAAACCACACCCCCTTATAAAATTGTCCCCATTCAAAAAAAAACTTTTAATTGAAAATACAATAACAACTAA
>JAOTQR010000069.1:16341771-16356792 GCA_025774065.1 Solanum ossicruentum | reverse complement strand
TGTGTGTGGGTGGGGGGGGGTGTGGGGGAGGTTCGAAAGTGGAAGCAGTAGGAAATGGTTATTGCTTGATATAGGCAATGAGATAAAGAACATTGGCAAGACCAGTAAGCAGGGAACGAAGGAAGCATAAATATTTTATTAGAGGCGAGAGAAACGAGAAGCAGGAAGAGAAAGGGTGGTAGCAATGTAATATAAGATGAGATATTTAGAGTATCCTAAATGGTCACCAAGCATTAGGAATATCCAACAAAACACATCTTTATTTTTGTAGGACAATTAAGGGTGGCTGTTGGGCGGGTAAAAAAGGGTCAATACCTCACCGAACCCAAATTTGCTTGGGTAGAATGGGTCATAATCTAACCCACCCACATTTTATTAAGTTTTAATTATTTTATTTGTTTTTTTTAAATTTTCGTACCTAATTAAATTACTTTTTCCTTTATTATGATTATATGTAACATCAAATTACAGAAGAAGCCTTTAAAATATTTTGATAGGATCTCTCATTAGTCAATCTAGCATAGCAATCCAATTTTTAAGGGATTGAAATAGTGGGCTAAAATGAGTTGAGCTAATATGGGCGAGCTAATAACCCAGCCAAACTTAATCAGATAGGCCGATTGGATAGACTGAGTTTGATTTTGCTACCTCTAAGTACAATAATGTCACTCAACTATCAATATTTTCCTCAAAAATACTGAACACTTCAAAAGTTTTCTTCTCACCTAGTTGGCATGACATGTCATTAAAATCTCATTGTTTAAATATTAAATTTATTTCACTTATTAAACTCATTTAATGAACTCATATTTTATACCCGATCAAACATGACGCGGTTCAAAATTTGCAAAGGAATCCTAATTATAGTATTAAAAATCTATTGCTAAAAAATTGTTTGTTAATTAACAAAGACAAAGATGGTTTATTCATTTGCTTAGTTTATAAGCATGGTAGCTTAACTAAAATGTAAAACAATTATTTTCCTGAAACTCCAGCTAGCTGTGATCCTAATTAAATAAGAAATCAAGTTATAAGTAAGAACTTGGATTTAATTTTTTAAAATGGGTTACAGGGTCAGAAACCATTGGAGTTGGGTATTTTTTAATAAATAGGTGAATTTTAGATTTAATACTACTGACAAATTTAGAAAATGCCAAGTTACTATTTTAAAGACTCAAAATTTACCCAAGCTGCTTTGTTAGTTTGAGGGAATATGAGCTAAAATAATGTGATGGAATTTTCAAATCTAAACATTAATGGACAATATGACATCGAAGGGTGTAGGGCCTAGTGGTCAATGAGATGGATGAGAATGGGGAGGTCTCAAGTTCAAATCCTAGCAAGGACAAAAATACTAGATAATTTTTTCTCCTCTGTCCTAACCTTGTTCCAGACCCCGCTTGTGGGATTCTACTGGGTATGTGTGTCGTCGTCGTCGTTGTTGTCCTAACCTTGTTGGATAGATAAGGTATCTTGTGGCATTAGTTGAGGTGTATGCAAGTTGATCCCAATACCGTGGTTATCCCAAAAAAAGATAAGCAAACCATATGGGTCATTTTCAATACATTAGGTGTATTTCTTGATCCTTTTCTGTATAAAGTATGATTTTGGTTCAATGAATATGATCTTTGGTTAAACATATTGTGACTTAATAGAAAGTATGATTTGATTCGTTTGTCATTTATTAACCGGACCATGTTTGATTTGGTATGAGTATGAATTTGGTTAAATGTGTTTGATGAGTTAAATAAGCTCATTATTTATTTATTTTTTTTGACAAAAAAAATGAGACTTTAATGATATGACATACCAGATAGGAAAGAAGGAGATTTTTGAAGTATTTAGAGCCTGTTTGGATTGACTTTTCACTTTTGACTAATAAGCCGAAAGCCATAAGATAGAATTTCTAACTTAAGCCTTTTGACTTGTTTTTAGTATTTTAGCTTAAAATAAAGTGCTTATAAGCACTTTTTAAGTCACCTAAACACTCCAAAAGTGCTTAAAATTGTTTCGGCTTAAAAGCACTTAACATAAGTAATAGTTGAGAGATTCATTGTCTAAAAGAAACAAAAAAGTGGTTTTAATAGGATATTCTCAAATACTTGAGTGATCACTCAGGGAATTAACTTGGGGGTTGAGAGGGGAACATTTATAACAAAAAATGAAATGTATATTGCTACTTCTGCCACCTGGAAACTATTACAGGAGCTTCCAGCATAAGTTAACTGTTAGCCATTCAGCTGGATACTGCCAGCACATACTGCAAAACTTTTCTCACAATGTTGCATAAAATTAGAGAAATACAACATGGAAGCTGAAAACTAGATCATAACATAAACTAGAACAAAAAACAACCAAGACTCACTAAGAAAAAGCCATAAGATGTTAACCAAGATGCAAGAGATCTGAAGCAACTTTATCACTTAAATTTGAATTCTACAGCACTACTCCTTGCAATCTGAACTGCACCATCTTTTAACGTACATTAGCTACTGCATCAGTTTGGATAGATAAACAAACAAAGATAAAGTATGATGCTTACCACAGACACTCAAAAGCCAAAATTGACCTGTTGATCTTTATGATAATAGTAATATTTATGAACTTTGCACTTCAGCCCCAATTACTCTCATCTTTCAACGCAAGGAGAAGGGATCAAATAACAAAATTGGCAAAGACAAAAAAATATGCTAAAGATGAGAAAAATAACCCCAAAGAAAGATTGAAAGAGGCCTTTTCTCACCAAAGTCACCATTAACTAAATTTCCTTCTGTACCAATTACCAACAAGGTAAACCATACTTACGGATTGTATTAACATATTCAAGAGCAACAAGTATGATCACTGCTTACCACTTTATATTGCATCTAGCCCCTAAAATCAACATTGGCTTTTCTCCAGAATTAAATTACATTCCCCCCTGTGACTTATTACCATGTGTAATATTACAGGTAAATTTATTCAGCTCCCTTAATAACCACCAGATATAATCCTAAAAGCTAAGTTCTTCTATTTTTGAGAGCTCAAACTCAGAGTTGTTGCAAGATTAACAGGTTAGACGTGTTATATCATCATAGCTTGAATGTAAAATTCAGAATTTGTGATGAACAAAATGAAGGTCTTGCTTGACCAAGCTTCAGCTTAGCTGGAGCTAGATGTTAATTGGCTACGATCTATTGCAATCAGGCTGTGCAAATATAAAACTCAAAGTCCCTTTACTTGTTCCTTGTATAGGTGCATATGCATTAAACTGATGAGCTGAGGATTAGATGGACTCAAGTACAATTTCCAATGTAAGGATCATACTGATGCATTTTGAATAGAAACATAATGTACCAAAGAGAGATGAAAGTGAGAGAATCCAGCTGCCTGTTAGTGCTTAAAATCACTTGCTCATGGAAGGAATGGACATTTTGGCCTCTTTAGTCAAACAAATAAGCTTTCCCCTTACTACTTCTTCTTAGAAATACATTGAAATGAGAAAAGCATCAATAATGGAGTAACATATGTACAAAATCCTGGTCCTGTTGACGCCAAAATCCTATCAAAGTTGTAAGTTGGTTTGATCCTTCTAAGCACGCAATTTCGAAAAGGTAAACTAAGAACACTACCAATATAAATGTTTGTTATTAGGACTTCTAAAGTAGTGGTAAAGCTTGCGTACATTATACCTTCTCCAGACCCTACTTTGTGGGATTACATTTGTTGTTGATGTTCGTAAGTCTTACATTTGAATTTGTCTAAATACCACAATTAAACAAGAAATGTAGCTCTAATTGAGTTATTAAAATTAAATTCTAGAACTTTTTCTGCCTATAAATAGTTCTAAAACCTCTGCAATGAAATCCTTCATCATCTAAAATGAGGCTAATGTTGAACTGCAAATTCGGTCATATCAGATAAAGTTGGATCAAAAAACAAGCAAACCTCGCAGCAATGACACTTAGGGTGCGCCTATGTTGTCCAACTTCTATGCACAGATTTATCACATACCTGTGCCTTTGTATTGCAGCGGACTGTCTAGTGTATTAGTTGAGGATCGTGCAAGCTAGCTAATTAGAAGAAAAAATTACAATCAATGTTCACCAGGGACTCGAAATGCAACCACAGGATCATGTTATCAGACCAATCACCGCCTATACCGAGTTTCTGATGCGTTCAGTATACTGCTAGTCACTTTGATCTAACGCTTTTTGCTACACTAGGCACAGTAGCTAAGTCTGAAATATACGAACTCCAAAATAGATTAAATAATAACTTAACTATCCATTTTGCACAGATGAAAGACAGAACAAAACCTGAGGGACATCAATAGGCTGATTAAGCTCGCCTGGCTTAATATCCTCGCGAGGCGCTTGATCTTTCGTCAACTTCACATACCTCGACGGATTTCCTCCTTCCGCCATCTGATCTGCAAAACTATACCACAAAAAGAATAATCAAATTTCAGCAACAAAAGAGAATTTGTCTTGAAAATGAAGATTCAAATCGTACCTTGCGACAGATTCTTCGTGCCGTCGAAAGAGTGTGGGGGTCAAACGAGGTAAAGCGTAACTGCTAAGTATTAAGAGAGGGAAATGAGTGAAGGCTGGGATTCGGTAAGGGCGGGATTACTTTATCTTCTTGTAGATCTTCCGGCGTTAATTACAACGGGAAAATCGCTTGCTTCATTCTTTTGGGACTTCTCCTTGGTTCGGCAGGAACGCCGACTCTTTTGCGTGTTTATTCATAAAAAATATTGAGCCAATTAGCTACAGCCACGGCATGTACACTTCCTATAAGTTGTGTCACACTGGAGTTCTTTCTTTTCGTGCCAATTTTTTGGTTGGTTTTTACTTCTTCTTTTTTTAAGTCTCAAAGGAATAACAAAGTTGATATATTCAATAATAATTTAAATCATTAGTATTGATTTTTTGAAAAATTAATACTTCAAACTACGCGCTCAATTTAACATTATTACATAATTGAAAAGTGTAACCTATAAGATTTTGATTGATTTTTATAAAACTTTTACTGCATTAATTTTTTTAATAAATTTATTGGTATAACTAATATTAAACTTTTTGAAAATATTTCTTCATATCAATTTCATTTGAATAATTTTTTCGTCGAACACAACATTGTATTAACATTTTTATAGAACTTTGATAAATACATTTTGTTAGTGAAAATTACAAATAACAATTGAAAAAGTAAAAGATGAAAGACAAAAAATTTCAGGCTAAGGCGCGAATATCTTGTTTTTTTTAGGGAGATTAAAGCTCACTGTAGCAAATGTTTTCACTGATCCAGTAGTATTCTTCTTGACTTGTCCTCTCCAGGATATAACAGTCTTGTCCTCTCCATGATATAACAGTCTTATTACAAAAGTGTAATTCAAGACAAGAGTTGAGTCTCAAACTTGATAAAAAAAAACACATTCCTCCAACTAATAAGAACTCTCTTTTTGACAAACTTTATACACTTTATATTTTGCGTCTTATGTTGTATATCCAAAATAAATGAAAACCATCACTATTTATAGTTATGAAAATCTTTCATACAATGAATAGAAAGATAATAAAATAGTTAATAGAAAAAATAAATAGCTTAGAGGTTATTTATGTTACAAGGTGTAATGGTAGAGTAATAAGAGATAATTGTGAGAGCAACAACTGCCCCCAACGTGCACAAGAAATGTTGTGACCTAATGGGCATAACTGCAATAACATGAGCAATAAATCCAAATTGGAATAATGCCACAAGCGGCCACAAAGTAATGGCTACTAAATGTTAGCAAACAAAAGGAATTGATACATATTATAATATTAAAGTGTAACCAATAATTTCTCACTCATTTTAATATTATAGTAAGTCTATCAACTAAAGAATGATTACTATATATAATGAACGTGTTTTTGTATTGAACCTCCACTTAGTCAAACAACAACTTTTACTTTAGAGTCGTAGTGATCTCACACTTGAATTATGATGACTGTTTAATGAAAACAAAATATTATTATCCGTACATAATAATCAAGATGTTGATATGAACTCAGTAGCCAGTACATAACGGTCTTATGTTATCCGGTTTCATGAGTGTATTTGAGAATACGCCCAATTCTCATTAGAAGCGGCCTACTTCCACACTTGCATACGTGAAATCTATTAAGAGTGCTCCTGTAAAATTAACACTCCACCCATACAGATTACAAATTTTCGTTAAGAGTTTTTTAAACTCAAACCTCCACATTCACTACAAGGAATAATGCATCACATCATAGGGAGGGAATAAAATAGTGAAATTTTCATAAACAGACACCTAATGAAACTTAATAGGAAAAATAGCTATGATTTATAAAATTACGTTTCATAACTATAGTCATGAAATTTCTTTTGTATAAATTGGATATTTGCTAAGATATTATACAAAATATATTTACACCTCAATTAATAAATTGCTATATTTTCGTTGATTATCATGAAAAACGATTCCATAATTTATGGAAGTCGAATGTAATTAGATTTCCTAGCCTAAAGTGCCTCTATCTACCCAAAAAAAACGCCATTGTTATCTGGTTGCCAGTAAATCAAATAGAAAACGACATAATTTTCTGTATTATCATACGAAAATTAGGTGAGAGAAATTGTGATTTCATTGATACACGTTTATTCATTCTAATTTGTATATTATACGAATTAATGTTGCTATCTAAATCAATATACTTTATTTTTGCATAAATTATCCTCCCGTTCTTTTATGTTTTTTGATGTGTAAATATTTGTGTATGTACACAGTTAGTAGTTTTGTGTGTGTGAATGTTATCGAATACAATAATTTATGTGTGCGTGTATACATCTGTTAGTTTTAATTGTGCTTACATACAATTTCTGTTTGTATTCTTCACTTATATGTATATAATATGCTCATGCATAATTATAATACACATTTTTTGTTATATTTTGACTTTGTCTTTGTTTTGTATAATAATTAGTATTTAGTCCTATTATGTCATTATGTTTGTATGGACGGATGATTTTTTCTACCGATTATTATATTTATGTTGTATAATTTGTATATGTGATAATTTTGAATAATTAGCTGTTGTATATGTAGACATTATTAGCTCTATGTGTGTGAATATTATTGAAGTAATAATTTTTTTTTTTTGGTATAAGGCAATGGCCGTAATTGTGTTTTTGGTGATGCACTCGGGAAGCTAAGATGATGAAATTTTATGTGGTCTATGTTTTGGAGGAAGTTTGAAAAAAAATTAAAATCAAGAACCTGTGAAAATAATTAACTGCATGAGTGATCATAGGAGACAAATTAGGGAATTTACGGAAAGGGAAATCAGATTTTTATATATATGAGAGAGAAAGTAAGATTTGGAAGATGATGAGTCTTATACAAAAAGTAAGTGGGTTCCATAATTTCTTGTAACCAGTCTCATTAAACAGTAGTTATGAAAAGTAATTTTATTAAACTATAGCTGAATTTTGTTATTTACTAATAAATGTTTGCTTAGTTACGTAATTTTTTCAATAAAAAAATAGTGCATTTTTTACAACAAGTTATCATATGATTCGTTTTTCCTATTGAACCTGATTGTAGGATCTTTAGTCCCCAAATTGGATTTCCTCATATATGACTCAAGAATTTATAGGCTTCAATCTCATTCCCCTCGATATACTCCAGACCTTTTCTCTTATTAAGGCCTTAGTAAGAGGATTTGCAACATCATCACAAGATTTTCCATAATCAATATTAATGGCGCCACTTGTCAAATATGATCTTACATTGATGTGCTTTCTTCTTATAGGTCTGAATTTACTGTTATAATAACGATTTTGAACTCTATTGATTGCAGTCATAACAATTAAAAGTTTAATGGATGTAATTCTAATTACCTATAATGACCCCCAGTTTAGGAGTCTTGAGTACAGAAAAATTAGCAAAAAAAATAACTTGAAGTTTGGTTTACGAGGTGACTTACGGCCCGTAAGTTGATATACGGCCCGTAGATCCTGTTCTTAAACATAAAACATCAAGAAGGGAAAAGTTTTCAAGTGTGGGGTAACACCATGAACCAAGTGATGACCCGTATATGGTTTCGTGAGAAGGACCCTAGACATGAAAGGAATTTAGAGAATTTTGAAGGATGTCCTACAAGTTATCAGACGGCCCATAAAATGGGATACTACCCGTAAATGTTCATCGTTCAATGAGGTCAAGAATAAGATAAAAAATGGCTAAATGTGGAAGGACTCAACAAGTCCAACTACTGCCAGTGAATAATTATACGGCTCGTAACATGTTTCCGTGATTTTGAGTCCAACAAAGTCAATTTTCAAATGTAAATGAAGGGACTTACGGCCCGTAATCATGGTCTCATAGGCCGATCCTAACAATTTTAATGAGGGATAGTTTTGTCATTCCATTCTTTTTATTCCTAAATTACATCATTTTGGGATGGAAAAGGGAACCTATATCAGCCTTCAAGTCCTAGAATCACCCTTCATTCTCGCATTCTTTCAATTGCAAATTGCTAAGGCAAGAAACTCTCAAGAACAAGACTAGGGTTTCTAAGATTTCTTCCTCAAAGGGTTAAATTTCATTTCTCTCTAGTTTCTCTAGGTATGTTAGTTGATTTATGGGCTAATAATAGGATATGTTATGACGGTTTGTTTTGTCATGAAATAGATATAATGTTGTGCGTATATCACCTAGGGTTACTCTATGACTAGGCAATTTTTTTAAAAAAAAATACTTTAGGCCCTCAATTTTATCAAGAATACATTATGTGTTTTTTTTAAGGAAAATTTATTGTTCAAGATAAAAATAAATACAATCTCATTTTATAAATTCATATTATTTTATTCTATTTAACCCTTTTCAAATAGAAAAAATATTGTTTTAATTTCTTATATCCTGCCTAACAACACTCGCATTATTTTATTCTCTATAGCTCTTTCTTTTTAAAAAAAATTTTGAAACGTTAGAGTAGACTATCAAAATAAATCACTTGTTGAAAAGTATTGAACAAACAAAATAAATTACAAATTTCTTTTTAGTCCTTCTTAGATTTTCAAGCATTGCAACAAGCATATTAAAGTGAAATATGTCAAAATTATCAACTTCTTGAATGAGATTCTATTAGAGAAATCTTAGTTGCTTAATTGGTTGGTTAATAAGGTGAGAGTTCAATTATCTACATTGTAATTCCCCTTCCCATTTCTTCCTCCCCTACCCCCAATTTTATATTAAAAAAATAAATTTAAAAAAAAAGAAAGAAAGAATGAGATACTACTAATGAGATACTACTATTCTAACTTTATTATTTTTATCTAAAATTTATTAACCAATTGCTTATACAATTATGTTTACAATTCTTATAATGATTGCTTTAGCAAAAGAGTACTTTTTACCATCGAAATTGACAAACTTTTACCTAAAACTATGACAAAAATTAACAAAACGTAAATTATAAAAATATTATTACTTATTTTGCATCTAAAAGAAAGGAAAATTTACAAAAACGCCAATTTTTTCTCCAAAAATTACAGATGTTCTTTTTCAATTATCATTCTATCAATTTAATTACAAATATACCAACTTTAAAAAGCGAGTGCAAGCAAGAAAAGAAATAATTTGATTGGTTGATTAAACCCACATGAATGACCCTTGATTGATGGTTCTATCTCAGCTGCCTCGCCAAGCACCATTTCCCTATGTTTGCACCTCCATATTTTTAATTTTGTTCAGGAAAAAACATTTGAAAAAGTTAATTTTTAACATTACACAAGTTTTTTTTTTATCTCAAACCCTTCCCATCTATCACCCTTCTATGCAAATCTTTCCCATTCTACAAGAAAAATATTCATTGAAGAAAACGGTTGATCAAAGTTCTTGACTACAATTCAGTAAAAAATTTTAGGTTAGTGTAACGCTTTTTTATTGCATTAAAATATAAAGTTTCAATTGTTTGAATGATTTCAAATTCCTACTGTTTATTTTTAAAATTTTCTCTATATTTGTGTAGTTTCTTCCATAAAGGAAAAGGAAGAATAAATATGCAAGTTACACCTACTCTAAAAAGTCCAAGATTTCAAAAAAAGGATATTAATCCTTATTGTTGTTCTAGACCATCTTTTGAGTTAAATGCATACACCTCTTCACAACCAAAAAAATGATGATGGTTTGGTTGTTAGTCAAGAGAAGGATGCTCAGAATAGCAAGGGTAATATAGGTGTCAAAAACAAGAGCAAGGAGCCTATGAATGAGCGTAATTTATCACACGATAGTAACTTTGAGGACGAAATCCCATTGTCAAAAAGACAAAAGATGAACAAAGGTGCAAATTCATCCACATTAGTCAAAGTGAAGGTATATTTTTTGGGTATAGTTTTTTTATTTTCTTGCACGTGTGAATTTATTTTTTTAATAATTTTGGGGGGTAGCAAAGTGATGAATGCATTCGGTTCCTAAAAGAAAAACAATGTGAAGAGAAGAATCAACAAATTCGAAGTTGACCCACAACTATATTTTTATAGTTACTATTTTTTGTGTATTTTATGATTTGTATTATTTTTTTGGGTGTTGATAGTTTAGGTTTTCTTTTCTATGTATTGTTGGAACATTTCAGATAAAGGAAAAGTTGTCACATTGGTGTTCGTGTAAAAATGGCAGTATGTTTGACGAAGTAAGAGTGTTTTTATCAAAGTATGATTTGTTTGATAAGTTTAAAAGTAGCTCATTTGAGTATTTATTTGATCTCGCTCCCATGAATGTTCAAGCACAATTTATTAGAGTCCTGATTTATCATCTGACAAACAAGAATGATATTGGTGAAGTGTTTGTTATTTTATTTTAATGGGAAGAAACTATGTTTTGGTCTTAGAGAGTTAAGGGTTGTCATTGGGTTTAAGTATGGCAGAGTAGACGAATATACTCATGATTTGATTGGTAAATCAAAATTTGTGGAGCGATACTTCCCCATGGCATATCACAAGGGTGTCGAGAAGCACTATATGATCAGTGTGTTTAAGGCTTGTGAGTTTGATCCAAGGATGTGTATAACATTGCAGTTATTTACTTCATTAGTATATATATTTTGTCCTCTCCACCGAAGAAATATTTTTGTCCTGTTAGATCATTTTTTGTTGGTGGAATCTAGATGTTACACCACGTACCCTAGGGTAGACGTTCGATTTTTGACTTCAGGGATTCTTTCGTCCGTCAACTTAAGGAAGCCCCAGACTATGTTAAGTTTTGTGAGTTTCCCTTGGCAATGCAATTATGATTTTATGAATGTTATAACAAAATGAATGATGCTATCGTTGCTCGTTGAGCTCATCAGATTCCCCGATTATTTAACTAGACAACTTCATTCAAAAGGTTGTATTTTGATAAGCTGTTGACCGAAATATTTAGGCGTTATGGCAATCAAATGATTCTAATTTTAGAAGTTTAATATTATCGGCCAATTCCTACTCATTATTCATACTAATAGTTTTTTTTAATTAATTTTGTAGTACAAGTTTCAAGATTTTCGTTTTACTGTAGAAGATTTGGCTGCTTTTAAAGTGGAGCAGCTTGAGGATTCCAGCTCTGTTGATTGTAATGTATCATATGCTAGAGTTGAGTATAACGATGATGTTGTTGCCAGAAATTTTAAAAAAGTTTGCTGGGGAGTTTGTGCTGGTTAGTATATTAATAACTGTGATCTTACACTTTTTAGTTTCATTTTTTATAATTAGACTGAGATTATATTTTCGTTGGTGCGGAATGAGTTCAAAGCTTTAGAGGTCAAGGTTGAAGGTCAAATTGGGAAACTAAAAGCGTACATGGATGGCTGTTTCAGTAATATACTTAATGAGATTAAGTTGTTACAAAGTCAAGGATCAAAGGAAAAAAAAGTTGGTGACGAGAAGCTATCCTTGTAATTTACGTATATGTGTTTAGAACATTTTATGATTTTTAATGGGGGACGTGAATAGAGTGTGGTATTCTAGCCTATATTTTGGGAAAAATTTGTTGTTCCTTTTGAATGTTATTGATGTTGGTGCAATATAATTTTTATTTTCCCATGTATTAACATTATCGTGCAACTATTATTTTATTTAAAAAATTATTTATTCATTTTTCCATGTGGTTAGTTCACAAATGCAAAATTCTAATCGTTATTTCTAAAATCATTGTCTGGGGATGAGGTTGTTATATAAAGGAAAAGAAACAAAAAAAGTTGGGACATGGCCCTCAATCTATATACCATGTTAGGGTATGTTAAGCATGTTGCCCATGATGATAATTAATAACTTAGCATATGAGTTGGTTGTTGCCTCTTAAAAGTTAAAGATATTCTTGGTGATATTTATCAGTGAAATATCTGTGTATGTTATATGGTAAATGCATTATTTTTACTAGTGTTTATCCATTTATTAAAGTTAGATTAAAATATTGGTTGGATACTATACTTTGTATTTATATGGTAATCCTAGAATAATTATTACGTAATTTATATGTTTAGCTCATTATGTAGTGATATTGTTGATGCATATAGTTGTTTATGGCAAATTCGTTAGCCTCATTGTTGACACCCAATTTTTACCCTCCACGATGTCAAATTAATCGTTTAATCCTTATTTTTGTTTTAATTATTTTAAACCATTATTTAAAAAAAAAAAATCTTTAGTGGGCGCGTGAAGGCCACGCGCCCCAATTCCTTTTCTTTCTCCCGGACAATCCCCTTTCCCCCATTACCCTGCAGACCTCCTTCACCTTCTCCTTTCCATCTTCTTCTTCGCAAATCACAAAAAAAAAAACCCAAACTCAAACTTTCTCCATTTCTATTTCCTTCAACCTTCCGCTTCTTCTTCTTCGTCTCCCTTTTTCCTCAAAACCGAAAACCCTAAAATCAACGCCAACCTGACAACTCTTTTTTTTCTCTTCAACGTTCCACTCAACGATATCTTCTTCAGATTTTTATTCCGTAATTAACGGATGTGAAGTTGGAAATATTGATTTCCAAGATTCGAAATTCAAATTTATCAAAATTTCTCAAATCCGATCTAATTTATTCCATTTTTAAACCCTAGTCGTTCCCTATAAATTGGACCTTCTTCTCATTGTTTGGGTAGTCGTTCGAAACCTCGAAAACCCCTAGAAAACATCAATCGAATTTGGTAGCGAGTCAACAGATCGAGAATTCGAAAAACCTAGCAAAAACTACCCGATTTTAGTTATTTTGGTTTCAAAAACCTCACATCGATTCCCAGAAACTCGTCAGAGTTCTTGTTCGAAGCAGATAAATTCGAATCTTTGGTGGTGTCGAAGCTTCGTCGAGCTCGTCGCTGTCCCAGTTCGCTGCCCCGACAAAGGTAATACTCCTATCTCACTTCTTATTTTGACTTTCACATGTTATAGTGGAATGTAAATCTTATAGCTACCTCGAAGTTGTCATTTGTTTGCTTTGGATGAACCCGCTGTATTGTGACGGATGGATGTCTAGGCAATGTCATTTGGTCGTTAAGACATTCCTAGGCTTGTGTTATGATAATGTTCTGAGTTAGCTGTTGAATTCTTGGTTTCTCTGCTTAATGTTCCATCGCTTCTTAATTAGTTTCAAACTCTTACTAGTTAAAACATTACGAACCAATTTGAATTGTGTTGCAGCATCTTCTTTATGTTACGGTAATAAAATTCTTAAGTGCAAATCTTTAGATTGCCTTATTTCAAACTCGCTGTTGTAGTGATGCTTTTGCAGCATTTCTCTTGTCAATTTGAATGCCATGCTTTCAAGTTATTTGTTCACTAATAAAAAATGATCTTAAAACACGGTTTCGACATATATGTTTAAATTTGGTCACTGGAAGATGCCGTCCATTTTCTGTTTTGTTAAAATTGCTTCACTGTTTTACTTGATTTTGATCCTCTCCTTACTTATGTTGTCTCGAATTAGCTGCAAATTTCGTGTTTCAACGAATGTTGCGTTTTAGATGTCTTTAAGTTTCCTCTGGTCAACTTGTTGTGGTGGTTTAATGTTAATTGATTGATGCATTTTCCAGGTCTTAGTTTCCGTCCAAGTCATGTTCTATCCGGTCGATTTCAGTTTTTCCCACTGAGTGACGTCCCAATATCTTATTCACTGTCTGCTTTGAAATTTTAAAGAGAAGTTTTGGTACATGTGTGTATTCCCCAGTAAAAATAGTCTAGAGTTCATGAAAAGTTGTGTCTCAGTCTTTCGTTTCTGTTTTAGATTTCAGTCTTGATATATAACTGGCCCAGCATGCTACATCTTGTTTCGAGATCTGTTTCGATGTATTAAGATGAATTTGTTTTCCTTATAGAGATAGCTTGTTTAACTATTTGTTGGGGTCATTTCTGCTTCCTGTTTTGGCCTGATGCTTTACAAAACTCAGTCTTGGGTCATAAATCATCATCTTGAGCCATGAATGTTAAAATTCCAGCTTTATTTGCATTGTTATCTGTATGTCTACTCCCTTTGTTCAAACCAACCTTCTAAAATTTCCTAATCTGTTAAAAGCTTTGACTGGTTTAGTTACCTTATGCTTTGCATCTTCCTCTAATATGTAAACTAAAAGTCAAGTTTTCTTTGTTTAAAGGTCATTGTTATGAGCCATTTTAATCCTGTTTTTTGATTAATTGTTGGTTTGTTGTTTAGTATGTAGAAGTTAGATGTTCAGGTATTCCATGGATTGGTTGCCATTTTCTTTTATTGTTTTTCATCCTCATGTTATAGTTGGGAAGTTTTCCCCTGTTTCTGTCTCAGTTTATCATTTTCGAACTACAATGTCTTGGGTCGTCGTCCCTTTTAATCATGTTTGTTCTAATTTCACATTAAGCATGAACCTGTTAGGTTGTTCAGTTTTCTCTTGTGATAATGGTTGTTTCAAAGTTTGTCTCCTCCTATGAATATAGTCTACTGTCAAGGTAACTATGATATTGTAACTGTGATACTGTTTACTTTTATCTATCTCTGTTGGAGAGTACTAACCAGCTTAAGATGTTGCCATTGATCT
>JAOTQR010000069.1:16329620-16339849 GCA_025774065.1 Solanum ossicruentum | reverse complement strand
TCACCAAGCTCCAGGTTGCTTCGGGGCTTGTATGCATTTAGAGTTTATGTTCATATTGTACAGTTAGTTGAGGCGGGTGCCGGTCCGCCCTAACGGGATTCGGGGCGTGACAAAAGATATCTATCTATCTATATATATATATATATTGCTTATGATTATGCATTTTGAACATATTGACTTATGTCTTGTTGCATTGCATCCCACATACTTAGTACATTCAAATATACTAACGCATACTCTATGCTTACATGATATTACTATGTAGGGACTGGAGCTCCTTTTGATCATCTTCCACATGGCTAGTTCGGTACTTCGGAGATAAGCATTGGTAAGTCCTCAAGTCCGAGGACACTATCTACATTACTCTTATTATTTTGAGACTTTATTATGTTGGATACTTGTTATTATGAGGGTGAGCCCGAAAAGTGTCTTGTCCCCCGCTCCATTCCAAGTTTGGATATTATAATATACTTGTGCTATGAACTTGACTCTTATATGCTTTTATGATTATTAAAAACTTCCCTTATTCCCGTTTCACCTTTTTATTATATCTATTGTTGTTTATTTTGCTTTCACGACAAAGGATGTGTGATTGATATGCTAAGAGGCTTGTTTGAGGTCCCTTCGGGTTCCCATGCACCGTGTCACGTTTAGGTCCTAGGCTTGGGTTGTGACATTTGACATAAAAGTATTTTGTTAGTTCTTTTGTTTTGAATTTAGAACTTATGTTATATTTTTACTTTCGTTTGTTATTGGAGTGTTGACTTAATATTTTTATATTGAAGCAATCTTTTTAAGTTAAACTAGATAGATTATCTTGTTGTGTAATATTTTAATAATTTTATGACGCTATACTTATAATATTTAATCTTTTCTCAGACATACATTTCATGATGTTTGTAGAAATCTTGTATTTTTAGTTTGCATAATTAATTTAATTAAAATATATTAATTTGAAAAATATAGATTGATTTTTTGTTTTTATAATATTAGTCAAGAATATATTAATATATTTTCAAAAGATAATATATATCTTAAATATTTAATTTAATATTATTTATAAAGGCCCTTATTTATCTAATATAAGTTTTTAACTTTAGATAATTAACTTTTATTTTTAAAATTTAATATATACCTTGTTATTATACTTGTACAATCAAACAATACGCTTTGAGAAATAAACATGTCATGATAATTAATAAGTTGTGTAGTTACTACCTAATAACTAGTATAGTACCTGTGTGATGCACGGGTATGATATAATGTTAAAATATAACTATAATTGTAAAAATATATTTAAACGTGTTAGATCATATTAAATCAATAAATATCCAACTTTTATTTTATTTTGCAATAAAAAATATGTAAAAATTATAAAAAATAATTAAAGAAAAAATCTTTATGTAAAATCATCAAATAACTTCTCGATTTACTCCAAATATCTCGATTAGATACAAAAGTTTAAAAGTATAAAATGATTAAAATAATAAAGATACTATAATTTAGAGAATTATTTTAAAATATAGAAAAATAATTTCTTCTATATTATCTTAATTTATATTTGCTTTTTTCTATCTATCTCAGAGATGTTTAGATTTTTCAAAATTTCATGGACATGCAAAAGAGCTTTTACTGACTTCAATATTTATTATTTTAGAAGAAAAATTATTAACTAAACAAAAAATCTTTACTAAAAATTTGTTTTTTGTTGTTGCATATAGTTTATCAAAAACAAAATATCTGATAAGCAAAGATGGATAGAGATAAGGTCTTTAGTATATCTTATCTTTCTCAAACCCGATGCGAAAGATAGTAATGACTATGTTGATATTGTTATTACAAAAATATAAAGTACAATTAATAATTAATTTATTTTTACAACTTACTTCTGAATTTTAGTTTCAATTGTATTACATAAGATTTCTATTTTAATTTTAATTTTTTCATGAATGCATGCTCAAATTTTATATCAAATATTTTTTTTTCTCTTTCCATCTTTTCATATCATTGTTACATTAACTATTATTTAGTTTTGGGAAAAGACATATATTTTCCCCCAGTTCGCAAAGTCAGTTATATACTTAAACTAATATGACGACAAATACACACCTTTACTACTTAAATGTGAATTTAATATTTCCTTTAGAAGTGTAACACCACTCTTAATAATATGTGGTGTATTACAGTTGCTACCATATCAGCGCTACATCAACTCCACTTCAAGAGTTATAATTTTTATATCCTTTTTGTTTCTTTTCTTTAATAATTAGCTTTTATTTTATTAACTATATTTTATAGTAATTAATCCCTAATTAATTATTAAAAGTCTATGATAATTATATTTTCTTCACTAAAATTGCAAAGAAGAAACTTTCACCAATGGCCGCCAGGCAATGCTCACGTAGTCGATTTGTAGAGTGATAGTATTATTCCATTCCAAAATATACCACAAGAAGTTTGTTTCAGTTTCTTCCATGAAACAAAGCTTTCACGGTGAGCAAATTTGTTGCGACTTGCCAGTTGTAAATATTTTCAGATCTAGACATATATATTTTTTCTTTTTCTATGTTCTTCTTGGATGTTCCATAAAAGATAGAGATAATAGAGAAATAATTTTCTTCCTCTTTTCAATCGATCAGTCGTCATGTTCACTCAATAAAGTCTGTCATAGCTTCGACAGCTAAGAAATTTTCAAAATTTAACCGTGCCTATGTGGTGAAGAAACCCTTTGTTAACCAACATAAATCAAAACTTAGAAAGCTTAGGTTAAGTATTTCACGTGGTACTATTTTGATTCTTCTTGCTGGCAGATTTAAGGGTATTATTTCTAGGTTGCTTTCTCTTTATTAGTCTATTTTTTCTTAATGTAATGTGAAGAAGATAAGAGGGGTGAGGTTGAAGAAGATAAGATATGTGTATAGGGGTGGGTGGGGGTTGGAAGGGGTATTTTAATTTTTTTACTTTAAAAATTATCTGACGCACATATTTTTGTATTTTTTTTATTTTGCCATGTCAGATTAAAAGGTTAAATAAATTCACTTTTAAATAGTAAAGATGTGTAATAGATCGTCATGATAGTTTTAGTGTGTAACTGACTTTTCAGAACAAATTCAAGGGAAATTTATGCCTTTTCTCTTTATTTTTTTAAAGTATTCTTTATTTATTTATCTTATTGGTCAAATAAATTCAATGAATAAATAACCTCACAGTATTTCTATTATTCTTTATAGATCAATTTCTCTATTATGATATCTTAGTTAATCTTTTTTATCTAATGTACTAATAACTTAAATAATATCATAGTTCGTTTTAAATTATAAATTTTAAATAAGTCTAAATTTATATAGGAAAGTCCTTTGACTAGCTTTGTTATAAAATTTTGTTGTTTTTTAATTAGTGAATACCATAATTTTAATATATGCAATTTGTATGAATGAATAAATCTTTTCAATATGATGCATTACAATTCTTATATTTTTAATTTCATTTTTTTTAGGAGTGTTGATTTAATATTTTTATATTATAAGCTATTTAGTTAGACTAGATAAATTATCTTGTTGAGTAATATTTTAATAATTTTATATTTATGATATTTAATCTTTCTCAAATATACATTTCATGATGTTTGTAGAAATCATATATTTTTAGTTTGTATAATTAATTTAATTAAAATATACTAATTTGAAAATTATAAATTAATTTTTTTATAATATTAATTAAGAACATATGTTTACCAATTATCAACATATTTTCAAATAACAATATGTATCTTAAATATTTAATTTAATATTATTTATAAAGACCCTTATTTGTCTAATATAAGTTTTTAATTTTAGATAATTAACCTTTACTCTTAAAATTTAATAATCTTGTTTTACACTTATGTAATCAAATAATAGCTTTGACAAACAAATATAACATAATAATTGATAAATTGTGTAATTACTACCTAATAATTATACAAATTTTAATTATCAAATGGTTTTGCAAAGAGACTCCAAAGTTTACAATTCAAGAAGCTTAACCAATTAATTAAAGACGCGGTTCACAAGCAAAAAGTTGAATATATTTTTTGCAAAAACAATTATTGCAAGTGCAAAAACTTGTAACACTAGCACCAAAGCCTTGTTAGTGTCACTACATTAGTGTGATACAAGAAGTGTTGTCAAAAAGTTAAGAGGAGATGATAAATGGAGTTGGGGATGGTGAGAACTTCAAATTGGTCAGTCAAATTCCAATATCTGTGGCTGGAGTGGAATAAAGAGATACGCGTTTCCCCCCAATAGGCATACGAAAATATCACAGACATAGTCGCCGGCATCTTGAAATCAAAAATTTTCAACTTTAATCGCTTTTCGTGGACCGATTTTCTCTTTGGCTTAAAGAGTTGTTGATTAGGGCCAAGTTTCAGTTCGTTTCGATATTGGATGGTATCATTTCTTCCTCTTCTACCCTTTTATGATTCTGAACGGATTGCTTGCTTATATGTCTGTAAATGATTGCTCCTAGGGCCTAGGCGTGAGGTCTTTACTGTTGATTTTACTATGTCATACTCATGGTTTTTCAATAATACTCTTCTTAAATATCATACGAAGGTTAACATTTCCAACCAAGTTTGTAGGATAAAAGATTTTGCGGCTTTTTGAACTTTGCAGTTACTCATAAATGGGTTCCTGGAGTTATTTGGGTAAAACTTTTGTGCATGTTGAGTATTCTATATCTTAATGCCTTGTCAGACCAAATTGAAGGATTTGGATACAAAAAACTAAAAGCTTAATGCCCAAACTAGCTTGTTGAATAATTGACTTCAATGGCAAGATCTTAGCTGTGCTTTTTAAACCTACTTGGTCCATGATATTTCTTCAAGTCATCATTTTTAAATAAGTGGTTTAGCTTTGCCTGAAATAGGCGTAGGGTATCTATATAAGGTACAATCAGTAGTTTCTTGATGATGTAAAAATCAATGTTGAAGCTTTCCAGACTGACTAATTTTAGGTAGTTGATTTTCATATTCGATGTGGTTTCCATATGTCATCTTATATGGTCTCTATGTAATTGGATATCTCATGTGGCAGTCAAGGTTGAATCTTGATCATAGATCTTGGAAATGTGTTTCATGCATAAAATATTGTCCCTTTCTCCGTCCTTGAATCAGTGATTCAAATTTAAGTAGGTAAAACAAACAAAACATGTTGTTTGTGTCAGCATGACTTCAAACATGCTGGCAGGAAGAAGAGAATTGAATGTTCAGAATATCAGTTGCTTCTAGTTTGGCCTTTTTCATCCGCCTTGCCATCTTCATATCAAGAACCCCTGTTCAACAATTAGGTGGAGAGTTGTAGGGTCAGGAATTCCAACAAACCACACCTTCCTTAACTTTCTTACTATTAGTTATCAAATAAGAAGAAAAATATCTGGGAAAAAGTAGGAGTTGCATCCATGGTGGCCAAGATGAGAAAGGGGAGACTAAGATGGTTTGGGCATGTGAAGAGGCGATGTGCAGATGATCCAGTGAGGAGGCGGATTTAGTGCGGTCAATGAGAGGTAGCAATAGGCCGAAGAAGTATTGGGGTCTTGGGGAGAGGTAATCGGACAGGATATGAGGCATCTTCAACTTATTGTGGACTCGACCTTAGATAGGAAGGTATGGAGTTCGCGGATAAGGGCAAATGAATAGTAGGTAGTTAAGAGTTGTCGTATTACTAACCTTTTCATGTATTTGGCTGGGTGGTAGTATAGAGCATCATATTAGTCGTTTTATTAGCCTATTCATGTAGCCTTTGGATTTTTGTACCAAAGAACACCTGGTATATTGTAGTTCTTACTTTTGATATCTCGCATCGTCAGTTGTTTACTATGTTTCGTTTATCGCACTATTTTATTGGTTCACTGTGTTAGTTTTTATGTTTTTACTGTCTTCTTCTTCTTTGTTCTTGGATTTGTTGCACTTGAGTCGATGTTCTTTCGGAAATAACCTCTCAACCTCCATGAGGCAGTGGTGAGGTCTGTGTACACTTTACCCTCACGAAACCCTACTTATGGGATTTCATTGGGTGTGTTATTGTTGGTGGGTCTAAAAGCATTTGATCCAAACCCTAGGTGTTTGGTAACCGAAGAGAAAGCTTCAGTATGAAGATAAACTTATTTGATACCAGTGAAGCAGCATAGGCTAATATATTAATTCATCCTATTTGCATATTTATGGATTTTGAAATAAGTTGTCAATTTTATACTTGAATATGAACTTAAATTATCGTTTCATAGATTATTGGAGTTGATTTGTACAAGCATAAACTTAATTTATCGATTCATAGATTATGGGAGTTTGTTCAAGCATGAACTTCAGTTCTCCTACTGAGGTTTCTGCTTTAAAATGCTCATTACTTATTGCTGTTACCTTTTAAGTTTGCTTTTTGCAATTATGTTAGTTGTTATGATGTATCAATAACGTGAGTGCTTTTCTTAGTCGTGTAGTGGGTTCTTTCAGCAGATAAGTTCTTTGGTAAGATATACAGTATTGGATTGATGGATAAGAGCAATATGCATACTACAAAAAGTCTTGTTTATTGTGGTTATTAGATAAACTAAATGAATGCTTGTCGGTTGAACTCAGTTTCATAAGCTATTGAGCATGATCGTGTAATGTAAGCCCATAAGCTCCTTTTAGGGGTCAATGTTTGGGATCTATAAGCTATTTGTGTATAAAACTACATTTGGTGTATTTATTTCTTTTGGTTAATTGCATTTTCTCTGCATCCAAGTTAACTTTTGTACATATTATTCCTTAGTAGAAACTGTGGACCATGTCAATGAACTCGAAACAAGGTCTGCCATCATGTTTTTTTCTGGTCTTTCTGAAGTCGATGGGCGGGTTCAGCCGATCCAGTGTGATGATATTACTTATTAGGGAAATGCCATGACTCTAGGACTTAGAAGTGTGAAGTTTATGACTTAGATGCTGGAATGCAGGTTTAGTGATTCATGCCAGTCAGATGAGCAAGATATGCGGAAGATGGGGGCTTTGCCTCCTTGTTCTCTTTTGCCTATGCATGATGCTCATGAACAACTTATCTCTAATTGGATTTTTTTCCCTCTAATTGGGTGTTATATCCAAAGATGTGATGTTAGAGTTTGCTTACTATAAGTTTACTATCAGTAAATTGTGATTTGTTCCTTTTGAGACTGTTATATTTGAGCAGAGGGTCTCCCAAAAATAACCTCTCTATCTTTGTAAGGTAGTGGTAAGGTCTGCTTACACTCTACCCTTCCCAGACCTTGGTTGTGGGATTTCACTGGGTATGTTGTTGTTGGATTGTGATTTGTTCCAATGGATTGATATTAATATTTATTTAATTTTAGACAACAGTAATTTGGGGATGCTGGTGTTTCTTTGATCATTTGTCCTTTCATTGATGAGGCAAAATATATGTGGTGTCTGCTGGCAATTCAATTTTATTTTATGGTGTTATTGTTGTTTTAAAGATAATTCAAATCTTAGTATGAAAGGAACCTGCAAGAATCGCCGAGTTGGTTGGGCAAGTGATCCCAAATGGGGGCTCAGGTTTGAAATCTCTTGAATTCTTTCTCAGTCAAGATCATTGCACGGTTGTTGCTAGTGCAGTTTATCTCTCATGCGTGGTTTGTGGGTTATTGTAAAGAAGCAGGCTTACCCTTGCGTGCACTTGAAGGGTAGAGGCTACAGGTTCCCTTGTCAACAACAACAACCGAAAACAACTTAGAATGAAAGGAATTTAAACTTCTCTCCTGTTAGACTCACTTGTCACCATACTTATCAATATTCAACTGTGTCATCTTTTCTTTAGTAGTTATACTAAATGTTTTAACCCTTGTGCTTATCCCTTCTTTCTGCAGGTAGTCAATTCTTTTCATGGAGAGTTTAAAATATCTTCTTCTTTAAGCTAGAATCAGTGTATCTGGTGCTCAAAATGAATGGCTACAGCTTGTTGGAGCATACTCTTCAAAATATACTTCGCTCTATCAATCCCTTGGAGGAGGATTGGTCTATGCGATTTCAACTGATTCAGGAACTTCGAGTTGTGGTTGAAAGCATAGAAATCCTAAGAGGTAATGTAAAGTGGTCATGTTTCTTTATACTAACCGATTCAGTGGAACTTTGGTGGTTAGTTTACTTATCTGTCACTTGTAGAGATGAGCTTCTTGATTTTCCAATCAATTAAATATGATGTACAAAATTGTGGGTTGGCATGTAGAGGTGTTTCTATGTACTGAAATTCAATGGATGGTGGTTTTCCTTGTAATTTATAGCTCATCCCCACACCTTTTTAGATTTTGGAATTAGAAATGGTTATTCTTAGACCATATTTCGACCTTTTATGACTACTGCTCATTTTTAGCATAAAACAATTTATTCCTATCCTTATGAATTGGACAATACTATGCTATTCCCTATATTTGTATTAGGAATCCTTACTTTGTTGAATCTATAGGAATTCCTTTCAACCAAGAGGAAGTGAGTTCGGATAAACAACAACATACCTAATTAATTCCACAAAGTAGGGTCTGGAGAGGGTAGAGTGTATGTAGACGTTACTACTACTTCATAGAGATAGCGAGGCTGTTTCCAAATGACCCTCAACTCAAGTGTTCTGCCCCAAGTAAAAGAAGAAAACAATAAAAATAGAATAACAACTAAAATGAAGAGCAATGTCAATTCTGCGAGAAAAAATAATAGAAGTAACAGAATAATCAAAGATCAGCAACACATAACCATAATAGCAAGACTATTCCTATGGAAAACCTAAAAACCATCACAAGAGGACAAAAATTTTACTTCTACTAGCCTTCTACCATAATACGTGACGTCCACTCCTTTTCCATCTAAAGTCATGTTTCAGTTATATAAAGTTGCGTCAAGTCTTGTCTAATCAGCTCTTTCCAACACTTTCCGATCTACGCTTACCCCTCCATGTGCCCCCTAGATTCAACCTCTCGCACCTCCTAACTGGGGCGTCGGCACACTTTCTCCGCACATGTTCAAACCATCTTAGTCTCGCTTCTCTCGTCTTGTTTGCCACAGAGGCCACTCCCACCTTATCCTGAATAGCCTCATTCTTAATTTTTTCACTCCTAGGAAGTGAATTCGGATATATTATCTAAATGACTTGCTCCACCTATGAATCTTTGCATCATTAATTGCTCAATTTGATGGATTGGAATGAACTTCAAGGATGCAGTTCAAGTAAAAGATAATTTTAATAGGATGAACAACTCTATGTAGTCTTCTGAAGTTCTTCCTGTAAAGTAGATGCTAATTAAGTGAAGCTCTGAGTTCTTCTGCAATTACCCTTCTTTAGGTCATCTTGGTATGTTAAATGTGAAGCTTTTGATACTGTTTCAATTAACAAGTGAAAGTTTACCATTCTCATCTTCTACTCTTTGACCAGGGGCAACTGTAGAGCCATTTGGATCTTTTGTATCAAATCTTTTTACAAGATGGGGAGATCTTGATATTTCCATAGAGTTGCCCAATGGATCATATATCTCATCTGCTGGGAAGAAGTATAAACTAAGTCTTCTAGGAGATGTACTAAAGGCTCTGCGAGCTAAAGGTATGATCTCATGATTAATGCTTTTTGATTTGCTTAAACAGATTATTTCTTTATTGCTAACATCTTTATTATGAAAATTCTCCATTTGTAACAAGGATCTATGGTCAAACACCTTGAAATTTTTTGTATGAAAGCTATATATGCTCATAATCATTTGGTAGCCTGGTAATATTTTTAAGGATTCCTGAAATATAAGATAATAGGAAGTTGTCTTTGGTGTAGAGAAAAGTGCTTAGAACTGTTAAATAAAGGAAAGCTTCTGCCATGTCATTGAAAATGAGCTGAAAGAATGATAACCAGTGATTCTGAGGTCTTCTATTCAGATATCAATTTTTGATAAACTCCTCAAGGAAAATTCTAATGCTTTCTGAAACTGGATATCAATTTGTGGCCCTCTTGTCTCAAAAATGAGTACTGATTGAAAATGAAGTAGCTTTGTCAGATGTTTTAATATCTTTTCCAGTTGCCAGGCATTACTTTGTAAATAAAATTATTTTCTTGGGGGTTGAAGGGGATATAGATGTTATTATTTTATTATAGTAGGGCCCAACCTTGTTAACAACACTTAAATGAGAGTTGGAAACATAATTTATGAATTGTGTGTGTTATCTTCCACACAAAGAATACATTGATATATAT
>JAOTQR010000069.1:16312426-16329520 GCA_025774065.1 Solanum ossicruentum | reverse complement strand
TAAATTAAAATATACTTCAATCCCAACAATTGTTCCCGAATTAATAATCGACCTTTAAGTAATCACGGGGTCTAACACGAATGTATTTATTTAATGATCAGTACTGTTTATATATAATTTTTAAATTTATGTGACACATTCATGCAAAGCATGAATATTGTTTGAACTTTTTGTTCTTAATTAAAAGATTTTTCTTTAGATAAAATCGTCTTTTCATTATTATTTTCCCAATTATTACATTATTATTCTAATAGTATTAAGTTGTAAATATAATAAACATAATAAAAATTAAATGGAGAAGATTTTCTAATTCTGGTTAAATTCCTATATAAAGAATTTTTTTCCAACTAAAATAGACTTGATCCAAAAAAATAATAAAAAAAACTTTCAAATAATAATAACAAAAAGATTTTTAAAAAAAGAAACATAAGAAAACCAAAAAAAAAGTTTAAAACCTATAAAAAAAAAGAGAGGGAAAATCTTTCAAAACAATGATCAACAATTTTATAATTGAAAGTTTGAAACATCCCAAAATAAAAACAAATAAACTATTTAAAAAAAGGTCTAAATATTGTTCAAAGAAAAAACTCCAAAAAATATGAAAAAAGTTCAAATTTTTCTACTAACAATGTACCTAATATTTAGAATTGAAACAAACTAACACACAAAATATAAAGTTCTACAATTCAATACTAATTTCAATTAGACAATAATACTAAAATATATATTATTTATATACGGTTAAAATTCATATTCACATTAAAGCAACTCGCTTATACACCGATGGACTTAGAGGTAATAACATTTTTTTTCTCCTTCCTAATATTATATTGTCTTGTAATTTATATGCATATTGGTTGATAATTTGTTTGCATTTTTATTGGCTTCAATTTTTGTTTGTGTCTATGCATGCTTGGAAGGAATATATGTGTTTATTGAAAAATTAAAAGGACTTTCAAAATATGATTCTACAACCCCTATCCAAATGAACTATAAATTATAGTGTTTAAATATATGACTCAATTTATTAAAATTATTATGTTTATTCTCTTGCTAAAAGTCTCAAATAAAAGAAAATAAATGGTAAGTAAATATTTTATTGTCTAAATTATATTGTAATAGAAAATATAAATGTATGATTATAATTCATATTGAGGTTAGATAGGATATGAACGTGATTTAAAACTCAATGATAAAATAAGAAATTTTTTCCCCAGATCACTAGAAGAACATAAAATTATCGACATGGGTATGGTGCAGTGGTAAGAATACTCCATTCTTAACACACCATATGAGAAAAAAAGACATATACTGAATCAGAAGATTCAATTATTTTGTCCACTTCTATTGTCAAATAGAATGAAGTTGATTTGTATCATGCGATAGGAATAGAAAAATGACGTATTTATAAACTTGATAATATGAGATAGTAATATTTACGTAAGTATTTATAACTATATGCTCAGTGATATAAGTTATATACATAATAATTTAATTATTTTTTATACACTTTTTATTAATTATCGCGATACATACGTGCAGAGCACGTACACTAAACTAGTATTATTTATAAATATCCTTATTTTTTTAAATATAAATTTTTAATTATAAATAAATAATTATTTTTATTTTTAAAATTTAATATAATTTATAATTACACTAGTGTGATCAAACAACACATTTATAATCACACTGTAATTATATTAACAGGTTAAAGTAATTATAGGGCTAGGTACTACTATCCCATTAATTGCCAGGTGACTTTACATTCAGACAATTTCTTGATTAAATTTTGATAAATCTCTTTTTGTTTTCTTCTATTGAATGTCATATTTGTTCTAATAATTTTAAACATGTTAAGGAGCTAATCAAGCTGATGTGGACAAGAGTTGAATTAGTTAGGACTAATCCAAAGTTAGTTAATAATTAACTAGTTTGTTAGAAGGAAGTTAAAGTTTCGTTACATTGACAGATATATGTACATGTACAGACCTAATTGGAGTGAATGAAATAGTACATTTTCTAGAATTCTCTCAAGCCCTGTTTCTCTTTTCTTCTTTCTCACCATAGTTATGTACTACTGAGCTTCCACTATGGAAGTTAATATGGTATCAGAGTTTTGATCGACTGGGAGTACTCAGCTTGTAGAAGCTCTGCATCAATTAGAACCAGCTAGATCGAGCAATCTGAGATAGAAGAATGGTAACTAAGGATGTATCCATGGCACCAGGTCTATCTACAGCTAGAAATTCCAGCAGAAGTGAAGTAGATCAAAATAACCTACTTTATCTTCATCCTAATGATACACCAGGTAGTTCTCTGGTTTCCATTCAATTAATTGGATAGGAAAACTATGCTTTGTGGAGTAGATCTATGTCACTAGGTCAATTAGGAAAGAGTAAGCTAAGATTTGTTGATGGAAGGCACACTAAGGATAAATTTGATACTTCACTGCATGAACAATGGAAGAAAGTTAATGCAGTTGTTTTATCTAAGATCATGAACTCAGTGAGGAAAGGATTGTTAAGCAGTATCATATATGCATCAAATGCACACAAAGTCTAGTCAGATCTGAAGGAGAGGTTTGATATTGTGAATGGATCTAGAGTGTTTTTCTACATAGAGAGATTGTGACCTTAGCTCAAGGAACTCTCTAAGTATCAGACTATTTTTCTAGAATAAGGAACCTATGGGATGAGTTTGATGCACTAATGCCTTATCCAAGTTGCAACTGTCCTGAATCAAGGAATTATGCTCAACATCATGACTATCAGAAACTTTTACAGTTTCTTATGGGGCTAAATGAGACCTATGCTCAATGTAGGATCCAGATCCTTATGATGTCTCCAATTTCTACTTTAAACAAGGCATACTCTATGGTGATTGATCATGAAAGTTAGAGATCTCATGCTAATACATCAACTGTAATCAGTGATTCATTAGAAGCTGCAGTATTCTTCAGTCAGAAAGGAGAACCTAATTCCAACTACAAAGGCAAAGGAGTGGCTATTGGTACTAAGTCCAACTACATCAAAGGAATTTTGTTCTCAGGAAACAATAGTTTAGGAGGAAGTTCAAGTTCTGATGGTAACTATTCTGATAAAGCAGTCTCAATAAACAACTACAAAGCTCAGAAGAAAGGACTAGTAGTGCATGAGAACTGTGATTATAATGGTCACACAAAAGAGAGTTGTTACAAGCTAATTGGTTATCCACCAGACTGGCTTAAATCTAAGAAGAAAGGGATAAATCAGTATGCAAATCAAGCTAGTAACTGTGCTGAAAGTTCTCAAGAAAAGAGCAGTCTCAATAGTCATGACAGTCCCTTTTATCAGACTACTTCCTATCAACCACCTCCTTATTTCACTCAGGAATAATACCAATAGATTCTTCATATGTTAAACAAAGGTAGTGAAGAAAACAATCCCACTCTAGCAGCCAATGCAGGTATCATACCTCAACTAAGTTCTAATGCCACTCATTTAAGTGGATAGTAGATTCAGGTGCAACTAATCATATGACATCTAGTCCTGAAATGTTGCATAACCATAAAAGAATTCCTGTTTATGAGAAGAACAATATACACCTACCTACAGGTGGTGAAGCACAAGTCACTCACAATGGGCAGACACATGTTTTGACAAACCATCTGATCTCTAATGTTTTGTTTCTTCCAGAGTTTAAGTGTAACTTATTATCTATTTCAAAGCTAACCAGGGAATTACAATATTCGGTGAATTTCTTTCCTGACTTCTGTATATTCTAGGATCTCTGCACTAGAAAAGTGCCCTTTGGTAAAGAAGATCAAGGTCTTTATATTCTGAGAGGAAACACTGGCAATCAAACATATTCAAGTACTACATACAAGTCTGCTAACTCAATAGAACATGTTCTTACTTCTAGCACTCTATAGCATAGAAGACTAGGTCATGCTCCTTTAGACATTCTCAGAAGACATAAGTCCCTCAAACAGTTGAATAATAAAGATCATAAGTGCACTGTCTGTCCTATGGCAAAGCATACTGAACTTCATTTTCCTATTAGTAGTTCTAGTTCTAAGTCTGTTTTTATGTTGTTACATATGACATGTAGGGTCTCTACAAGGTTCTTACTCACAATAACAAAAGATTCTTTGTCACTATAGTGGATGACTGTACTAGGTTCACATAACTATTTCTCATACAGTCTAAGTCTGAGGTCATTGTAGTCTTAAAGAACTTTCTTGCTAGAGTCACAAATGTATTTTCTGCTTCTATGAAAGTCCTTAGAATATATAATGGTTGTGGGTTTCTTAGTAATGAAGTTCAATCTCTTTTGTCCATTATTGGTATGTACATCAAACTTCTTGTGTATATACTCCCCAATAGAATGGGGTAGAAAAAAGGAAACATAAAATCATACATCAAGTGGCCAAAGCACTCAGGTTTTAGGCTGCTATTCCATTGAGGTACTGGGGTAAATGTGTCACTACAACAGTCTATAGCATCAACAGAACACCCTCCAAAATCCTACACTTTAAATCTCCATTTGAACTTCTATATCAACATCCACCATCACTTACTCATCTCAGAGTTTTTAGGTGCCTTACCTATGCATCCAACATAAAAACTTCAAATAATTTTTCTACCTGAGCCATACCAAGTATGCTTATGGGTTACTCTTTAACTCAAAAGGGCTATATTCTATATGATATTCACTCTCACTCATTCCTCACAAGCAGAAACATAGTCTTCTTAGAATCTATCTTTCCTTTCTTACATGCAAGTCTATTGGAACACCTATATTTGCTATACTCCAATTATCTCACGCAGATTGTTTCACTGATCATCACCTCTCTGAGTCATAGCCTCCCATTTCTACCTAGGGAGAGCTTACTCCTGAGTTATCTAGTCTTGATCCACCACCCATTCCTGATCCAAGTCCTTTTATTTCACCCACTGTCACTACTTTATCCTCTATTCCAGAACCTGATGTACCTAAAAGATCCTCTAGACTCAAACATCTTCCTATATGGCTGAATGACTTTTTCACTCCTTCATCCACTCATACCTGTTTCTATTCCTTGTCTGCATATATCACTTACTCACATCTTACTAAACCTTATCAACTTACATTAGTTGCCTATTCATCCACTTCTAAACTATCCTCATTTTGACAAGCATCTCAAGATCTTACCTGGATTTTAGGACATTCAACTAGAATTACTGCTTTGGAAGAAAACAACACATGATCCATAGTTAATCTTTTAGTTGGTAAGACATCCATTCATTACAAATGGATGTATAAAGTTAAGTACAAAGTTTCAGGTGAAGTTGAGAGGTATAAGGTCAGATTTGTGGCTAAGGGCTATAGTCAAAAGGTTGTCCTGGATTACTCAAAAACATTTTATCTAGTTGCTAAGATGGTTACAGTTAGATCCTTTAGTGGCTCTTACTACTTCCAGTGACTGGCCAATTTGTCAAATAGATGTCCACACTGCATTTCTAAATAGTGATCTCTTGGAAGAGGTCTACATGCTCATTCCTAAGGGGTTTGTCAGACAGGAGGAGAATAAAAAGGTCTGCAAACTTCATAAATCATTGTATAGACTAAAGCAAACTCCTAGATAATAGAACAGGAAATTAACAGGTGCATACAGATCCACTTAGAGTCACTACGACTACTCACTCTTCATAAAATCAATTGACAAAAGGATAGTGATTATCCTGGTATATGTAAATTATCAGAACCTGGCCTAAGTGGAGCAAAACCAGTAGTAACTCTACTTGAAATGAATCAAAAGTTGACTTCAGTAAACTATGACAGCTATGGTCCTAACATAGAGGAAAATGAAGATAAACTCATGAAGGATCTCACTGCTTATTAGAAATTAGTAGGTAGGCTGCTATATCTTATCATGATCAGGACAGACATAGCCTATGTGGTTCAAGTTCTTAGTAAATTTATGCATAGTCCAAAGAGATCACATCTGGATGCTGCACTGAGGGTTGTGAGATACATCGAGGGTACACCTGGGTTAGGACTCTTCATGTCTACTAAAAGGACTAACCAGTTACATGCTTATTGTGACTTAGATTGGGGTGCATGTTAGAGAAGGAGGTCTATGACTGGATACATTGTGCAGTTTGGTGGAGCATTGATATCCTAGAAGTAAAAGAAACAAGAGATCATATTCAGAAGCTCAGCAGAAGCTAAGTTTAGAAGTATGGCTGCATGCATTGTTGAGATCATTTGGCTAATAGGGTTGTTCAAGGAGTTGGGAGTGCAAGAACCAGTTGAGTTGATGTGTGATAGTAAAGCAGCTATGCAGATTGCTGCAAATCCTATTTTCTATGAAAGAACTAAGTATATCAACATTGACTGCCACTTGGTGAGGGAAAAGATCAACTAAGGGATGGTTAAAACAGAATATGTACTAACAAAAGAGCAGTTAGCAGATATATTGACAAAGGGCCTAGAAAGAGTAGCATATGAACATCTTCTGAACAAGTTGACATTAAAAGACCTCTTCAAGCCATCAGCTTGAGGGGAGTGTTAAGGAACTAATTAAGCTGACGTAGACAAAGCTGAATTAGTTAGGACTAATCCAAAATTAGTTAGTGATTAACTAGTTTGTTAGAAGGAGGTTCAAGGTTAGTTACGTTGACAGTTGCCAATGTAACTATATATGTACATGTACAGACCTAATTGGAGTGAATGAAATAATACATTTTCTAGAATTCTCTCAAGCATTGTTTCTCTCTTCTTCTTTCTCAACATAATTGTGTACTACTGAGCTTCCACCATGGAAGTTAACAAAACAATATCAGGTGGGAGGGCAGAGGCTAGTAATAGCAAGTGATAACTGAGATTCCGGCTTCTCAAATTGTTAAAAGTATGGATAAAGTTGGATTAAAAAAAAATCACATATGGGTTAAAACTGGTTAAAAGAATTTTCAAATATTATATGGTGTAATTTTTCTTTTATTAAATTCAAGTACAAAATATGTACGTATCAAATGATATATTATTTTAGTAAAGTTTAAGATCAATAAGATGATGTCACGTGTTTAAATAACGCGATAATTTTATATTATAATAATGATCAATCACAAACCATCAAGTGTTTAATATGACATGTTTTAACCAATCACCACTAACTTAATCACATATATTTGTAATAAATTAGACAATATTCATGAATTAATCAAATTGAAGTTAGAGAATTTATTTATACTTGAACTACCTACTCTCTGCAACTACCGATAGAAGATTACATAATTTTAATTTCTTAGGATTCATCAAGCATCAAAGCAAACATTGTCATCAACTACACGATTCTTCAAAAGAGCAATCAATGGAGTTCTCCCAGAGATCAACTTGGAGTGATGAAACACTAACCCACATTCCGAGTAATTAAAATACATCTCTATAGTTCTCCCAGAGATCAACTTGGAGTGATGAAACACTAACCCACATTTCAAGCAACTAAAATACATCTCTATAGTAGCATTATGAGTGGTGCAACAGCTATCAAAAGTCGACCAATCCAATAGAAAAAACAAAAAAATCTCTGAAGTGGTAATCGTCTTTGCTTTGTTTAACTTGTTCCATATTTAATTTGATCAAACTTTTCTGTCTTGATTCAAGACTCGAGTCCTATTTGAAGATAAAAGATTTGATATACTGAAAATCCTCAAAGCACAAAGAAGTTACAATAAAGTTATACTCAACAATATTGATCAATAAAATTACCATTTCTCTTTATTTATTTTAATTCCAGATAATTTTTCAATTTAAAATTTTATTATGAACATAATTCCTAAATATAAAATAGAAGGGGAGTATGATTTTTCACGTGAAGTTGGAGGAGTAAACTAGAAAATAATAAAAGCAAGCAACTCCCACATTAGGCCCCTCCTCGGAGAAACACACCTTTTGTCCTTTGTCGGCTCCGACTTGTCATCAAATTCTACCATCAAACCCTAATTTATAGACGAAGAACAATCACATCTAATTCATTTGAAGTCTTTCAATTCATTGCAGTTAACCTCAAGAATTTGAAGATTTTTTCCGGCCATGGACGCTCAGAGAGCTTTGTTGGATGAACTAATGGGCTCAGGTATGCTTTTCTTCAACCCGAATTGAAGAAATTAGTGTCCGATAGCACCAGATTTCTTGACTTCATTTGTTTAGTTTCTTCAATTGTTCTCTTTTAAGCTTAGCTATCTTTGTTTTACTGTACGGAGTATAGTTTATACAGAAGGGTACCAAATTTGATATGTTATTATTTTTGAGTACATAGCTCGGAATTTAACTGAAGACGAGAGGAGAGGCTTCAAGGAGGTCAAATGGGACGACAAGGAAGTCTGTGCATATTATATGGTTCGATTTTGCCCCCACGATCTGTTCGTGAATACTCGTAGTGATTTGGGTCAGTTCAGAAATCCTACTCTTGTACTTGGTTGATGAAAATAAATAATTTTTTGTTGTTTTTGAAAAAGATTATTTCTTTAGTCATTCAAAGAAATTCAATACCTGTCTGGGGTTATCTTAACACTACTTTCTGATGTTTTTTGGCATGTTGCTTTATATAGGACCCTGCCCTAAAATTCATGAAGCTAAGTTGAAGGAAAGGTAAGATTGAATATTTCATTCATTCTCTGGGACCTGCAATGCTTTTTCACCTTTTTTTTTGGGTTCAAACTGAGTATATTTCAGGCCTTCATGCAGAAAATTAGTTTAGTTTTCCTTGCAACACTTCTATAAGTTTTAGAAAGAACATTTATATACTGTTATCTGCCAATGTGACTTGGAGGTTTCTATCTCTACCAGTGTAGTGATAGGGGATTGCCTTGTTGGCAATGGTGAGAGGCGAGGCGACCCTTCATCACCCTTTAACTTTGTGGCTAGGCAATCTTCAACAGGTGACACTATGTCAACAAAAGCAAGAAAGGTCTCACCTTTTGTATTTTTTTTAAAAGGAACCAATTTAGGGTTTTGAAAGTTTAAAGGTAAATTTTAGGGTTTTCTTTCTAAATTTGCACAGTTGCGCTCTTAGAGTTAGACTGCGACTCCAACCTATCGACTTGGCTAGACTTCTCCAGCAACCAGACTTTTACCATGACTCCAATACATTTTTTTTCTTTTCTTCTTCTAATTCCTTCTTCAGATTTCTTCTTCCTCGGTTTATTTTTCCTTCTTCTTTAGTCTTCAGAGTTACTTCTACATCTGTTTTTTCTCATTTGTGTTCTAGATTCTTAGTATCTACTATGTACTTTCAGATTTTAAATTGAAATATTTGCTAATATGAGATTGATATTGAGATTTTGAATATTTATATATGTAACTAAATATTTTAATTTTTTGGTATCAAGTGCACTTCAAAAAAGCGAGCGCGTTGCCGCTCGAGGTGAGGCAAACCTTTGCCGTCTTTCAATCATCCAAAACACTGACCTCTACTTTTTCTATGCCAAACACATGATGAAATGGTTATTTGTAATATGTCTTAACTTAATTAGGTCAAACAAGTTAATCAAGACACTAGAAATGACAAAAAGCTACCCGATGTGTCAATTTTTATATGTTACTCTCATTATTTTTAGAGTCAAGTGATCTTTTGCTTCGTTACTTTTTTTTTTTGGAAGTTTTCAAGGTATGTTTTATCCTAAAAGTTTGTGCTTTATATTTCTTTTAGTCTTAGTTTCTACATATGGTATGTCAAAAAGAATTATCATAAGTTATGAATTCACCTCGAAGAAGAAGATTGTTTGACCCTATTACTCCAATTCTTCTTGTTGTTTTTAGGATGCAAAGAGTAGTATTTATAACGAAGTGTCTAAACATGATGGATGAAGAACGAAATGTTGAAGGTTTGAACTTCACTTGGTGGGTTCTCCTAGCACCTTCAAACTTTTTAACAAGGGTTGAGGAATGGAAGGATAGCTGGTGGCTGAGTTTTACTTATCCCTAATCTTGTAGACACTTTTTCGGAAGAAGAAGGGATACGGGGTCTTTAACCATAGAGATGTCACTTGTCTTAATATACCAAGTTTGTTGACTGCCTAGTCTTGAAATTTTCTCCAAGTTGGGACTTTTTTATTTATGAAATAAGCTATTTCTTGCCAGTTCGGCTAAAGCTTCTGGGAAGCCAAAAGTTTTTTTAAAAACAAAAAATGTTTATCTAGAGAAATGATGTGCATGACCAAGCTATTATGGATAATAAGTGATTTTGAGTAATAACAGGAGTTTTTCAGAATGCTGAAACAAAAATAGTCTCTTCAAAAGCACTTTCTAAAAGCTTGGTCAAGCATAAATTGTTGCTCTAATATTTGCGATTTTTTTTTTCTCAAATTGATTATCCAAACATAAACTACAACTCTCCAAAATTACTTTTTCTTATGAAGTGTTTTTTCAAAATAAGCAGATTTTGGAAGCTTGATCTAACAAGACTATTCATTAGAAAGGCATCAAGGAGATGCAAATTACAGAAGGCCAAAATTACAGAATTGACCCCTTTACTATGTGTCAGTCTAATACCAAGAAACTAATTGGGTCCAAAAAAATGGTCAATGTAATTAGAGGGGTAATCTTAGTCCAACAAAAAAAGTTAAGGAAACATTTAGAATGGTCTGGAGTGGGAATTCCGTCAAAACATATCCGATTCCATTTAGCCCACAAACACCAAAAAATAACTGCTGGTATCATCACCCTGATTTTGTTGATGATTCTCGTCAACTCTCCATAGGTTTCAGCTTGTATATGCCTCTAATACTTGGAACTTTTGAACTAATCCAAGAAGCTTGGAACTTGATACTCTTCTCTTTTCTCAGTATGGTTCATATGGCTGGAGAAATCCAATATCAAATGGCTGTCTGCCTGAAATTCATAGAAACTCCATTCATTTCTTAGATGATAGGTTGCCAAATTTTTTTTGATAAAGGTAATCGATCGGTTGCCAAGTTGTGATCCAACATTTAATGGATATGACTATTATATAATATTTTGGTTCAAATTAAATAATGAGAAGTTATGCTGTTACTTTCTTTAAAAGGATTGCAAGTTCTTAGAGTTTAACTCAATGAAGCTGCAAGTTATGTACAGGCAAACAAGATTGCAATCTTGTGGTAATTAGCATAGGCAGGTTTAAGCTTCTTGTACACCCAGTTTCAGCTTAGTTCGTTTGTGTGGTAACTGCTAAGATAATCTTACCGTAAGTCTTAAATTATCATTTCAACAACCATAATCCGTGAGTTATGTCGGAATTATGAGTCACATTACAGTAGCCACACTTGAGCTGGAAAGAGTGAACAGGAAGCCTCAGAGCTAGTTTTGTTTGCAGGCAACTGAGAACTGCAGTTGGAATTCTAGACGTGTTGAAAAGCTTCCTCATAGAGCTTGAATCTGTTCATGCTCATCAGTTAGCATACCTGAAAAGGTGATTCAAATCTGTAAAGTTTTGCGTAATAGTACCATGGAAAGGACAAAAACCACGTAAACTGATCTAGGATTATATGAGTCCTGTATATAAATGAGCAGCATCCTTTAGGTTCCAATGTTATTTTTTGTTTGAGAGAGTAATAATATGCTTAAGGTTCCAATGTATTGCCAAGTTCAATGGCTTCCATGTTTGTTGCTCTCTATCAAGGATAATCAGCAATCTATTATTCTTTATTTTATGCTGCAGCTTTTGTATTGATGCCGCTGCTTGTTTTGACTGCTGACTCATTGTGAAGTATGACCTTGACATTTTACTTTGCCACAAGGCATTTTGGCAGATTTTGATCACTGGTCTACTTTATGATGGAAGTACCAGCTTATACCACCAATTATCAGTTGGTACTTCATCACAATTTCATTTCTTAAATCATCTACTGCTGTGTTAGTCTTCCCTGTTTTACGAAGATCTTCTAGTGCTGTAGCTTGAGTGATTTTCCCTGACACAAAAGTCGCTTATCTAATTTTTTCGTGCATGCAAGATTATTGTACATTAAGCATTTTCATTTGCACATTACTATTTCATTGTTCTTGATGTTTTATTGTTTTGTTCTTCAGTTTTGAGAAATCTCCTAGACATGATTCTTATGTTCCCAAGTTTGAAGCAGAACTAGCCCATTTCTGTGAGAAGCTGGTAGGTTATTTACTGAAGAGTTTCAGAGTTCTGTTTCAATTTATTCTCTGAATAAGTATGCGATATACTTAATTTATGGTTATCATAGGTGATGGACTTGGATAAGAAAGTGAGGCGTGGTCGAGAACGCCTTGCTCAGGAGGTTGAAGTTCCCCCACCTCCTCCAATATCAGCAGAAAAATCTGAGCAGTTATCTGTATTGGAGGAGAAGATAAAGAACTTGCTAGAACAAGTGGAGTCTCTTGGTGAAGCTGGGAAAGTTGATGAAGCTGAAGCTCTCATGAGAAAGGTTTGGCTCATATCCCTGTGTGCTATTCATTTTGTCTTGAATTTTGCAACATCATGATGGTATAGTCTTCTGACAGTATCCGGACTTCTTGATATTCATGTAGGTGGAAATGCTAAACATTGAAAAGACTGCCTTGACTCAGCAATCCCAGCAGAACAATGCACTAATGATTGCGCAAGAGAAAAAGATGGCTTTGTGTGAGACATGTGGTTCCTTTCTTGTCGCAAATGATGCTGCAGAGAGAACTCAATCTCACGTCACTGGTAAGCAGCATGTTGGCTATGGGATGGTTCGGGATTTCTTATCCGAATACAAGGTATTTGTCGCCAATTTTTCCTTTTCTCTTTGCTTGTAAAACCGAGAGTGCAACCTTATATTTCCGTCTTTATTTCCAAATGATATTCTATGCAATGAACTGTAAATGTTGTTTCCAGGCTGCTAAAGAGAAGGCGAGGGAAGAGGAAAGGTTAGCCAGGGAGAAAGAAGCAGAAGAAAGAAGAAAGCTGAGGGAGAAAGAATGTGATGGCAGACGACGGAGAAGTGGCTCATCTGACAGGGACAAGCACAAAGATCGAGATCATGACAGGGAACGAGATCGCTACCGTGGAAGAGATCGTGACCCCGACAGGTCCCTTGACAGAAATGGCAGAGGAGGGCGTGATTTTGATAGGGGAGCAGATTGGAAACATCGGACTTCCAGAAATGGCAGAAACAGAAGCAGGGAGAGATACCGGGAACGCGATAGAAGCAGGTCACGCTCTCCTATTAGACATGGTTCCAAGAGGTCCAGGAGTCCAGTTCACAAGTACTAGAGGATTATAAAACGTAGATGTCTGAACTTTGAAATTTGAAAAGGTAGACTTTTTATAACTCACAATTTCATGAGTGTATGCTTTTGAGTCCGAAGTGCCATTGTCATCATGTGTGAAACTGTTTTTTTGTTGTCACAGCTCTTTTGAGACTATGTCATCTCTCTATCATCAATATAATTAGAGGTAGGTATAACTCCATTGTCATGACTCTTTAATGATCTATTTGGTTTAACGTTCTCAGAGGTACTGATCCCCGCTCATCTGGGGTCAATTATTCTCATGAAGTTAAAAAACAGATTCATTAGTTATGCATGGATAATGCTGCTAGAGGGAGATCGTTGGATGGTTTATTCCTTAAGTGAGGTAACCAATTTTATTAATTGTGGAATGATTTGCTGGCCATCGTTGGTTTAGTTCCTTTATCTTTTGGTCATTCAAATGATAAAACAGAATCTTTTTCATTTCGTTATTCAGATGGCTCAGGGCAATTTAGTATTAATTGTAATTTGCATGTTTGGCGTGTCAGTGAGCTCATGAATATGAAAGGCTCCATGTAGTTTGTCTATCATCCGATCTCGGATAGGTAACCTCTATTCTGTCCGACTTACCATCCCTCCACCCTCTTGTATATAGAGCTGTATTCATGCAGGCAGCATTGTGGACATAAGGCAGCTAATGATTCTAATGTGCAATCAACCACTGATCATTGAATAGGTAATAATCATGAACACTAAACACACGCATGTTTGTCCACTTGGGTTAGTACCTGCAGGCTTCATTTATAGGTACTTACACTTTCTCAGACATTTGTTCTTTAACGGGATACATTATATAAGTTCTGACTAAGCTCCAGAAATGTCTATGGTGAAATTGCGGGAACTGTATATAGACTAAGATTGTCTAAGGCCCGTGTGATTATAACTGGGACAGAATTGAAGAACATCTTGGGTAGCGAATGTTAAAAAAGTTCTACCACCTATGTAATGAAGAACAGATAATATTGATAATGACTTTTCAGCATCTCCTGGGGAATCCTTCAACAAGAAGTAACTGAGATCAAGCATGAAGTTGGGTATTGTTTTGTTTTTGTTTTTCGTTTTCCAGAGTTCGTGTATTTGCAAAATTTGTTGCCCTTCTGAGGAGTTTTCGGTTTGGAAAGCATTTTTTGATAGGATTTCCTAGAACGCAAAGTTGATTTGAATCTTCCAGAGATCTGTGTTTATTTATTTGTTTATTTTTTGAATGTTTTTCCTCCACTGTCAGAAAAGTTGATGACCCACAACTATCTAATCACCAACATATGGTCACTACAATTAGCACTCAAATTAAAGCTCCCATGACAGTTTGTCAAACATAGTCCTTTAAGAAGTGAGAATTTGTTGTTCCACCCTTGTGATAAAAAATAATTACTATAATTTTGACATAATTAATTTGGAGATAAGTTATGTCATGAGTTTTTTCCAACTAAATATGGAGTAATTTTGGAATTAGTTATTTCCCACCCCTTGGTATAAAACAAAAATGTTTTAAGTAGAAAGAGGCATCATTACTGGATTTTAGTGCCTCAATTCAATATAATATAATACAAGTAATTTCATGAGTGAAGTTTAAAGAGGATAAATTTGGATGATTTAATACAATCGGAGGCCTAAAGCAGACTATAATATATTGTAAATAATTTCATAAGTGAGGTTTGGAGAGGGTGGGTTAGGAATGATTGAACACAATTGGAGGCTTAAAGCAGAACTTTTACTAGAGGTCTAAAATCTGAACCAATTTTGTATATAATTTTTTTGAATTCTCTTTTTATGATTTATTTTGGGTGAAAAATCAAGCTATACAAAATTTTCTATGAAATTACAAGGCCATATTGATTTTTTGCTAATTACATGTATATAGCAATTTTTATTACAAAATAGGTATGAGAAGATGTTTCATATTCATTGTAATCATTTAAAATTTATTGAATATAACTTTTGAAATGATTTGAATTATATTAAATTCATGAATATATTTAGTCCAAATAAATATTATGGATTAATATAATTGGGTTAGTCATTTAAGTTCAATAGATACGGATTTAACTAAAACTCATGTTAATTGATTTGCGCTACAATAAAGGGGTCCAAATTAACAAGCCCAATATTGTTTCATCTAAGAGGCCCATCTTGGTGCCACATGTCAAATGATGTGGCACGCCAAGCCAAACGAAGAAGCCAATGGGACCATGCCATGTGTCAAAATGACAAGCCCATTTAACATGCCATGTCACTTAAATCTGATTGACTAAAGGGAAGTATTTCATATTATAATTCCTCTATTCTACAACTATAAATAGAGGTCTTCATAACTCAAAGAAGGGAGGAGAATTCTATCAAAAAAGCTAGAGAAAGCTCATGGATCAAACGCCGCAAATTTTTCTACAAAGTTCAAGAATTCAAACATTTAAGGACTCAAGTTTAAGGACAAGCTTAAAAGCTCTTGAACTTAAGATCAAACTCAAGAACAAATTCAAGTTTAAAAAACAAGATCAAAAACAAATTCAAATTCAAGATCGAGTTCAAGAACAAATTCCAAATTCAAGATCAAGCTCAAGAGTCCTTGAATTTACACTTGAAAAGGCAAATCAGAAGATTTATAGAGATTGTAACACTCGCATTTTGAAATCAAATACTACAAATTGTTCACAATATTTTCGTTCTTGATTATTATTTTCTCGACGCAAATTTTGTTGCCTACAAATTCTGGCACGCCCAGTGGGACAATCTCTACCTCTCATCTCAACTTTTCAAGCATCAGAGAACATTCAAATGGCTTCCAAGAAGATTAACCTCCAATCAACTTTCTCCATGACTGCTGACTCCAAGTTCTCTGCTGAAGTGGAGGAAATTCTTGGTGTTACCTTTGGGAGCTTTGGTGCTGTTATGAGGAGCAAGTCTACCATGCTAGGAGAACAAACACTTCATATAATCATCCACATTAGTTCCTGTCTTTGGGTCTTCAACTCTGAAAGGAGTAGGATCCTTACAAATACTGCGGATGAAGGAGCCAGTATTGCTGAAAAGATCAAAAGAACTTTAGCTTCACTTGAGCTTCCTGGTTCTTAGAACTCTATCGCAAAGAAAGGCTCGCGTGATGTGAGTCCTATAAAGATTGACTCGCATAAAAGTCCATTGCCAATGGTCATGCAAGTGATGGTAACTGATGCTTCATCTATGGAGAAGCAACTTATGACTTTGGCAAAGATGATTGAGGGATTAACCAATCATGTGCAAAGTCAAGATCCCGCATCGATAAGTTGATAGATAGGATGGATGGTTTACTAGATGGAGAATCTAGTCTGTTCTTGGAAAAGGCGTTGAAGTTCACGAGACTGAAAATCCTATGAAGCAAGCATCACATATCAAGGAGGTACTGGTATCTCCTGAGAGGATGATCCCACTTGATCGATTGAAGGAGTTCATTGAAAGGACTATCAAGGATAAGTATGAGGTCTCCACCATGTCTTCCCACATGTATGCCAAGCCCTATTGCAAGGATTGATAACCTCAAAATGCCTGCCGGTTATCAACCTCTTAAGTTCCAACAGTTTGAGGGCAAAGGAAATCCAAAACATGTTGCGCACCTTATAGACACATGTAACAATGCTGGGACATATGGAGACTATCTTGTCAAGCAGTTCGTCTGCTCCTTTAAGGGAAATGCATTTAAGTGTTACACTGATCTTGAGCCTAATTCTACTGATAGGTAGGAGCACTGGAATATGAATTCCTTAATCGCTTCTACAGCACGAGACACACTGTAAGCATGGTAGAGCTCACGATTACTCGTCAGAGAAAGGATGAACCAGTCATTGATTTCATAAATCGATGGAGAAATACGAG
>JAOTQR010000069.1:16297047-16312326 GCA_025774065.1 Solanum ossicruentum | reverse complement strand
GTAATTCTACTCAAACTGCAAATAGACGAGAAGGCTAGACATATAGTAATATAGGGATTTAAGATTAAATCCTAGACTTGAAACTTTGGAAATGAATAACAAAATTGGTTGATCTTTGGGTCTAGGCTAGACATATAGTAATATGGGTTTTGTGAGTTTTGAAATTTATGGTGATAATTTATTTGACTAGATCGTGGTGCTGCGGATTCCAATCAAAAAGGAAAGGCCAAAGTGTTAGATTGACCGTGATTTGACTAAGGCAAATGGACTTTCAAAACTTTGTAATTCTTATAGAATTCTCAAATTTTCCTTTCTCCTACATATGATACGTGAAATATTTTGATATTAAAAAAATGAGATGATTAAAAATGTAAATCTGAGTTGACATATTATTATGGTATTTGAATTGATAAATGTGGTTAAGTGATGAGAATTCTATATTTTTGATATATATATTGTTGTGGTTGAAGATAATAAGTGAATTTGTCTATGGAATTCATATCATGTTCATTCATTCCATGATATGCATATTTACATTGATTTTGGATATTGATATAAGTGAGATGGAAAATATTAGGACCAAGATCTTTACCAGTTGAGATATTATGATGCTGAGATCTTTGCCAGCGAAATTACGATATTGAAAACTTTATAATGATATTGTGATGCTGAGGTTTTTGTCGGTGAATCTGTGATGATATTGTGATGCCGAGGTCTTTGCCAACGAATTTATGATGATATTGTGATGCCTAGGTCTTTGCCGGTTATGATGTGATGTTGAGATATTTTCTGTGATGTTATAATGCCGAGGTCTTTGCCGGTGATTTTTGCATAAGCATTGCATTTCACCCTTGCATATTTTGCATAGCATGATGTTATTCTTGTGATTGATTGTGCTGTCATTTTTAGCTTGTGCTTTGGAATTGTGATATGGTGAAATATCATTTTTATTATGTATTTGTATTATTAGGCTGGACTAATTTTCTATGCATGTTGTAGTCGTGAAGATCAATTGGGACGAAAGGAGTTTGTGTATTTTATTAGACTTACTTTATTTTGTTAGTTGACTTGCTGGGTACCGCGTGGTATTTGATACTCACCCCTTCCTTCTACACTTGTGTAGGATTGTGAGCCCGGGTAGTGAATAGTATTTTTCTTGATCCTTCGAGGCTTCCCAGGAGACGTAGAGAGATAGTTGTTGTCATCTGGTAGACTCTCTTGTTCCTATTTCTTCTGTACTTGTTCTATTCAAGAAGAAGGACAACTTGGACTTGTATTTCTTGATTTTCTGTATTTCTAGTGGCTTGTACATGTGACAACCAATCCTTGGTTGGTATTCAAGTTTATAGAAATTTTCAGTTTCAGTTATTTACTCTAGTTAATTACTTCCGCACGATATGATTATTATCCCTTTGAGTTAAGGCTGACTTGTTCTAGTAGGATTGAGCAAGTTCCATCATGCCCATTTTTGGATCGTGACACATCTATCTTAGGTGCCCAATATAGTATAGGAGGGTAAAGGGGATATATTTTGAAGACATCATCAGAAAACTCTCCAAAAGAGTTCTACCATGGTAGAACACATTCTTTTATCTCATGGGGGGGGGAATTATCTTGATTAAGCATGTCCTTCAATTTACGCCAATACACTTATTATCAGCAATAACTTCTCCTAAAGGTATCATTAAGGCAATGCATCAAGTATTTGCTAAATTTTTTTGGGGAAGTTCATCAGTAGAAAAAAAAAAAAGAGACATTGGGTTGCTTGGGAAGATATGTGTTTGCCTACAAATGAGGGGGGATTGGGCTTTAGATCTTTATTTGATATTAATAGAGCTTTAATGGCCAAGCTATGGTAGAACTTTAGGACTACTATTGGATCTCTATGGGGAATTTACACGGGTAACAAGTACTGCAAAAAGATGCATCCAAGCTTTGTTAACAGTAGGGTGCATCCCAAGTCTGGAGAAGTATGATCTAAACTACAGAGGATATTGAGCCCTATATCTGGTGGCATGTCAAAAGTGGCAACTCTAGCTTTTGGTTTGATAATCGGATAAAGTGTAGGGCTCTGTACTACTTGGAAGGAGAGAATGCCCACGAGGAAGAGATGGAGGTGAATCAGTTCATTTTGAACTCAGACTGGAATGAGTCCATGTTAAGGGAAGTTATTTCATCAGAGATGGCTATATATATCATCTCTGATATCAAGATAAAACTTACTGAAGCAATTGACAAACCCTACTGGATGACAACTATAGATGGGGCTTTTTTAGTCAAATCAGCCTTTGAATTGCCCAGGAAGAAGAACAAGGATGTACAATGGGTAAAGAAGACCTAGTTAAAAGAAATATCACATAAAATGTCTTTTTTCTTGTGGAGAGTCTTCAAGAGGAGAATCCCAACTGATGACGTTTTGAAAATAATTGGAGTCCCAATGATTTCTAAATGTGGATGTTGTAACAATAATGTAGAGGAAACTTTATATCACTTATTCCTAACAGCCCCCACAACCCAAAAACTGTAGAGGCATTTTGTTACATGTAAGGGTTTTCAGGTAGGAGGAAGGAATCTTTTCATTACTCTGAATAAATGGTGGGATCATGTTGCAGGTCTTAAGGCTAAAGGGATACTGAATGCAATCTATGTGATTATATTGTGGGGTCTTTGGAATAGAAGGAATGCAATTAAATATGGGAGGAAAATGTCTTACTGGAAGGTTTTTACTGACTGTAAAATGAATCTATGGCTCATGATAAGACTATTCTTCCCAGATTGGTCAAGATTACCAGATAGGTTGTCAGATATCTTTGATATGCTTCAAAGATACATGTCAGAGTTGCAGATCAGACTTGTATCTTGGAAGCCTCCACAAGCTGGGTGAGTTAAATGCAGTTCAGAAGGAGCTAGTAAAGGCAACCCAAGAAAAAGTTATTATGGTTTTGCATTAGAGACTATCAGGGGGATATTATCTATGCAGAATCCAACTATATGGGTATAACTACCAATATGGCTGCAGAGGCAATGGTTGTCTAGGAAGGATTGAAGTATTGTGTAATTCAAGGATTCGAATCAGTAGAAATTGAAATTGATTCATTAAGCATGAGGAACTTCTTAGTTAAATTATGGGGGATTCCTTGGGAGATAACTGAATTAGTGGAGGACATTTTCAATTTAATGGAGAAAATGGCATACAAGTAACATATACATTCAGGGAAGGGAATAAACTAGCAGACTTTATAGCAAAGACAGCAGCACAAGCAGATAATAGACAGGCTTTCATAAATTTCCAAATTTTACCCACAATGGCCAAAAGATACTGAATACAGATAAACAGGGGATTCCCTCCCTAAGAATTAGATATAGGAGTAACTACAAAAGGACATCAGATGCATGCAAAAGATATTCGTAGGGGCTTTAGTTTGCTAAGATATAATACATACGGCACAACCCAGAAATCAACAAGAAACAAAAAAGCTACTCTTATAGGTACTGCTCTATAAAAGGGACTTAGCCAGCAAAAGGGAAGAGTCATGATCGATTCGGCCCTCCAAGCTCTGCCAGAGTCAAGCCACCACAAGTACCTCTTGAGCAACTTCTGCCTCCCTGGGGTGATCTGTGAGATAAGAGTGATGAAGAAGTCAGAGTATGACTGTGAAGATCGAGTTAAAGGAAGAAGCAAATCAGCTTACGTGTTGAGTGGAGAAACTTCTTACCGGGTCCTTTACTAGTCATACAACAAACAGCTCCTTATCAGATCCAACACCTACAAGATGAAGAATAGTCAAAACAAGAAGAAAAGTAAAACTGGAGTATGGAGAAGAAGGAATGACAAACACCATTTGACAGCTGAGATAAGGATAGAAGCAGGATGATTGTGCAAGAAATTTGACAGCCACAAATGGAGAAATAGATGGTCAAAAGAGGCTTCCAAGGGAGCATCACGTCAGAAAATAAAGAGGCTATATTTGGTTCTGCATTTAGGAAAGCAACCCTAGGGTTACTCTTTTATCCTTTGGTTTTCTACTTTAGTAGGTTAAACCGACTGATTTGGACCAATGTTGTATGGGCTTAATGCCAAACTCATGGTTTTTTCTGAATAAATAAAACCAGGCCACTGGCCCAATTAAACTAAAAAGAAAGTTACGAAAAAAGACCATGAAAAAGATGAAATATGAAGGAGAAAATAATCGTGTGAGGATGAATATGGCCAAAAAAAAAGAGAGAGATATGCAGAGAAGATAATTGTGTAAGGGTGGAAGAGGGGATGGGAGGGGAAATTTGTAAAATAGTATTTCTTTTAATTGATAAAGTCATTTTTTAAAAATTATTTGGATAAAAAGCTCTCATGTTATCTATTCAGTAGTCACTTTATCATGTGTTTTGATCATTGTTTTTTACTTTTGTGTCTGCATAGTGATATGGTTTTAAAATGGGTTAGCAGACACACTTGGTAACACGTAGTTAGGGTCAATAAGAGATTGGGAAAAAGTATCAAAATGACATAGTAGGGACGAAAATAAGGTGTTTCAAATTAACAAAGATTAGTTAAAATGTCTAAGTGAAAGCTGGTGACAACTTTAGGTGGATATCAATAGATTTTGCTTAGTTTAAAAGAATTTTATTACGTAATTATAATTAGGAGTCGCTTGGTGTGAGGTATACGAGATAACAATCTCGGGATGAAATGCAAGACTATTTTATCTTACTTTGATTAGAAGTATCAGGTAGTCTTTAGATTATTTATCCCAACAGCTGCGACATAGTGATGAGATAAGTTATCTTATATACATGATAAAATTACTTATTCTAAAATTTATTCCCAACCAAACGACCCTTTAGCGTTTTATATCAAAACCCTCCTTTCTCTCGAACTCTAGCTCACTTCTCTTTTCCCCCCTCTCCCTCTCTCACTTGCCTAATTTCTCTATTACTTTCATATCTTTCTTTCCCGTCCCTCTCTATCTCTATCTTCAACCTGAATTGAAATTCAACAACCATCAAAGTACCTAAAGCTTAGATAGGATATTATTGATACAAATCAGACTAAAAATTTGTAGTAAGTGGAGACCTTGATCTTGTCACGTCCCGTGAGGGTATCCTTGGCATGATCGACATTTGAAGAACCATTACTGATTCCCCAAGAGAACCACCTGACCTCATCGTCACATCTTACTCAGAAACAGAATAATACTCAATAAAAGCATTAAGGGAAAGATAAAAATCTCATAAATAGTCTCCAAAATAAATCAAGTCTAGAAAATGAAATACTCAACAAATACTCTACTTTCAAGGTCTATGAAGACATGGCTACCCAACTCAGAGAAAATAAAAGTAACTACTAAAATAAAAGAAAGGCTCCTCCGGATAGTGAGGAGGGCTCACCAACTCTGGAACTTAGGAACTCTGAGCCTCAATGGTGCACCCGATGAAGTCCTCTATCGCTTATATCTGCATCATCAAATGATGTAGCGCCAAGTACTGGCTCCTCTGGATAGCAAGAAGGGCTCACCAACTCTGGAACTCAGGAACTCTGAACCTCAATGGTGTGCCTGCTGAAGTCCTCTATCGCTTGTATCTGCATCATAAAATGATGTAGCATCAAGTGACGTTAGTACGTAAAATGTACGGTATGTAAAATGACTCAAGAAACAAATAAATCTCAAACTCAATCAACCGACTCGCTAAAGACTCAACTTCTCATCGCATAACTCAGCTCGGATAAATGATGCTAGTTTAAAGTTTGAAAACATGCTTTAAAATTAGACGCAGTGTTAAATGCAACTCAGTTCAAAAATTATGATATGCTCAACTCAAGTATTGCTTGAAAGTTTCTCTAACCGACATAACTCTCCACCCCACCATGAGCTTTGGTGATGTATAATGATAAGACGTCATTGTCATGCCCGCCCTAAGCTTGACACGATAAAAGACATCAACCTCTCCTTTCTCTTGGTTCCAAAGAGAATGTCCATTTATAGGGACATATGCCTCCAGAGTTAACTGCATGACTATCCTACGTGGGCAACATAGTTCTCGGGTGCTCCTTAATCACTCAACTTGGTGCTTAATACTCCTTCCAAGACTAAAACGTGCTCATGAAAATTAGCTCAAGCTCAACTCTTTAACTAATCTAATCAAGTCAACTCAATTCTCAAAATCTTAGCTCAATTACTCAACAACTCAATAACTTAGGACCATCATTCATATAATGAAACTCAAGACTCTAACTCACATCATGCAAGACTCTTACTAATTATGGTCAAGTACATCATATCATCCATGCTCAACACATAAGACATAATAAGTATTCATCACATGCATATATGAAACAAGAAAACATACTTCTCAGGTTCAACTTACTTAGTTTAGAGAGTTAGATTCATAATTTCAATTTAGTCAGTAAGCAAAGAAAATACTAGGTTTGGGGATAGGGTATTAAACATTCAAATAACATTCATATTTCATGGTAAGGACGATGCAATTCATAAATAATTGACTCAAGTATTTTCATGAAAACTCCAACATGTACAAGAATTTAGAATTCAAGAATCACAGGATTTAGAACATGCTTTTAATATTCATGATCTTTACTCGAGTAGACGAAGGGGTACGTGGATGAACATAATTCAACGCTTTAAATAGCCTTACATACCTGGAATTGAAGAAAAACTCAACCTTGATCTCAAGAACCCTCGCTTCTTCGCTTCTTCTCTTCTTCTCTTAATAACTCTAATCTAGTTTGTGTGTTGGAGGCTCTAGAATGGGGTTTAGAAACCATTTTTCGACTAAAAATGGCTTATTTAGTCATGAATTAAGTTTATGAGGGGTTAAAAAAAGTCTAGAATGCCTCTCACGTAAAAAAATTCACCTTGGAATAGCCCAATCCGTGACGTGGACTGGGCGTGCATATATATTTTTTTTCCAAAATTTACGATTTTTTTCTATCCTGTAAAAAAAATTTTAAAAAAAATATAAGGCCATCTCCGCTACAGGGGCGTGATGCGCCTCTGACTGTTTTTTCGTTTCGAACCAAAAAATTATCTTTTCATTCGGTCGCTCTAGAAGTCAATCGAGACCATTTTCCCACTCAATTTTTCATGTTTATCGCAAATTCATTCTCGAATTTGCTATTGAAGTATAAGAAGACGTGTTATGAGCACATCTCTCCTTTAGAGGTATTTTGGTAATTTTATCAGCCATTATAGATCTCTTCTTCCTCGTCTCCTTTTAGATTTCATACTCAGACTTTTGTTATGCTTGAATGAAATAGAGATACAATATATATCAATCGTATTCTGAAATAATATACAACATATGGTAAAAATGCATGACAAGAAAAAAAATAATCGAAAATATTAATACAAATCTTTAGCCAATTACAAATATACTCAAATATATTGATACAAAATAAATATATAAGGAACAAATACACTTGATACATAGTAAATTTACACAACGAACATATTCAATTGCAGAGAAACTCGATTATATTGGTACAGTGTGAATACATAAGGAGCAAATACTTTTGATATAGCTATGTTAATTTGTATTGAGTACGTAAACAAGGAATATATACACTCAACACAATTGTATTCATTGATAGAGTTTGATATAATTATATTTATTGAGACAAATCAAGTGTATCAATGGCATTCTTGATAACAATATCATACAACAAATAAACATAATTGAGCAATGTTGTGCTAGGTGGGTTTCATAGGATAATTATGCAGAATGTCACTTCATAAACTTTATTTACTATGTATTTGACTTAAATTTATACAAATTAGAGAAAATAATCATGCGATCATATTATTTAACCAAAAAATGACTAGACACAACCTTTCTCCTCTTCTTCTTCTTTTTTTTTTTGATTTCCTTTTTCGTTGAAAATTTGATGTACCTCAATTGTGAATCATCCGGACGTATTTATATATTAAAAGACTTGAAACATCAAAAGAATCTCAGATAAAAGTTTTAAAACTATCTAGAGGATATTTTGAGTTGGTCAAATTGATTAGTCGACGTATATTTTATATATAATCAATATATATTTCATGTATATTGTAACTATATTCAATTTTTTGAAAATATCATAACGTATACTAAATGCCTAAATAAGTTATATTCAACTTTTTTAGTGAACCATAATATATAACAATTAATGTAGACTTTGGAGAGGTTTTAAATATTTTTTAGGAAAAATTATGTAACTGAGCAAACATCTAATACTAAATAACTAAACTAAGTTATAGTTTTATATTATTACCTTTCATAACTAACATTTAATAAATATTGCTAGACGATTTGTGGGACCCACTGACCTTTTTATATAAACCTCTTAATCTTCTAATATTACTTTCTCTCTGCTTTTATACAAAAAAAATCAGATTTTCTTTCCATAAACATCCTCTAATTTATATCCAACAATCGCTCAAGTTACTGATTTCAAATTCTTTTTCAAACTCCCTCCAAAAATAGTGTATTCTTGATTTCAGGTTTAATTTTTAGCAGTTTTAAATTTTTTTCTTAAAAATTTTAGTTGATGCCTTTCTTAAACAATCCTTATTTTTTTTTTACAAATCATAGTTGCTTTTGTCAGATCTTCATGTTAGAATTGAAACAGACTCACATGCCCCAATTCATGATATGAAATCAGATACTCATGGAGTAACAAGTACTCCCAAGAGTCTAGAGGTACTATTAACAGTCCCGACGTAATACTCCAACTAATTATTGCTTCTTCATGTTTTTTTAATATCATACATTTGTGATTTTGTCATGAAAAAATTGCAACTATTGCAACTTTATTTATATATTTATGTTAATTTAATTAATAATGAAGTAAAGTGTAAACCAGGGAAGTATAAGCTGGTCATATCCCATATATATATATATATATATATTATAAATGAACTTTAATACCCAAATGTGTTTTGATGTATAAGTGCATGATGTGGTGAATACAAAAGAGTTGTTGTATGCATGATCTTGTATTTGTATACAACTGTTTATTTTAAATCTGATTAGTATATAATTATTTTTGTCATTTTTAAATTGTGATTATATACATTTTAATTGGGATTAAATACAACTTTTTCATCTGTTCTTGTTTTTGTATAAATATGTTAGTTTTAATCGTTAACTATATACATTTTTTTGATATGTCCTTGTATTTGTATACAACTGTTGATTTTAATTGTAGTCAGTGTACAATTATTTTTAGTTAATGATTATACACAATTAGACTATATATAATAGAAATGTATATTCAAACAATCAAAGAATTCTTAATTTATACAGGTACAACTAACAAAATTATACATCCACACAAATAATTATAATTTTTATCATCACTCCATATACTTATATATATATACAAATTATTTCAGTGAAACTTAACAATATGCTATAAACACTTGGTTAAATACAAAAGACACACGCATGTAATCATAACCATCAAAATAACAATTTTATACCACTATACGTGTATGTGAACAAAGAAAACAAGCTAAAGAAAGTAGATATATTATTTATATAAACTAAACATAGCATTTTCTTATACAATCATCCAATAAATTTTACTTGTTCATATTCTTATGCTTCGGATCTATCTCAAAAAAAAAAAGTAATCTAACAATCATATGCCTGTAAACGAGAACACCAAATGATCATGTATAACCTAGAAATCTCACAATTTGTTATAAGGAAAAAAATTTACGATAAAAAACAAAAAAAGAACGATTGCAAAAATTTTGCAAGCCAGAATGATACAGTTTATTGACTTAAATAACATCAATAATTCGTATAATATTCAATTCAGAGTGAATGTATTTCAACGAAATCACAATTTTTTCTCACTAGATTTTCGTATAAATAACACAAAAAATGTTGCACTTTTCTTTTTGATTTGGCGGAAACAAGATAATTATGTTGTGCTTTTTTTTTTTGGTAGAAAGAGTCATATTAGGTAAGGAAGTATTATTACATCCAACTTCCATAACATAAGAAATTATTTCCATAATAATCAGCGAAATTGTTGCAGATCAACAATTAAATGTGTCAATTTATTTTGTATAATATTTTTGTGGATATCCGATTTATACAAATTATTTTCATGACCAAAAAACTGTAACCATTTTTACCTATTATGTTTCACTAGATGGTTGTTTATGAAAATTTCACTTTATTTTTATATAAATAAAAATATAACTATATTTATTATTAATTAATTACTTTATTATATATATTTAAAATTATCTTCAAAACATATGTTTATCCTTTCTCTTGCCTCTCTCTCCCCCCTTTCCCATATTTGTTCAACTTTCTCATTTTTTTTGAAGCATGGAGGTATAAATCATAGTTTATCAAATTTTTATAATCATAAATTTCTAATTAAGTTCAATTTTTAAATTTTTGTGACCTAGAAAAAGGCATTTTCGCAGTTTGCTCCCCGCAGACAAAAGAGAGAGACATAATTGAAGACGCTGTCCCTCCCTATTCTTGACGATTGAAGAACTCCCTCTACCGTTTCATTGTGAAAACCACAATTACCGGCGTCTTCGATGAAGGAGAATCTGAGGACCCGTCGCCATTTTCCATTCTAGAATGACTAAGCATAGACTTGGACTGCCCACTCGGTTGTGCTTCTATCTCTCAAGAACAAATAGAACTTTTACTACTTCCCCTTTACCTTCGGAACCAACATCATGTGTTCCGATATCCCTAATTAATCACAAGACATTGTGTTTTTCACTTGCGGAGAACTTAATAGTTCGTGGGTTGTTCGATTCAGCTCAGAAAGTGATTCGGAGAATTATCAAGCAATCCTCATCAGTTTCTGAAGCTATATCTGCTGTTGAATTTGCCATTTCTCGTGGTGTTGAGCCTGACTATGGATTTCTCATTCGGCAACTCGTGACATCTGGAGAAACCCAAAAGGCGGAGGTTGTCTATGTGGATTACATTTTGAACAGAGGTAATGAGCCGAACCATTCTGTATTGAATTCCATGGCGATTTGTTATTGTAAGATGGGTAATCTGGAGGAAGCTAAGTTGCACTTTGATAAAATTGTGGATACGAAGTTGATGCCTTGCAGTAGCACCTGTAATGAGCTTATTAAGGGATTTTGTGGCCAAGACAGAATCTTGGATGGATTTGATGTTTTTGTTGAAGCTATTAATGCTGAGGTATTACTCACTTTCAGTTGTTACAATAAGTTAGTGGATGGTTTGTGCTTTAGGGGATACTTAGATGAAGCTCTCTATGTGTTTGATGAAATGTGTGATAGAGGAGTACCACCCACAGTTCATTTGTTTAAAACATTGGTTCATTCGTTATGTAAGAGGTCTAGAATCGAGGAAGCACACTTGTTGAGCATGGATATGGAGTCTTATGGTTTTGTTTTGGATAAAGTCATGTACACGACTCTCATCAACGGATATTGCAAGACCCAGAAAATGAAAACGGCTATGATGATATTTCTCAGAATGCTAAAGTTGGGCTGTGAACCTGATAAGTATACTTACGACACACTTATAAATGGGTTTATGAACTTGGGCATGTTCGACAAGGCTTGGCTGCTGCATCAGCAGATGGTTGAATGTGGATTAGAACCTGATGCAGTAAGTTACCAAATCATGATTGGCAAGTATTGCAAGGACCATAAAGTTGATTGTGCATTGACGCTACTGAATGACATCGATCAGTGCAATGTTGCTCCCAGTCTTCATTCGTATACCGCTTTAATCTCTGCACTTTATAAAGAGAATCGGTTAGCGGAAGTAGATGATTTATACAAGAAGATGGAGCACGCTGGATTGGTTCCGGACCATCTTCTGTTTTTGACCTTGATCCGCAATCATCCAAGAGGGTCAGAGATTAGTCTAGCATGCACATTTTTGCGGGCTATTGCTAAGAATGGTTGTGGTATTGACCTCTCTTACATCCCTAGCCCTACCAGTCTTAAACGTACTGCAGATATCGTGCTTGATATTGATCGCCTCTTGGGAGAAATTGTGGCAAGAAACTTACCTCTGGCTAGTGTTGCTTTCAATATATACATGATTGCTTTGTGTCTAGGAGGAGAACTTCATTCTGCTCAGCTTTGCATGGATAAGATGGCAAGTCTTTCTCTTCAGCCTTCACTATCAGCTTATAATTCCATGATCAAGTGCCTTTGCCAGAAGGGACTACATGAGGATGCCAAGTTCCTTGTTGAAGTTATGCAAGATCAAGGTCAAGTTCCAAATCAAGCAACATTCTTGATTGTGGTAAATGAATACTGTAAACAGGGTGACATAGAATCAGCATTTGAAGTTCTGGACCAAATGGAAGAGAGTGGATTGAAGCCTAGTGTTGCTATATTTGACTCCATTATTGGGTGTTTGGGTAGAAAAAAGAGAATAGACGAGGCCCTTGGAGTTTTCCAGAGAATGCTTGAGGCTGGATTGTACCCTGATGAAACTTTGTTTGTGACAATGATAAATGCTCTATCAAGAAATGGGCGAGCTATTCAGGCTCATGAGCTCTTTGATAAAATGTTGGAAGATGGAGTTCAACCAAGCCACTATGCTTATACTGCTCTTATAAATGGGCTAGTTAAGAAAAACATGATAGAGAAGGGTTGTGTATATCTCGATCGAATGATAGAAGAGGGTTTCATGCCAAATACTGTTCTTTATACTTCTCTTATAAAACAATTCTTAAGGAAGAGAGAGTTTGAGTTCGCATTTAAGTTGGTTGATTTGATGGAAAGAAGTGAGATTGAGCGAGACCTGGTAACTTATATTACTTTGGTCAGTGGCGTTTCTAGAAATATTAGGTCACTTGATAGGAAAGGGCGTGTTCCACCGAGACGGTATGAAAAATCTAAGGAAATGTTGTTCCGTCTACTTCATCAGAGTGCTATGTTACCTAAGGAAACCGGTTTGAAAATCTCAGTTAGCTCTCAGGAACAAATGAAGTATCTTGCACTTTGGCTGATAAACGAGGTGAAGGACAGCCCCCTAATGCCAAATTTGTACTTGTATAATGTCATAATTTCTGGGATTTGCTGGGCAGAGAGTATGCAAGATGCATACAAGCACCTTGATACAATGGAAAATGAAGGCATCCAACCGAATCAAGTTACTTTTACTATTCTAATTGATGGGCATTTCCAAAGTGGTGAAATTGATTGTGCTGTTAGTCTTTTCAACAGAATGAATGCACATGGTTGTCCTCCAGATAACATTGTCTACAACACTTTAATAAGAGGTCTATGCAAGCATGGAAGGCTCAGTGATGCTCTATCGCTCTCCTACACAATGCTCAAGAAAGGATTGGCCCCTTCTAAGGCATCATATGAAAGTCTTCTCAGTTCTCTTTGTGCTAATAATTGGAGTGTTCATGCACTGAAGATATGTCACGATATGCTTGCCAATAAATATGTCCCTTGTGTCCATAATCTTAAATTGTTAATTTGTATACTAGTTGAAGAAAATAAGCAGCATGAAGCTCATTTTATGTTTGGCTTGCTTCTTAAGAAAAGAAGATTTATGATGAGCACAAGGTAGAGGCTGGATATGATCTCTCTAATATTGTTGGGCATCCTTCCCTGGTCCCTGTGCAGCAACAAAACATGGACTTTTGCATGGAGCTGCACAATGTATCCTGTGTACCCTCAAAATTCCTTTCGGTAAATTCTTGTAAGCCACCAACTCTCTACTTGTTTAATTCCATCTTTTCCCTTACAGTTTCTAATTAGTATGGTATTCTCTCAACTCTAACATTGATGATCTATTGACCTGGAGATTGTCAGGTGTACATAATCCTATTTGTTATTCCTTTTTCAGGAATCTGATAAGCGGCGCCTATGTGCTGGTCGTGTCTAATTTGTGAATTGGTTGTATGATATGTGCAGTTGACAACCTTTAGGTAATCTTGGATATGTGTTCTCCTGATTATTCAATGTTTAGATTTTGGATAAACTACATAGGCACCCAAATAGGTTAACACAATTTAGTGGATCAATTCTTTCACTGGGAAGAAGACTAGATACTGAACAAAATGTAAATTTTATAGAAGGTATATTGAATGCTTAATTAATTTGATTTGCTTTTTGAAAAAGGAAGTCTCCTTATCTTATTTTTGTTCAGTTTCATCACTGTTTTTTTGTTAATCCTGAATTTCAGCAAAGCTCTACGAGTTCAGGGGCAACAGAAAAGAAGTGCTATTATCAGATGAAAGAGCTGGCATACATTTTTCGGGGAATAAAGAACCCTCTGGATGGTATGTGCTTTACAAACTCATTGTTGGAGTTTACAATTTGACAGAAAGCCAGAAGCAGTATCTACAGGTAAGTGCTGCTTGTGCGAGGTAGATGTCTAAGATCACTAGGATGTTGCTGTGGAAAACATTGAGGATGGTTCGTTGACCATTGAAGAAGAAACATTTTCCTTGGGAGTGTAATGGAATGCTGTTGTTGGCCAAGGTGATGTTATTGCTGATGGAATGAATTATCCGAGAGATTTCAGAGGAAATTAAGCCATGAGTAGTATATGGTGACTAAGTGAAAATTCAACAGGTCTTGCCAGATTTGTTGCTGGAGATATTACTGTATGCACCATCACCTGACGGTGGATATCCAACTTCGACCAAGTCTAAGCGAATATCTGATGAAGATACTGTGGGCATATGAATTCAGGTACATTCTGTAGCTTTCTCTTCCCTTTGTTTTGATTTAATTGCTCTGCTGGAAGATGGGCTATGAGTTATATTAACATGTTAATTTCATATGTCGTCACTAAACTTTAACCCCTGTATTTGTGAAGTCGCAAACTTTTTTCTTTTAAAAAAAAGTTATGGTAGAATTGCAGTAATTTTTCTCATGGACAAAATAAAAATCGTTCCAGATTGAAATGGTTATTTGTATATATTTGCTGGTAAGGAATTTTTAAGTAGTCATTTCAATGATTTCAGTGCAAGGCACAGGAGAGGATGATTTTTTTTTTGGGTTATGGATGTTTGATCGTAATGAGAAAGGGATACTGTCATGGAGTTAAGGATAACCAGAAGGTTGACGGCATGGTTGTTTTGAAGATATTTTGGAGGAGATGATGTTGTAGGGAAGATGTGGGGAGAAGACTATTAGGTATTCTTTTTTTATCTTCTCTTATTTAATTTTTTAAGAGGAGACATATTAATATAGCGTGTGTGCAGGAGACCAGGTGGGTAGGCACCAAGGCTCGGGATGTGGATGGGTTTAAGCTGTGGTACTCGGGTGGTTCTAGGGA
>JAOTQR010000069.1:16170908-16194457 GCA_025774065.1 Solanum ossicruentum | reverse complement strand
CCCTATGCTAGGTTCTTCACGAACCCCCTCGGGGTACCACCCGTAAACTATATACTTTATCTTTCAATTACCTTTGAGATGATTCTTTTAGTAGCCATAATATTGGAGATGTATGACTGTATATGTAGCATGTGACAAGTAGATAATTATACAATATGACAAATAAAAGAGTACATCGGATAAACAATGAAATGCATATGAAAGGGAACAACTTGTGAAGTTTATTTCGTAACAAGAACTCATGTAACTTGGTATTCAAGCATGTATGCAGTCTTAAAGGTGACTATGTATGGCATCATATGAGCATGTACAAGAGTGGAGACATGGTTGATAGTTGTGTCGGAGTTGGTGAATGCCTTTACGTATCAAAGAGAGATCTATGTTTCATGCCAAGTGATATGAAATCAAATAACCTTACATACCTTGTCGTTGGACCTCTTTACTATCTCAAAACAACCTTCCCTTCCTTCAAACAGTTATCTAAAACACAGTAGATGATAAAACTAACATTAATAGCAAATATATACACCTTGACATCCCATCACACAAGAAAACGATACATGGGTAGCAAGCGGGTGTTGATAAACCCGGGCGTATTCCTTTAACCTTCCCGCCCTTAATCATATTTTCTAGTACAAATTAGCATGTACACATCATGTACAACCTATTAGTACCATAACAATCTTACAACAGCCCACAAAGTACAACACTCACAATTCCACGCAATCTAAAAACGGACAACATAACGTTACCTTCCTTCGCTACCTTTCGACGTCGACAACTCCAAACTTATTATAAATTTAACCAAACTATTCCAGAAATATTTACACATATAAATAGACCTAAAAAAATCTTATAACAGCACTTAAGAAGTCATGAAGGATGTGAGCTAATAGCTTTACATACAACAGCCAGCAAATTCTAATCAAGATAACGCTTAAGATAACTCGGTAAAACACACTTGTTAAATGAAACCAAAATCAGGGCAGCAGCCTTAGGGTGATGTTTATAACTCAGCCCATGCTATGAACACCAAGTTCTCTTCAAAATACAACTCACAAACCATAGAGAAATCACCAAAACAAAAGGAAAAGGTGCAGCAACTTTCTGCACAGAATCTGTCTAACAAATTTCAGCAGCGTAACTAGTATCTATTTCGTGTTTTTCATTAGAAAACCATAGTAAACACATGTATAAACTTACTTACCACTTACTTCAAGCTGTAGGGATTCTCCAAGAACCCTAAGAGAGTTTTTAGCTACTTTACAAGGTGAAGAAAAGTTGAGAGAACTTTGGAGACAAATCTGTTTTTGTTTTTGAGTTCAAATGAACAATGAATTGTGGAGCAGCTTTGGAGCTCTTTATATAGGGCTATTATGCCGACTCTTTATTGACTTCTTGAACATCATATACCACATAACATTAAGTAGCTTACCCACCAGCTTGACCCTCAAATTGGGCCTTCTTGGAGCACCAATTTGATGGACTTGGACTGCCTATTTTCAACTCTCACTTAGTTTTTGGGCCTAATTTGCTAAGTGTATTGTGATGTCTTTAGGCCCTTTTAATTATACTTCTTGGGATGAAAATATAGCCTTTTTATGATACTAAAACATGGACCAAAGTTACACCCTTAACACGGATTTTATTCATAATCGAACGTGGATAAATTTGACGTCATGCCTCATCTCCGTTTAGCTAACAAATTAAGCTAAGCAAGTAGCTGACTCATCTACTTGCTTCCTAAGTCCTACAAGCACCTCAATTCTCTCACTTCATTTTAAGATTATAACCTCCTCACCTCGACACAGAACATGTATTCACTCGACCCTCTTAAGCGTTAGATGCACATATAGCCCATTAACGCGAGATTCAAGCACTTTTAAAATTTAGCGTCAATTGACCAACCATGTCATATTTCATTTGCATTGTGCCAATATTATAAGGTGTAGGGTGTTACACTTAGTCCATTTAAATGCACTAATACATACTCTATGCCTACACCATATTCCAATATAGGTGCAGGTGATAGTACTATCCATCCCCGTGGTTAGATTCAGATGTTTAGACGATTCAGATTGAGTGAGTCATAATTCTTCGGGGACAAGGCCTACTACTTCTTTATAACTGTATTAGATACAACTTTTCATTTATGTTCAGGGTGCGACAGGATCTGTCGAAGCTCCCATCTTTGTTATGATTTAGAGGCATTAATTGTTGGACATGTCATTTGATTTCACACTATAAGTTTTTTAAAAAAAATTAAAATACAATATAAGTTAAATAATACCACATAAAATGTGACGAAGGGATTACATCTTTAGTCTTTGGCCCAAAACTAAATTTTGATTGATGCCCTTTCTTGTTGGTTTCTCGAGACAAATTAAAATCTACAAATAGACACATTCTGGTCTTTCTAGTTAAAAAAGAATTATTATTGCAGAGTTTCAAATTTCACAAACTTAAATAATATTGTAATGAAGGTTGGAATTTTCTTTTAATGACTATATTTGAAAAAGTAGGGTCGGAAAAATGATCCCGTGAACATAGATCTACATTAAAATTGATCTCAAAATCAAATTTTGTGCGAAAAATGAAGTTCGTGGGCGAAAATTTCACTAAAATCGGTCTTAAAACGAATGAGAAATCACATTAAAAGTTTGGAAATCATAGTCTAAAAATCTCCAATTTTGAACATTCAAAATCATGAAATTTAAGACAAAAGCACGATAAAACTTATGGAAAATAATTAGAATAAAAATAGAGTTAAAATGGCGACTTACGGATTTAACACTGTTCAATTATAAAAAGTACTCTGCAAACGTGGGTGGGGTCATATCTCCACATATGTTTATATGTTATGACATTCATGTGTTATGCGTTATGTTACTCCTGGCATATTGATATGATGATTCCTTCTGTACTTTATTTTTATATATATGTGTCATTGTTCATGTAAAATTGTTATGCAGGTTATTATATATATTTATATTACATCGCATGTCAGCATGCTTAGTCCATTTAAACGCACTAATACATACTCTATGCCTACATCATATTCCAATATAGGTGCAGGTGATCGTATTATCCATCCCCGTGATTAGATTCAGACGTTTAAACGATTCAGATTGAGTGAGTAATAATTCTTTGGAGACAAGGCCTACTACTTCTTTATCATGCTATAATTGTATTAGATACAACTTTTCATTTATGTTCAGTGTGAGGCAGGACCTGTCTGAACTCCCATCTTTGTTATGATTTAGAGGCATCAGTTGTTGGACATGTCATTTGATTTCAGACTATAAGTTTTAAAGAAAAAATTTTAGAACGCGATATAAGTTAAATAATACCACATAAAATGTGATGAAGGGAGTACATCTTTAGTCTTTGGCCCAAAACTAAATTTTGATTGATGTCCTTTCTTGTTGGTTTCTCGAGACAAATTAAAATCCACAAATAGACACATTCTGGTCTTTCTAATTAAAAAATAATCATTACTGCAAGAGTTTCAAATTTCACAAACTTAAACAATATTGTAAATGAAGGTTGGAATTTTCTTTTAATGACTATATTTGAAAAATAGAGTAGGAAAAATGATCCTCTGAACATGGATCTACATTACACAGACCAGTATAGCAGGGAGGGTAAATATAATAGCATCCATAATCCATTTATGTGTCATAATCGCATGACACGTACAAAAAGAAGAATCAATGAAAAAATAAGAAGAAAAATAAGGAGACAAATAAAAGAGTGAAGTAATAACACTTGTTCTTCACAGGCCTGCAGTGAATGGCACGCCAGTAGAAGGCAACCACGTCCGGCCAGCTATAAGGCTTGCAACAGTATACTTAGAAGCAACATTTCCATTCTTTATGACATGATAACCAGGCCACTTTACCCTATAGCTCGTGGAAGCCGCCGGTCCAATATTACCATATTCCGCATAATACAATGTACTCAAAGCAAAATTAGAATCCAACCAAGTTAACCAACCAGCTCGATTCACCAAACTGTCTAAATAAGTTTTCATGATAACCGTTCTCGAATATTGTTGCCACGGACGTCCTAAAAATGTCTGATACGATGCGATTACAGGACGAAGATCGGGGGCTGCCATAATCCTAGAGTTGTGAATTGAAATTGCTGTGTTTTGGAAAGGATCGTTTCTTCCTTGTGCTGTGATCACGTTGACTTGTCCCCATAAAGGTTTTCGGACGTAAATCATGCAATTTTGGAAGACAACTGCGGCGTTTCCGAAGATGAAATCTATGGTGCCGTAGATATAACATGATTTGTAGAATTGTCGTTGAGATTGGACAAAGAGAGTGTCTTGGTAGCCTTCAAAACCACAGGCGTAGAAGACTGACAGATCGGATGCTGATCGTAGAGCTACTGCTTGCCCGTTTTGTGGCCCTGCTGTGTTTCGGAATGTGATGCCTCGAGCAATGAATCCAATACCATCCACCCCTAAAACATCGTCATGTTTCAAATTGTTACAAAATCAACTGTAAAGACTTTACCAAGTGTAGGTTCATAAATTGAAAAGAAAGGGTGACCAACTTTACTGTTATAACAAGTTTGTATTTTTGGTTAGGGTAATGCTTTTTCATTATTTGGTCTTTTTTAGCGGAAAGTACTATCACAACATTTTCTAATATAAAAGTTTTATCAAGTACCATATGCTTATTACTTTCAGTTGTAAATATGTCAACCCAGTTTCTCAATCTCAAAGAACATGTCGGTATGCAGAAAGATACCTTTTTTTTGTTTCCTTTTGGAAAATCAAGATCTGACATGATAACTTACAGTAGTTTGAATGCAGATTGTTCCACATCTCTTGTGAACAAGCCTAAGAATTGTTGCACGTGAAAGGAATTAAATGCAATCAAATTAGCATTGACATTTAGCTTTATCCCCCACCCCACCCTGATATGTATTTGGAAAAGAAAAATGCAAATATGGGGTTAACTAGCAGAACGATACTTCTACAAAAATTAAAATCTAACATGAAAAATTATATTCTCTTCTTTTTAAAAAGAATAACACTGAAATCAATTTATTATCCAAAAAAAAAACATGCCTTTTTTTTTGCAGAAACAAACTAAAAAAAAAAGTATTTCATTATTTTTTAACCCGAGGAAATAATATCTTCTATAGTTTGAAATCAAATTGTTCCCTCGCTAAAGAATGATAACACGTGACAATTATTGAATGGAACAAAATGACCCGCTTAAATAGCATTTGACCTTTAATTGGCTCTTAATCTTTTTGGTTTTGTCCTGTGATCTATGGACATTTAATAATAATATTTTAATAAAAATATAAGGGAGGTGGGTCACTCCCGAATATTATGCCAATTTGTAGTATTTAACAGGTAACTCAAATTCTACCCATACACCAAGTAGAGAGAGATAACTGTTCAAAAGCATATAACTCAACCTTTTTTATGGAATTACTCGATCTTTTGTTCCAATTATATGATGTGGTTTGACTTGATATATGGAGTTTAACAAGTGAAGAAAGATATTGAAATATGGTTATAGTAGATGCAAATCATTTCATAAAAAATAAAATAGATATTTTAAAATTAAATTATTATTAAATATGAAAATATATCTTTTTTTTTGCAACTAACTCGAAAAACTGACTCCTATGATCTAGGACAGAGGGAGTATGTATTATGGTTGTCCCCCTTATTATGCAATATGCATAAGATACAAATGGGAAGAAGTATAGTCTCATAGAGTCATAGTAGATGTACCATGAATATTATTGCTAATTTGTACGATATGTTTACCCACAAAAACATAAGTAGAGCAAACTCCCTATAAATGTCCCAAAATTTTGTTCATTCTAAATGGAATTCCTCTTTCAATTGTAGTTTTACTTAATGCCATGCACTAGAGGTAGATAAGTTGTAATCTTCATAGTTGGTACCTTTTAAATTAGTCCATTGCGTCATGTTTTTTGAATTACGCATTAATGCATGAAAGATGAAAACACAAAACTTAAAACGAAAGAGAGGGATCTGGAGAGTCATTACCAACAGTTGCAGTACTGTAAGTTGTGAAACCAGCAGCAACACTGCGGCTTCCGGTGATTATAGTGTTTCTCAAGCCATCACCAACTAACATGATCTTCCCCATTGTAGGACCTATCAAAATGTTCTCCCTATAAACGCCCCTTTTGATATAGATAACGATTCTCTGATTTCCAACTCTCCTGGATGCTGCATAATTTATTGCAGCCTGAATTGACCGAAAACGACCTGATTTATCTTTAGCCACCACATAATTTGCTTGTGTAGCCATCAAATCTATTGACGAGGTTTGCAACAACTTTCTTTCACTAGTCGTTAGCCAATTTGGAAATCCACCAACTTGCGTTGTATTTTCCGCGTCCATGAACTCCCCATTCACAGCCAAACAATTACTAATGAGCTGAGAAACGTTAGTGGATAAATTCGGCTGGAGGATGTTGGAAACATTGAGATCGTTCGATCCTGACAGACAAGTCTCGATGTTTGTCAACGAGGCACTTAGCCAAGTTTGTGCATCAAAATTAGAACTTGAATTCGACTTGATGCCATCGAGACTACGGTTCAATTGGAGGATAGTGTCATCCATGAGCTTATCACAATCCATCCACACTACCTTCTTGCGTTTTCCCCTGAAATTTTGACTTGCATTCTTTGCATGACTCTGTACCTGAATGACATGATCCATGGCCACTTGGACCGTCATGGTCCGAAACTCGGATTTATTTTTGGGTTTGACATCAGCGGATGACATGAAGTAATTACATGGATCAGGATGAGGAGTTTGGCTACACCACCAGTTAATGTCATGATCGCCTGTTTCTTGATCATCAGTATTGGAAGAGGATTGATTTAGGAACAGAGAAAGAGAACAGAGTATAAGGAGTAAAGAATTGAACTTATAAATCGACATTGTGTTGTTAACAAGAGGAACTAAAACATTTAACTTGTCAAGAGTTAGTGACTTCTTATACTAGTAGCTAGAGAGAAACTGGAAGAGAAGTGCAATGTCAAAGGACAGTTGGCTTCTGAAATATTTTGGGTGGCAATTCAGAGTTATAAGAAAATGAAACCACAAATCAAAGTTGCATTTCATATTCAAAATAGTGGAGTACTAAAGTCCTTGCTTCACTTTGAGATCCTTGTTTTGTGGATCAATAAAAATGCACTCAATATTTAAATAGAAAGAAGCTAATGTTATCTGGTTTTACGCTGAATTCATCAGTTTTAATTAATGCCACAATTATGGATATAGGTTGGCCTTGTTGAGATGCTTAACGTGATGATATACGTGATTACAATTTCAGTTAATAAGACTCAAATTATGACATTTCATTGGCGCAAAACAAGAATTGATCAATACGTACATTTGATGATGATTGATGATTAATGCTGGAGGGTATGTAATATGGTTAATTTAAGCGTAATAAAATGTATAGAGTGGACACAAAGAAAGCTAATAACATGTTTCGAGGTCCGTACATGTGATGTTTTAATGTGCAATTTAAGGAAGAAGCTTAGCTAGTATTCTTCTTAATCCCTTAAGCAGATGCCTAAACAGCTATTTCTCAAGGGATGCCCATGTGATCCTAACTTCTTCTTGCGCAATTTTTTCCTTTTTTTCATTGTGAAATCCCAAGCGAACAACTTAGCCTAATTTCTTTACTCAGCAGAAGGCTTAAACATTAAATATAGACTCGAACTTAATATACCATAAGATTCAACTAAAGTCTCAATAATATTTAAGAATCTCAAAGCTTATCTCAAGAGCAACTGAAAGAATAATCTAAAACACTACATAAATTAGCCTATGAAACCTCTATGGATTGACTCTGAAACAACCATTGTGACAAACTTGATCAGGGAAACACACGAACATAACTTATGGATCCATCTAATTTGGTCATCTCGGTGGCATGTGAAGTGTCATACAATTGTTGGTACGATCATATCCTATGCCAGCTACATAACTTATGAGTTTGAGTTGCTATCGCTCTTACTCATATTGGTGCTCAATACTACTCCCAAACGTTATTTATAAGCTAATAACTTTAAAGTGAAATTGCTCAAATACATTCAATCTTTGGAGAGTTAGAGCCCGTTTTGTCTTAGTTGGAAAAAAATAGCTTTGAAAAAGTATTTTAGAAGCACTTTTTAAAGTGGTAAAATTTATTTGAAAAATAAGTAGTTACGTGTTTGGATAAAAGTGTTATACCTGAGAAAAAGTTGTTGATGTGTTTGACACATAAGTACTATTAAACACTTTTTTAATTAAAAATGTCTGAAATACGATTCAAGGTGTTAACACTATAAAAACTTATTACTTTAAGATTTTTCTATCTAAAAAATAAAATAAAGTAAAATAAAATTATATGTGGATTCAATATCAATATGGACTTATTATTTAAGTAAATTTTATATACACAATTTATTTTAATTTGTAAAATAATTTGGATAGATCACATGAAAATTTTAAGATGTCTCTTTTCATGATAGAAATCGGAACATGATTGAGATATTAAATTGCCAAAATATACCTATTATTATAATTTTCTCTTGCCCTCTCAAGAAACTTCCAATATTTAACCAATCAGTAATGCTTATTATTTCTAATAGCATGTAGGTTGCTTCTTATTTCACATAAAGAATTTAAGATATCTTTTAATTAAATTCATGAGTAATATTTATTTATCATTCACGTATTTCTCTTACTATCATAAATTATTTTTAAAAGAATAGTGAAAAAGGATAAAATATATAAATAAACATACATTCATACTCCAATATTAGAAGGTTTGATACAAATGAAATTGTTTAAATATGTAAGGATATTTTTGAAAATATGAAAAAATATTTAGAGTAAATATGTAATTGTTTTGGTCAAACTATAACAACTTTTAAACTAAAAAATAAAGTTGGAGGGGAGGGGGTGCTGTTTTTAACTTTTTAACTTATTTTAAGCAAATTTTTAATTTTTTTAAAGTTATTTTGGAAATTGTCAAACACTTTTTTAAGCTAAAAAGAGCTTAAAAATCAAGTTTTCAAATGGGCTCTTAGCCAACTTTAACTTTTCTCAACTTGTCACTTCTCTTTAAAGGAATAAAATCTTAATTCAATGAATTTAAAAGCATAAGTTTACTGCTCAACTCAACTTACAAATATGAATATTTAAAATAAGCATTCATGTACATGCTCAAAATATAGTAAATAAGTTTCTTGTGTAACTCATGCTAAAATTACAACTCAAGATGTTTTTTCAACGTACTCATACTTTAGACTTGATAGCTTTACAAGAATTCTTTAAGGATTTGAGTATATGCAACATAATATTTTGACTTTATAACTAAATTTGATAATAAAGTGGTTGAATGCAATAATTGACTTCAAAGAACTAGCATATGATATGATTCAAAAGAATTTACTCAAAACAAAGGAAAAAACTTGAACACAGACTCATAGTCTCATTGATGGAAAATAGAAGTCAATAGATACTAGAATAGGCTTAATTTAACGTTTGGAGAGCCTTACTTACCTATCGTATGAAGATTCTCTAGAAGAATTGAAGAAACTTTTCAACCCTAGTCCTTCTCTTTTCACCGTAAGTGACTTTATCTGATTGAATACGTGAATGTGAGAAAGAATTAGTGTGGGATACTATTAAGGAACTCAAAGTAACTCCAAAATTATAAGTTTTCCATTAGAAAACAATGGGAAAAGATAAAACTATCTTTCATGAAAATTATTGAACCAAACCATAAAACTTGTCTATAGGTCATAGTTCAATCTACGACTCATAGAGACTCTCTCTCGTAGAACCTAGAAACAAATCTGACATGGGTCTATGATCAAGGTTCTACAAGTCGTACTTTAGGGCTCGTGGAAATCAAATAAGATTTAGAGGTTTCGGAAGTTTTATATATCGCTTGCTTTTGGTTTATCTTATATTATTCTTAATATATATCGCTTTCGTTTAGTTTATACTCTTTATACCCATTACTTGTTTTAGATTATAGATTCGCTTACCTATAGGTGGATCATAGTAGATGCTATTATGACTCAAGAAATTGGATCGTGACATCTCCCAACCCCAAAGTATTGAAAATACAAAATAGTTCCCTACACCCAAATTTTTAATTATCCTATTTAAAATAAAATATAAATTTATTCCCTCCAAATACTTTGGATTTCTTCTCAGCTCAACAAGTTATACCCATGAATACAAGATTTCTCTTTTTCTCAAATAGAGAAAAAATGTGATTCTTAATATAATAAAACTATAGTAAGACATTCAAATTTTGGAAAACACGAGGCATAAAGTGGTTTCTACTACAAATAATTATATTATAAATCGATTTATGTTAATTGTTAACAAATGTAGTTTCTACTCAACTGAATCATTTCGTCATTAGAAGGCAATCTGGAATATGTAGGCTAGACTACTATTGTTAATTGAATAGGTCCATTTATATTATACTTAGACAACTATTTAAACAAAAAAGCAATAAATAATTAGTTACATCGAGTCATATGAGAGTCTCATCAATTGATTACATTTCAAAAAGTGTGAGAATAGATAGTGGTTCTCAAAACACATCCTTATTCTTAGATGGTGCTATGAGGAGCATTGGTTGTATAATGATCACAAATAATTGATCACACAATATTATATTAACAATTAGTAATTTGTTAGATATTACTAGAATCATAAATTGGTGATAAGATTTAATGAGTTTTAGAAGAAGTAAGGGTATCCATCCGGAAATTTGTTTAAGAAAGTGCTATGTATGATCATTATTTATATTTTTAATCTCATTGATCATATGTAACAAGCTATCTCCGTCGTTATGAATAGGACAATTTCTATTAGGCCAGAAAATTTTCAAATAGTAACTTGAAAATTACTAAAAAATTTTAAGCTAGGCAAGACTTGGATGAATCTGAATCAAATGAGGTTTGGGAAAATTTGGAAATGGATTGGGGATTGGAACTGATTTATGGTTTGATCTTTTGAGTTACTAGGTAAGACTATACGGAGCCTATGCGACTTTTAGTTATGAAATTTGGGCAAGTAGAACTCTTGAAATTGATATCGGCCAAGGGTTAAATTTTTTAACGTCATTATTTTAAGAGTGTATTGTCAATTGGGAGTTTGGAATGCAAACTCCAAGTTTATCTGTACATGGTCCCGATATGGCGTCATAGATAGATAAGGGTCTGTAATGGCTAGTTTTAAGTCCAAAAAGTCCCAAAATCATTTGTATTTCTCTCACTTTATTTTTCAGAGACTAGAAATGACCTAGACTAGCTTTTCTTTAGTTTTCCACCTATATGTAGATAGTGGTAATTATAATCATTCCTCTAACTTATAAATTGATTCCCAAATCTTAGAACCTTGGAGAATTATCTTAAGGGAAGGTTTTTACATAAAAACTTATGGCAGGAAAAAACCCTAATTTTGGGGAATGTTAAAAGTGCCTTTTTAAATGAATGTTAAAAGTGCTTTTTTAAATAGATACCTCAAGGACAAAGTGTTTGTGAAGCAATCACAAGGTTTTGAAAGCATCGAGTTCCCTGATTATGTAATAAAGCTAGATAAGGCTCTTTATGTGTTAAAAAAAGCTCCAAGGGCTTGGTACGAGAGATTGTCTGGGTTCCTACTGGGTCATGGATACAAGAGAGAAAAATTGATGACACTCTATTTTTGAAGGTTAGGGAAAAAATCTGCTAATTGCCTAGGAATATGTTGATGACATAATCTTTGGTACTACTACCAACTCACTCTGTGAAGAATTCGGGACCTGATGAGAAGTGAGTTTGAGATGAGTATGATGGAAGAACTCAGTTTCTTCCTTGGGCTATAGATCAAGCAGACACCAAAAGAGACATTCATCAATCAGGAGAAGTACATCAGATATCCGCTAAACAAGTGTCAGATAATGGGAGCAAAACTTAATGATACACATATGAGAACCAGTTCAAATTGAATGATAATGAACCTGGTCCCAAGGTAAATGAGACTATGTATCGAGGAATCATAGATCACTGTTGTACCTAACTACCAGCAGACCAGATATAGCCTTTTGTGTGAAAATGTGTTCTAGATTTCAGGCATGTCCAAAAGAATCTCACTTGAAGGCAACAAAGAGAATCTTGAGATATCTTAAGAGTATTGACAACTTAGCACTATTTTATCTATAGTGGGATAAAAAGATGCTAATTTTGTCGGGTACCTGATTGATCGCAAATGCACCTCCAAAATGGCTCATTTTTTGGGTTCATCTCTCATCTCCTAGGGTACTGAAAAACAAAACTTAGTGACCTTATCCACAGCTAAAGTTGAATATGTAACTGTTGTCGATTGTTGCTCTCAATTGCTTTGGATGAAGCAACAACTAGAAGACTTTGAGGTTTTGATGGATAGCATACCACTAATGTGTGACAACACAAGTGCCTTGAACATGGAAAAAATTTGGTTCAGCACAAATTGAAAAAGCACATTGATATAAGGCATTATTTTCTTAGGGACCTGGTTGATAATGATAACATATATATGAAGTTTTATAGCGTGGAGGATCAAATATCAGACATTTTTACCAAGCCTCTATATAGGGACCAGTCTAAAAAGAATCAGATGAGGATGGGGCTGCTTAAACTAAGCAGATCTGATCCACCATAATGGTGAAATCTCCTTTATTTTTGACTAAAATTTTTGTGTAGGTATCTAAGTTTTGTTTCACGGTATTTTAAACTCACATTAGCATCTTGCAGGTATGTATGATCAACAACATCATAGGTGCTAAATAAGGGACTTTGAAAGAAGTTCAACAAAACAGCATAGATCGCTTGGGACCTGGTTCCCCTTCAATGGCTAGTATTCTTTTTACAGCAATCATGCAGTCATGAAATGTGTCAGAACGTTTCCCATGCCTTTCCAACTTCTCTGAAATTGTGTCATTTCAATCTTGGTCCCAAAAAGATGCATCCGCCCAGGGATCAGACATGTCTCTACAATCCCTACAAAAGAAAAACTCAACCTACTTCTCTCTCGCATTTTTTTTAAAAAAAAATCCTCTGTCTCTCTAACTTTTCTCTTGTTCTTCCTTTCTACAATGTCTCACTCATTTCCCATCTCTCAGAAGCACAATTTTGTCAAGAAATGAAACCCTTTCATTCTACAAGCTTGAAACTCGTCCATCCACCCTCATCCATTCTACTCTCAAACTGGAGAAGTTGCACATTTCGATAAAAATCATATCTCCTTCATCTCCCACATCTTCATCATCCACCAAGGATGACCCATTTCTTCAACCCTTGGGTCAAGATTGCTCACTTGATTCCTCCGTTAGGGCATCAAGTTTTGTGTCAGAAGGACAAAATCTTGTTAACCCTATAACTATCTCCACCAAAGAACAACCCTCCTCTTCTCAACCTAGTCCCACCTCTCCACCCATGTTAGTTGAGAAAGGGACTGAGTCAAATATACTGGTTGTTAGTGAAGAATGGGTAGTGAAAGGCTTAATAGAAATAAAGGGGGACGACTTGTTTGCTCAAGAGGAAGCCAAATTACCAGACCTCTAGTTGGTGTTGGCTACTCTACTGTTTGATTAAACTCCCATGAGTGAAGTATGACCCATTAATGCTACTGAAGTAGGAGAGGAGGAAGATAATCAAGATAATGGGCCTCTAATATGAAAACTAAAAGGAAAACAAGTGATGCTCCTTTAGTTCTTGCTACTAAAAAGAACTAGGTTACTGAAGAAGGTGTCAAGAGTCAACAAACATTAGACAAAGGAAAGGGCAAAGTCAATGGGATACCTCTAACACCACCAAAGTGTATCCCACCAGAGAAACTCAATGAAAACTCCTCAGTGACGCCATGGCAACAACCAAATCAAAAACTACAAAGAAAAAGAAATTAAGGTCCTCTTCTATGATAGAGGAGGAAGACAATCTAAGTGATAAATTAGTTGATGTTGATGAGGAAGAAGGTGACAGTATTATAGAATGAAATGAGGATCTTTGTCCATCTCAAACTGAATACTGTAACTAAGGCTTTAATGAAACCTTCCGAGGGATCCAAACAGAAAAAGTCAAGAAGGAAGGAAGAAAAGAAATTGAACAAGGGTGAATTTTCTTCCACCATAGGATCAGGTTCACAAGTTAAGAGGGTAAAGATTAAGAAAATTTTAAGCAAGGAAGAAAAAATTCAAATTTGTAAAAAATAAAAGGTGTTGAGTAGGAAGGTTTTAAGGCTGAAAACAAACAAAAACCAGGAATGAGGGACCTGGTTGATGCAGTTATGATACAAGGTTGGGACCATTTATTTCAGTAGCTAGTTGTCACTTTGCATAAGTGGGAAGTGCGGTAGTTTTACTACAATACTAAGTTCTTGGAGGATGGAAGTTTTAGCACTTTCATTGGTGATCTTTCATTTCATATTGATGAAGAAGTCTTGGGAATTGTTCTGAAGGTTGATGTAGAGGGAATAGGAGTATACTGGACTGTGCTCCTGAAAAGAGTTTCATTGTAGAGGCTCAAAAGATACCAAATTTAAGCTCCAAGGTTATTTCTAAAAAATATCTCAAGGGGCAATATCAACTCTACTTTGAATTTGTGAACAAGGTCCTTCTACCCTGTTTTGAGAAGAGAACCAGTGCAACCACTGATGATCTATTTTTTATGGTGGCCTTGAGTAAGTTGGAAACCATAAATCTTTCTGCACTGATGATGGAGCGCATTCATAATGTGATAACCACAAAACATTATAAACATGGTCTTGTATATTGGTATTTACTTAACTATCTATTTTACTGATGTACTCGCAGCCAAGGATGCAAAATATTGTGACTTTGAAGGCATAGCTAGAACAAGAAGTAGTAGAGGGACCTGGTTCTGCTGAGTTATCCTAGCTAAAAGAAGAGAACAATAGACTAGCCTTGGAAGTCAAGTCCCTCACTTAGTAACTTTTTCAAGCACATCAGGATTCCAAAGCCAGAATGACTCTTAACCTTCAACCCCTACCTCCCGAACCTTCCAATCTCTAGCTAGATGAAAGAAAAGAATAATAGACTAGCCTTGGAAGTCAAGTCCCACAATTAGCAACTTCTTCAGGCACATCAAGATTCTAATGCCAGAATGACTCTTCACCTTCAATCCCTAGCTCCCAAACCTTCTGGTCTCTAGCTTACTCCATTGTCTGTTTTTATTCCCTCTTTTTGTTTAAGGATTAGTTCTGGCATGTTTTGTTAGTCTCTTTTGCTGTTTAATGAATACTTCCCTTTGCAATCTAAATTTGGATGAATGTAACTCATTATTCTGTTCTTATGAATCTATGGTATTGTTTGTGTTATGCTTTCTTATTGACTTTGAATTTAATACTTGTGATATTTATCTTAGTTTACTGCATGCATTTTTAATGATGCCAAAAGGGGGAAGGATAAGTCAAAGTGGGGTGGACAATCAAATCGGGGGAACAAGTTCAGGGGGAATAAAGATATTATATACTCTGGGAGAACAATACTCAAGGGGAACAGGTTCAGATTTTTAAATGGGACAATATTTTTTCATGATTAAAAAGGAGAAAATGTTAAATAACCATTTTGATGACTAGCCAACTATTGAGTACAATATGAGGACCAGGTTAGTATCAAGTTGTGGCTACTAAAGGGCTGTGTTGGGATACAACTGTAAGGATGACATAGTTGGTGAAATTTGACCCTCATTGTACTAAAGGACCAACGGTTTCTTACATGCCCTCTCATGTTGGTATAAAATATTCATATGCAATAAACAAAAGACAACTTTTGAAGAATGAAAATGTGAATGTTAAATAGATCAAAAAGTTCTCTTTTGGCATCTCTTAGAGATACAACATCAACTTCTAAGGGACCTGATAGAAGGAGTTTATAGTCTTCTTTTAAGTGTGATGTTGTATTTAATTCATGATATTATAAGGTTACTTCCTAATATATAAAAGAAAGATAATCATTGTGTATTTGTTTTGTCAAGGTTGCCGTGGGACTCTTGGTAAATTGTTACCTTGAAGTTGTTTGGGTAGTGATCTAACTTCATCTAGGTTTGTCAGAGTGAAGACTAGTGTTTTGGTGAGTTGTTCATGTTTTGTAACTAGGTTACAAGTGGAAAATGATGAGAAGGTGAGGCAAAATAAACATTATATTGTATTTGACTACTTTGCTCATTAATTTAGTAGATTGTTGAATTTTGAAAATTCTGTTAGATAGGTTGTAGTTGTTCCTCCCTTGGAAAGGAGTTTTTTCATGTTAAATCTTGTGTGTTATGTATTTATCTTCTTCTTTTCTTACTTGTATTGTATCTAGGGACTTGGTCCTTAACTGTAGTGGATGTATACTTTCCGACACCCTTCTTCTTTGCCAATCTGATTATTTTCCTTGTTCAGCAGTTCCTGAAAACACATTAATCCTTCTTAGATTTGTTGGACTGGTACCTTGTGCTTTGTCGCTCTCTCAGTGGTAGTTGCCTTGGGACACTTTATCATCCCAACTATACTATATACCATGTATTTAATTTACTTTTACATTTTCCACTTATTGGTGTTCTACGAGAGATACCAGTGTCCCTAGCAACATTGATACACCAGCTATCCAACATTTCATCCTTCTTACTTTCCTAAAAGTATCCTGCATCTTGTAGAATATGTAGCAAAAAAGAACTAACTCTAACAATTTGTAATTGCTTACTAATGTTTTATGAGTAAGTGAGTTCAAATTTCACAAGTTCATTAAGAAGATCTTGTTCACAAACTTACTATTATGAGCACTTGTTTGAGCCATAAGTTGTCCTGCACTTAGTGGTGGAACTATTATGGAATGACTAGGTGGAAATGCTGGCCCTACTAGACTTAACCTACTATATACTAGAGGGGATGTAACATGATTTTCTCCCCTCTCATAGACGCTAAACTCCTTGCACTCGTATCACCTCTTTGGCCATTCTCAGTGTTAAAGTTTTTGATTGAGTACATTGGAGTTTAAACTACCATTGCATCCACATTTTGGCCATTCCTCAAAGAGTTATTTTTACAGTCATCTTGTTCCTCACTAAATGACTCTACAGATTATGTTGGTACCTCATATGCACTGTTTAAAGTGTCCATTGAGGGCTTCAAAATGGGGATGGGGTAAACCAAACTAACAACATGTTGTTGCATTAACTTGTTTGCTAATTCATGATATGCAACATGAAGTTTAGGATTGTCTAGACTATTTATTGTTCCTCTCTAATTGAAAGTGCATCAAAAGAGTTGGGACAAATAATGTCCTATGAGGAACTTGATCAAACACCCTACTTCTTCACGGAACTTGACTCACTATCCTGGAGTAAAATGTCAACTACATTATGCCTGTGTTGCTTGCCCATTACTCATAAGGTCTATCCATTATCACTAACTTTATCTTTACCTTTTCTTAACTCCTTGGCTTACATGGAAATCCTAGTATCATTCGCAACTATTCTCGAATTTACTTCCACCGCGACTTCCATTCTTTAGCTCATTGCCCAGTTTCTTCATTTTCATCATCCAAAATCTCATTCTTCCCATTACTATTATGAAAATTCTTAATTTACTGCTCATTTATGATAGGTTGTACACCATTTTCTCCCATTGTCATGAATTTTTTAGTGTGCCCAAAATTCATTTTCTCACTTCTAATCACTAGAGGTTGAGGATTTGAATCTTGAGACATTTTTTTCATGTTGTGACTGATCATTGACTTTCATAATCTGCTTCTTAGCATTCAAATAATGCTTGCATTACCTTGAAACTTTTCAAATGGAAGTCCATCAACTTCTTGTTTCCCGCGTTTAATCTTTTCCACTTTCTTTTCCCTAATAAGCGACACTTATTTTCATTATGTCTTTGATTTTTGCAGTGGCTGAAATATGATGGTAAGTTATCATAGACAAACTTCTAGAATTCCTTCATATTTTACTAGTCCTTTCTTCGTAAATTGAAGCCTCAACCTCTCTGACAATGTTTCAACTAAATAAATAATCACCTTCACACTTTCATCCTTGCCATACTAGATCTTGACTTCATTTGCATACCTTTATCAATTTTTCCAACTCCCTAGGTATGGATAATAGCAATCTCTTCGCAAACAACTTTGTAAACAAGTTTGGAAGAAAAGTTTAAAGTACCAACTTTTCTCCTTTATCGACCATGAAAAACCTCGAATTTGGTGCTCATTTCTCTTATGCATAAGTAGGTGATGGACCTTAATAAAGAATTTAAAAAGTCATCATATTGAACAACCCTAGCAAATAATTGTCTAGGGGCAAGTAATCCCATTAATCACTGCCCCTTGATGCCAAACACTTTTGGCAACAAAATTATCATTATTGGTAAATCTGGTCCTCCTGGGTAGAGCTTCACCACTACGGCTTAATGTAGTCCTTTCTTCTTAGAAAGTTCTTGTTATTTATCCATTCTAAACTGAAGTGGGGGAATTCAATGGATAACTTTAACAGGTTTAGATTTTTAAGCATGAAGCATAAGAAGCTTGAGGGTTAGTATTGAAAATTTATTCTCTAGGGTATGGAGAAGTCTCTCTCGCGGCCAAGGGTTGCGGAGAGATGGTGGAAGCCATGGAGATGGCTAAATTACCACCATGTTTCCAAAGGAGAGGATATAGTCGTAGGTTTCTCTCCTAACTATCCACCCCTACTCATTTCATGCTCCTTGTTTTGTTTTAATGGCATAAAACTTGTAGGGTATTTCTCTAACAATGACTTTATACTCTCAATTTTATTCTTGAAAGTTCTAAGGCAATTTAAACTTCCTTTTAGCCCCTTGATAACTCCACAGAGATGTCGGTCCATACATTTACCAACATAGATTGATAGTGCAACCAGTTTTGCACTTTTCCCTATAGATGTGGTCTCTATGCATAATTACACATTATATTATCAGCTTGTTTTTTCTTTGAATTAGACAATTAAGTAGAATCATACTTTTGCATGCGGTTCTTAAAAAATTCAAATAAATGGTGACACTAACATTCTGAAAATTCATTATCAACTTGGATAAGTTCTACAGATTCAACTTGGAAAAAGCTGTGTGCAACTAGGGATTTTTCATGATGGCTCCCAACCATTGAGATTTATCGAATAAAAGCCTTTCTCTTCCTCTGCTATTAGCAAATTCTATCGCCTCTATTATGACTTTCATTTCATAGCCTCCTGGAGAAGATCATCTTGTCATTAAGGTTTATGGTGAAAGTATTCTTTCTATAAAGGATGAGCAAGCCATCCACGTATTGTTCTTGATTCTGTCTCTCTTCACAAAAAAGAGAAGAAGTTGACTTGTTTTCTATGTCAGTAGTCTCAGAAAAATAGAATGTTGAGACTTTCTGATAAGGATGAATAAGATGTGGGATGTTTTCATAAGCTTCATCATACTGTTGATGCCAAAGGATTTAGCCGGTTGTTATGATAACCAACCTTATTTGAAAATGTTACCAAGTCTCTACTTCTTCGCTTTTGCTCGTAAGTTCGTACATGCAACAAAACAGAGAATGAAGGGAAGTGGATGTAAAATCTTGTTAAGTTTCTAAAACTCAAAGATCAACGCATTCCTTTGAAGTAAAGTTAGATTTTTTGACTATCTGAATGAATTACTATGATATTGATGAGAGTGGTTGATTTTAAAAAAGTATACATTCTCTTAGGTGGAAGACATCTTTGGACCTTGCAAAGGCTCTTTATGATCTACAACTAAAAAAAAGTCATGTCCAAAAGAAAGGGACCAAATATTAGAAACTTTTTGAGTCCAAAAGGATTAGCAAGTTTTAGAGAGGAAGAGCTGAAAAGCAAAGGCAAATTTGGATTTAGAGTAGCGAAATTGATTATCTTGGCTAAAAAAGTTGTTGATGGAATAATTAAGTTGTCTATGTTTATAAAAGACGACATTGCTAATGAACCAAGTGCAAGGTTTTTTTTAATTGAAAAAGTTAGTTTCATATTTAATTAAGGATTACAAAATGAGGTACTTAGGTCGCACCCATATTGGTCTGCCTGTGGATGGGACATTAGCATTTACATAATATCATGAGACATTACAGTTTGGTGGGGGAGAACTTGTCCTACATAGGTACAACTAGTGTAATCTTCCCCCAAAAACTTTTGTTCCCATTCTAAAGGCGTTTCTAAAATAACTGGCTCTTCTTCAGAGCTCCTAGTGGATTTTTCTTGCTTAATGCGTTTGTAAGTTGGTTTTTAGACCTAAAGATATGTGCCATTGCTACATTCCCCATACTCTGCATCAAGGATCTGCACTCAAAGATAATGTTAGAGTATAGTGGATTATAAAATATGAACATTTGGATTACTTCTGGGGAGTCTATGTTGACTTCGTAGGGAAAGCTTGGTGGGTTGAAGCGACTCTAAGCCCTACACATAAAGCTTTCAGTTCGAGGGAGGTTGAAGAGGTTGTGGGGGGTAGAGCATATGGATCCTCCAATACTATCTCCTTTGTGGTTTCTAAGAACTCCACCTAGTCCTCCAAATCCCCCATACTAGCCCGAACCTCCATAGGTGTTTAACTTGAATTTACCAGGTGCTAGGGGGTTCGGACAGATACGGACTGGGTGTTTGCCAAGTGGGCCAGGCTTCCCATGCGTTGGTTTAATGATGTGACATTGTTCGATCGCCTAGTTTATGATATGATCTAAAAATGATAGAGTCTTTTGTGTTATTAAATAGGTTTCTGTTATGATGTGTCCATAGAATCCAAAATCAATAGGGGAGCAAGTTGGTTAGGTAACTAACTTATTGAAGGCCTTCCATAGTTCAGCACAGTTGCTGGTTTTAAGAAGATTTTTCGAGATGGGGTTAAGGTTTTAAGTGAGTGCCTTAATCATGGCCCAAAGGGATTGGGTTGGGGGACATCTGAAGAAGATATAGTTTATATCTTCAAGCGCTTGATTACAAACTTGGCAGAAAGGGCTGATGTTTATGCCTAGACAATGCAGATAAAGTCTGGTTTTGAGCCTACCATGGCAGATGAGCCAAAGGAGAAATCTTATTTTGTTTAGGTAGTTCAGCATCCAAATCAATTGAAGTTTTTGCCTCTACTGTTCTGGTTTTCATTAGGACTCTGGGTTTAGAGGAGGATGTAGGAAGACTTGTGGTTGAATTCTCCATTTTTTCTTAGTTGCTAATAGAATTCTGAGACTCTGTTAATAAGGATAAGACAGAGAAGATGAACAACTGCCCCTTCATGTCGAGTACTTTTGGCAATAAGATTATCATCGTTGATAAATCTGGTACTATTGGACAGAGCTGCACTACTATGTCTTTATTAGTCCTTTCTTCCTAGAAAGTTTTTATTGTTTATCCATTCTATTAATAACTTCATCAGTTTTAGATTTTAAGCATGAAGCATAAGAAACTTTGGGGTTAAGATTGAAAATGTGTTCTTTAGGGTTTGAAAAAGTCACTCTCAAAGCCAAGGGAAAGGGAGAGATGGTGGCAGCCATAGAGATGGCTAAATTGCCACCATGTTGTAAAAGGAGAGGATATAGTCGTAGGTTTCTCTCCTAAATAGCCACTCCTTCTCATTTCATGCTACTTATTTGTTTTAATCGCATAAAACTTGTAGGGTATTTCTCTAACAATGTCTTTATGCTCTCAATTTATGTTTTTAAAAGTTCTGAGACAACTTAAGCTTCCTTTTATCCCCTTGATGTCTCCAAATAGATGTCGATCCACGCATTGACCACCATAGATTGATAGTGCATCCAGGTTTGCACTTTTCCTTGTAGATATAGTCTCTATGCATAATTACACATTACATTATCAGCTTGTTTTTCTCTTTTTAGAATCAGACTATTAAGTAGAATCACACTTTTACATGCAGTTTCAAAACAATTCAAATAAATGGAGATACAACCATTCTAAAAATTCATTATCAACTTGAGCAAGTTCTACAAATTCATCCTGGAAAAATTCGTGTGTAATGATAGATTTTTCGTGATGGCTCCCAATCATTGAGATCCATCCAATAAAATCCTTCCTTATCCTTTGCTATTAGCAAATTCCATCATCTCTGCTACGACTTTCATTTTAAAACCTCCTGGAGAAGATCGTCTTGTCATTAAGGTTTACGGTGCAAGTATTCTTTCTCTTAAGTATGAGTAAGCCATCCAGGTATTGTTCTTGCTTCTGTCTCTATTCACAAAAAAAGGAAGAAGCTGACTTGTTTTTATATATGTAGTCTCAAGTGAATAGAAAGTTGAGACTCTTTGATAAGGATGAACAAGCTATGGGATGTTTTCATAAGCTTCATCAGAATGTTGATGCCCAAGGATTTGGCCGGTTGTTCCGATCACCAACCTTATTTGAAAATGTGGCCAAGTCTCTACTTCTTCACTTTTTCTCACAAGTTCATAGATGCAACAAAATGGAGAATGAAGGGAAGAAGATGCAAAACCTTGTTAAGTTTCTAAAACTTAAAGATCAACGCATGCCTGTAAAGTAAAGTTAGATTGTTTGACCATCTGAATGAATTACTATGATATTGATGAGAGTGGTTGATGTTAAAAATATATATTTTCTCAGGTGGAAGACATCTTTGGATCTTGCAGAGTCTCTTTGTGATCTACAACTAAAAAAAGTCATGTCCAAAAGAAAGGGACCAAACATTGGAGTTCCCGAGTCCAGAAGAATTAGCAAGTTTTAGTGAGGAAGAGCTAAAAGGGAAAGGAAAAATTAGATATAGAGCAGAGAAATTGATTATCTTGGCTAAAAAAGTTGTTGATTGAATAATTAATTTGTGTATGTTTGAAAAAGATGACATTTCTGATGAACTAAGTGCAAGGGTTTTTTTTAATTGAAAAAGGTAGTTTAATATTTTATTAAGGATTACAAAATAGGTTGCTTGGGTCGCACCTATACTGGTCTGCCTGTGGATGGAACATTAGCATTTACATAATATCATAACGCATTGCAGTTTGGTGGGGGAAACTTATCCTTACATAGATATAACCAGTGTAATATGCCCCTAAAAACTTTTGTTCCCATACCGGAGGCGTTTTCAAATTAATTGGCTCTTTTTCATAGCTTCCAGTGGTTTCTTTCTCGTTTAATGCATCCGCAATTTGGTTTTTCTCCTAAAGATATGAGCCACTACTACATTCCCTATACTTTGCATCAAGGACTTGCACTCAAAGATATTGTTAAAGTATAGTAGATTATCAGATATGGGCATTTGGATTACTTCTACGGAGCGTATATTGACTTCCTAGGGAAAGGTTATTGGATTGAAGCTACTCTAAGCCCTGCCCAAAGAGCTTTCAGTGCGATGGGGGGGAGGGTGTAGAGGTTGTGGGGATAGAGAATATGAATCCTCCAATGTAATCTTCTTTGTGGTTTCTAAGAACTCCATCTAATTCTCTGAATCCCCCATACTGGCCCGTACCTTCATTGATGTTTAGAGTGAATTTACCTATTGTCGGGGGATTCCAAGGGATGT
>JAOTQR010000069.1:16158625-16170808 GCA_025774065.1 Solanum ossicruentum | reverse complement strand
AACTCACCTACTAGATTATTAAGCCATATAATATCCTCAATTATTTTACTTAGCTTAGAGATGGTATATCCTCAATTCAACTCCAACACATATACACCATCAACCCTCTTAAGCATTTAGACTCACATATCGCCCACGAACATGAGATCCAAGCACATTCAAGAATTGACGCAAACTTGACCAAATCATAACATGATTTATTTAAATAGCATTAGTACATATAAAATGTGGGGTGTTACAAGATACTTGGGTTGCCTACCAAGAAGCGCCTTGATTAGCATCGTGGCTCGACTTTGTCACCATGAGTACTCAGAATTCCCCATGGGTTTATGAAGTCTCATCTTTACTCCTCTGGCCCCTTCTCCGATCTCTTTGCATAGGTTCTAATCATGTTGCTACTTTCTCACCCTATCATCAAGTCTCTGTATTGCTATTGCTTATTGATCCACCTTATAGTTCACCTTGATGACATCAAAGTTTATCTCTTGTACAACCTCTTCATGTTGAATTGGTTTTGATAAGCACTTGCTAAAGCATACGCTCAATCCTTGGGAGTTCATCACTGATGCATTGCTGGTGTGGTAACCTGATCCAATTAGGTGTATTCTCTTTTCTAGTAGCACTTGGGGTTCCCTCTGATGTACTAGTGGATGGCACTAGCTACTTTTGCAATGGTTGATAAACTTGGGTGATAACAGACAACTTATCTATGTATTCGGCAATTTGGATGAATGGTTGCCTCATAAATGCCCAACACTCCCCTCCAAATAAGGCATCAGCATGACCTTGTTGTAAAAAGGTTAGTACTTGGTGGAAAATAGCCGCAAATTCATCGTTAGTCAGGCAATGGTTCTGGTTCTTTGCCAAGCGCTTCTTATACCTTTCCCAGGCTACTACCAAAGATTCTCCTGGCACCATTTTAAAATTGCAAATGTTATCTTGTAGCTCTTGCTTGTTGGCCTCTTATAGAAGTTCATAAGGAAGACTATCTGCACCTCCCCCCAACTAGAACAAACATCTAGTGGGAGAATTGACTAACATTCTATCGCTTCACTCCTGAGGGTCATGGGAAAGATTGGAAGAGCCACGATCTCCCAAGTAGGATGTCTTGTCCCAAGAACCCCCCTAAACATTTGGCCAAAATGTTGTAGATGAGCTGGGAGTCTTCGGATCCTTGCCCATAGAAAAAGACCCATCTCTGCAAGGTCTCATCAATTCACTTGCGATGTAGAGCTTTTGTTTGGTCATGGTGCCAACTAACCTGTGAATAAGCTAAACAACAAAAGTAAAAACAAAAATAAAAGTAAAGTACAAGAGATTCTAGAAATTAATACTTGAAAAAATAGTGAAATAAAGTCAAAACCTAGTTGTAATCCCCGACAACGGCGTCATAAATTTTATGGTGTTCATTCTCTAATAAGAAAGCGATTGCTACCTGCAAATTAACCTAACCGAAGGTTAGGGTCAAATCCATAGCGAATACAGGATTTGACTACAAGAATTCACTATCAATCATTTCGAGTATCTATAACTAAAATCTCTACGACGCGAGAAAACATTCAATTTTAGGGATAACTTGGGAATTATATTTCCCATAGTTCGTTGACTTGATTACCCTAGACAACATAATGACAATTGGAAATTCACATGCAGGATGGTAAATTAGGTTCTTCCAGCCCTCTTGTGAAGGTGAAGGTCGAATTTCACCATGGCGCTTGGTCGGCAACCATGGTGTGCCAACTAACCGTTACCTATTGTCCCAGTCAACCTCCCCCTTGGTCAGGTTTGGATGATTAGACGAGAATACATTAATGGAATCCTGTCATCTACTTCCTTTTTCCTATTCGTCACTACCTAGGTCAGGATCGTGATAGTAGGCGATGTTTGGTGTTGGCCACCACCAAAAAACAATCATAATGAAGAGAAATAGACAATAAATGCAAATTCCCAATCGTAGAAATGCAATAAACCTAGGTCATCTCAAGTCAACTACCCATGGTTTCCACAACCCCAAGTTGTGGGTGCTTAGCTACTCATGGCTTAGGCAAAACCAACAAAAATGCAAATACAAAACATAGTTGAGAACTTTACCCAAAGCAATGAAGAGTGAAGATACCACAAGTTGCAAATCAAAAGCTTGATAGATTGATAATGAGTACAAAGCAAGATTTGTAATTTCCAAAAGTGGGTTTTTCAAGAGAAAATGAAAATCTATTCGAAAACCCTAAAATATTCTTTAGAGAATATTGAAAGGCATATTCAATGTTCACAATCTGGGATCTCCCAAATAAAACCCTAACTTGAAGTATTTATAGTGATTACAAATTAACCCTAAAATTTACACAGAAAAGACAGTTGGTAGCTAGTAAGCCTCACAAGTACGACTTGTAGGGTGACCTACGAGTCATAATCGGAGTCTCGTATCAGGTTCTTGGCATTTTGGACTCAACTGGCATGACCCACTGGTACGAGTCGTTGCTTGGGCTATGACTCGTGTACTCCTCCCGTAGTCTAGGCCTTCAGTTTTTGGTCCAAAGTTTTGGCTCTCTGTTTCCTGCTACAAGTCCATCTGTACGAGTCGTAGTGAAACCTAGGACTCGTAGGATGGCCTAGTAAGACTGACCTCCACTTAGCAGATTTTTTATTTTTGATCTTTATTTCTTGATATGAGATCATCATACAAGTCGTAGCTTAGGCTACGACTCATAGGTGAACTCGTATGTCCTGTGATTCAGCAAAATCAGCAATTTTCCTCCAAAATCATGCCAACCTACCTTTTCTGCAATAACAACACAAAATTACAAAACCCATAAAAAGTCACATTAAGCACTCCCAAAATCCATTGTGTTAGGCATCAAATGTGTTGTATTTTGATAGCATATCGGTATACTAACGAGAAGGAGGTCTATACCAAAATACATTTCCCTTTCGAGAGGAACACCGGGAATATCACTAGGAAAGACATCAAGGAACTCGTTTACCACCGGAACCGACTCTATAGGAAAGACTTTGGACTCAACATCCCTAACCCTCACAAGATGATAGAGACACCCCTCAGAGATGATCAACTTTTGGGCTTTAATGCAAGAGATAAACCTACCCTTGACTGCCACATCACGACTCTCCCCCTCAAAGATAGTTTCACTTGGGAATTGGAGTTTGACCCTATGGGTTCTACAATCAATAGAGGCATAATATGCATGCAATCAATCCATCCCAAGAATAATATCAAAATCAACCATATCCAACTCAACTAGATCATGAGGCAATATTTTATGCAAGATGCAAAAAGGACAATTTCTATAAACCTTTCTACCAATAATAGATGCACTAATGAGAGTAGACACCTCACAAGACTCACACAACAATTTGGGCACAACATGGAACTTTTTGGCAATAAGAGGGGTAACAAAACAAAGAGTGGCACCCGAGTTTATCAATGCATACACATCAAAATCAAAGACTTTTAACATATTGGTGATGATATCGGGCACCTCATCAACCCCTTGTCTCCCTTGGAGTGCATAGAATCGATTGTGCTTTAGGGAACCACCTTGTTGGCCTTCTCTCCCTAAAGGAACCGCATTAGCACCCTGGCCTTATGGATGAACATCGTTACCCTTGTTTTAATTCTGAGGACAATCAACCTTCTTGTGACCAACTTCTCCACAACCAAAACAAGTATTGGTGTCCCTCAAACATGGGCCACAAGATCCCTACCACATTTTGGACACATAGCGTTAGGCAACACACCACCATCACCTTGGGCCCTAGGGCAGTTATCGGCAAATCTTTTATCAAGAGCATGAGAAGACTCTTGGCCTTAATGAAGCTGGCCATGCTTGGGCCATTGGAACTTACCACCAAAACGAGCCTTCTTGGCCTCACCACTTCTCCTCTTTCTCAACTTTTCCCCTCCAATTATTCGACATAAGTCATGAGGTGGGACAAGTCCATATCACAAATCAACATAGCGGCGCGACACTCCTCATTCACCAAATTAGAAACACCCATCACAAACTTATTCATTCTAGACCTTGAATCGACAAGCCTAGGGCATAGACATGACATGGTGAATAGGGAACCCGAAGGGACCCCAATCAAGCCTCTTAACTTATCATCATACATCCTTAGTCGCGGAAATAATTAAACAACAATAAGAGAATAGAAATAAGGGCAAATGGACTAGGGAAAATCCTTCATTTCACAAAACATCTAAAGAGTCTAAGGGAGTCAAGCATAGAGCATCATTACATAACTTGTCCAACAACACCTCTAAACATAGAACTTAGTGGGGGCCCAGACAAGTAACCAGGCTCACCTTCATAGTCAAAACATACAATAAAGGAAAGAGAGTCTTTATACATAGCATAAGATCAAAGACATTGTCCTAGAAATTGAGGACTCACCAACTTGCTTTGTAGAGATAGTACTTGGCATGGGGAGGATGAGAATGATCGTGAGTAGCTTTGGTTCCTACATGATAACATCATGTAGAAATAGAGTATGTGTTAGTATGTTTGAATGTACTAAGTATGTAGGATGCAATGCAACAAAAGATAGGCAACATAATCGAAATGCATAATTAGGCAATAAATAAGCATATAGCAATATGGCATGCCTGAGTGATACTTGAAGTAAAACATGATTACATAGAACATATTACATGTGTAGTAAGTGACCAACATTATGGTGGATTGTCACACTTTACCATCCATGGTGGTTGAGGTATCAACCCCTCAATTAGTTGATGGTGGATTACGCCCCACCATCCATGGTGATTGATGTATCAACCCCTCAATTGGTTGATGGTGGTTACACTCCACCATCCATAGTGATTGAGGTATCAACCCCTCAATTGGTTGATAGTGGATTGCATCTCGCCATCCATGGTGATATCAACCCCTCAATTGTTTGATGGTGGTTACCCACCACCACCCATGCTGATAGAGGTATCAATTCCTCAATTGGTTGATGGTGGATTGCACCCTGCCATCTGTGGTGATTGAGGTCTAACATTCCCTCAACTAGGTGAGGTCAACTTGCAACACCGTAGATAATTTTCATGAAATCAACACATATATACCATCTTTACATCATCATAAAGTCTAAAGTCATAGGACATGCAATGGTCCATCTATAGATCAAGAACCGTAAATCGGATATTTTATTAAATACTTGGTGCGTGTGTAATGGTAGTATAAAACCATGCAATTAAAGATTGAAATCATATAAAAAAAATCTTGGAGTAAACCAATCCACCAACACTTGGTAACACCACCTTGCAAAGTACATTGAAATTCCTCATCATTATAGATCTTGGATTCATAACTCAGAACATGCATAAATAGTCACACTTTTACAGAACCCCAACATTAGGGATGTATAAAGGGTAGTTTAGGACGGGTTGGGGTGAGGAAAGCTTTAGCCTATTAACATTATGACCCACCCTGCCCTGTCCCATTTAGCATCCTTGAAGTAGATTGTCCTGCCCTGCCATGCCATGTTAAGCCCTACCCTTCCCCACACTATTTACAATAACAATGCAATATCAAGAAATAATAGAAGTAGTTATATCTAAATGTACAAATTGAGACAAAACCAATTGATTAGTTGTAGCAAAAATAAACAACTGTGCAGCAAAGTGCTTCCAGTTTTCTATCTAAACTCTTGTTTCTAGCTTTATCCACAAAAAAATTAATCTTTTGACGTAAAAAGAAGTAGTTGTAGCATTATGAACCACCCTGCCCTGTCCCATTTAGCATCCTTGAAGTAGATTGTCCTGCCCTGTTAAGCCCTACCCTGCCTCGCACTATTTACAATAACAATGCAACATCAAGAAATAATAGAAATAGTTATATCTAAACGTACAGATTGAGACGAAACCAATTGATTAGTTGTAGTAAAAATAAACAATTGTGCAACAAAGTGCTTCCAGCTTTCTATCTAAACTCTTGTTTCTAGCTTTATCCACAAAAAAATTAATCTTTTGACGTAAAAAGAAGCAGTTGTAGCATTATGACCCACCCTGCCCTGTCCCATTTAGCATCCTTGAAGTAGATTATCCTGCCCTGCCCTGCCCTATTAAGCCCTACCCTTCCCCGCACTATTTACAATAATAATGCAATATCAAGAAATAATAGAAATAGTTATATCTAAACGTACAGATTGAGATGAAACCAATTGATTAGTTGTAGCAAAAATAAATAATTGTGCAGCAAAGTGCTTCCATCTTTCTATCTAAACTCTTGTTTCTAGCTTTATCCACAAAAAAATTAATCTTTTGACGTAAAAAGAAGCAGTTGTAGCAAAATAAACTCTTGTTTCCAGTTTTATCCACGGACCGATGAAATTGCAGAAGTAATCCAGGAAACCAACTTCATAAGGTCACTGCTATCAATGAACAAGCAGAGGAGATCAAAGAAGTAACTATTTTGCAACATATATACAAAATATCATGAGAAACTGTAATGGATATACTGGATAGACTTTCAAGAGAAGTGCACAGTTTTTGGATATAATATACCGGATATACTTTGAAGAGAAGTGCACAATTTAAAGAAAATTTTAAAATACTAATCAAATTTCATCACTCAATGTGTATCTAAACATAAAGTTAGAGATCCACTCCAAAGGGAATTAATTTTGATAGTCAGAGAGTACCCCACTGTCTAACTCAAATTTTACAAAAAGTATTTCTTTGCCCAATGATCGAAAATGCATTCAAGTGTACAAATTTAGTTTTCTGCGAAACGAGTAACAATGCTTATTCATTAAAGAGAGACCTTAGATCATATCAACAAGAATGTAAACCTGAACATATGTTTAGATTTGTAATAATGTAAATAAGTGAGGCAATCCACTCAGTGCTCCATTACGAATAAGATATTCTACGATACCACGATGCCCATTTGCTGACGCCATATGAAGTGCTACAAAAATAAAATAGTCAAAGCAAGATGTTAGTTCAGCATGTCATTTAGGTTCTTTTTGATAAGTACTACATGTCATGTTAGAAACCTATTAGAGTTCAAGAAGTATATATACTTCATAGGATTTCAAGTATGGAAAATACTCAACCAGGCCACATAAAATACTTCATATTAGTAATAATATTGTTCTGGCAACATATATAGTTCAAGAATTAGGACCTCAAGTACTATAATAATCAAATTTCAATCAAAATTAATAATTTCAGCATCCAATACAATCCAAAACTAAAGAAGGCCTTCCTTTTGTTATTAGCACACCTTTTACCAACCAAAACCAAAGAAGCCCTTTTAGTGACAAAATCTGACTGTTATATAAGTTCTAAACTGCAAAGGCAGAAACATATCCAGAAAAAGGTGGTTGTCATTTAATAGTAGTGATCAAAATGGGATCAATTGCACATCCACTTGTATCCATTATCTATGAGAAGCTTATCAAGCCATCTTCTCCATAGGAGAATCTCCTACTTCTCCTGCTAAAAGATGGCACAAGCTTTCTCTAATTGATCAATCTTTCAACAACTCTTACATTCCCTTTTCCCTTTCTACACCAAGCACCAACTTGATATTGTCATCTCAAAGAATAACAGTATTCAGATATCTCAACGTCTTGAGGAATCTAAGATTAACCCGAAGAAAGCATCTGACGTCCAAAAATGATTAACCAATTATTTACTTATTTTATTTAACTGCAGAAGAAGTGCTCAAGAATTGAACAAAAACAAAGTAGATTAGAATAGAATAACAGTGAGTCAGTGACGGGATCAGATGTTATCAGTTGAAACAAACACCAAAAGAGGATATGAATCAAAGACTATTAGCTTCAAATAGCAGCAACTATCAAATAGCAGAGAAGGAGCATCAGACCTTTAAAGTAATCAGAAGTTCCATCCTACAGAAAGAGGAAACATTAACATGAACAAGCATTAGCTTTTCCTCTTCGTCAATCGACACTCGACATAAAACTCCATCAATTGTTGAAGTTGAATCTGGACAAAAAAATTATAATACTTTAATGTATCGGTATACTATTTAAAGTTAAATAACTAATAAATAATGATGAGGTAATACATACCATTTATTTCATTCCATAACCATGTGCGAGCATACATTAAAGCTTCCAATGTAATAGGATGCAATCTACTATGATGCGAACTAATCAACCCTTCACTAATGCTAAATGTTGATTCAGAAGAAACGGTTGACACAGGAATGGCTAAGAGGTCATGAGCTATCTTTTGCAAAGTAGGAAATTTCAATCCATTTGTCTTCCACCAACTCAAGTTATCAAATGATGGAGTCCGAGATAGCAAACGTTCTTCTAAATATAAATCCAACTCAGATCTTGTCTCCGTGATAGCTCAACCCAAAGCAACAAATCTACCAAAACTCGATAGTCTATCACCTTCAATATGATTAGAAACTTCACTAGAACTAGATACTTCAAATGACTCCCTTGGAGAAGATGGTCTACTTTTATAATCATGAAAGAGATCATAACAATGAGATCGAATTTCTTTAATTTTAGTTGAAGTATTTTCACCATAAATTTGTTGAAGAAAGAACTCTACCAACTTCATCTTATATCTTGGATCAAAAGTTTCATCTACAACAATCACAACACTTACATCATCCCAATATTTTTAAAATTTCAATAACATCACAAATGTCATAAGGCTAAACAAAAGATTAAAGCTCTTCACCCAATCTTCCAACTCCATCTTAATTTCACAAAACTTTGCAAAGTATTGACTAGAAAATGGATATTGAGTTCCTGAAAATTGTTCGGTAATATGGTGAAAGAGTTTGAGCTTGCCACAAACATTTTCTGCATCACTCCATTGCTCTTCAGTTGGATATGACTTATAATTTGAGTCAATTAGACTCAACTTCTTAAATACTTCTTTGTATTCTCGTGTTGTTCTTAACATTAAATTTGTTGAATTCAACGAGTAGGACAATCATAATCCAATTTTTTCTTACAAGAACAACGTAGCAGATGTCCAGCTTCTTCAAATCTCTCAATTCTACCCGCCGATCCAATCCAATATAAGACGCTATCACGTACTTTGGTAATACTTTCTCCTATCACTTTTAACCCTTTTTGAACAATCAAATTTAAGATGTGTGGGGCACTACGTACATGAAATACTCAGCCAGCTAATAACAAATTATTTTTATTGAGTTTCTCATCCAATAAGGTTCTCATCATTGCACTGTTAGTGCTAGAGTTATCAATTGTTTTAGTTGATATCTTTATTCAACATTCAATCTAACAAATAATTAACCAAAGCACCACATAAAGCATCTTTATCATGTGGAGCGGGAATATAAACAAATATAAAAATATGACTTTGAAGACTCTATGAATCATCAATAAAATGCCCAGTGATAGCCATGAATCCTTTTTTGTTTACTATTTAAAGTCCACCTATCAGTTGCAATATTGCAATTCTACTTGTGACTTTATCCAACAAATGAGAAGTTTTTGATTTCAAATAATCAAAAATTTTCATTATGTCATTTTTTTCGTATTTGTTGAAACCATCTTTAACATAGGTTGAAGACTCACAACAAAGTTTCTAAATCCCACATGATCAACTATAGAGAGTAGATACTCATTTAAGATAATGGCATATCAAGTTGTCTACGTGAAACATGTTGATCAAAATAGTGTCATTCATCATCACCCCCTGTATCATCCTCACTTATTGGCTTATTAGGACACTTAGGCATATGATCCCACATAGCCTTCATCCCACAGTTTTTAGCATTTTTATATAGAGAATTCCAATACTTACACTGACCATATGGAATACTACTTTAGAATATCTTTTTCTTTTTCCCAATTGAACAACTTTATCAGTTTGTGGAGGCCTCGGGTTCTCAGCCTAGAAGGAAATAGCATTAGAAGATGAAGCGGGCAAATTCTCATCATTTTGAGATGTCATGTTTACTATTACAAAATAGAAAAAAGAAGTTAGATTGGACTATATCATCTTGTACAATCATTAGTAACAGATACGAATAATTATTTTGGAGTTGCAGCAGGCATCAACTTGGCAAAAAACTCACTGTTACATCTATCTGGTATCATAAAAATTGAACTTTTCAGCATCGGAACTGAGGTATTAATGTATTATGAGTTCCAACAACGACCTCAAGTTAAAGTTTACGAGTTCCAACAATGACTAAGGTAGAATATTTCACTAAGCTATTATACAACTGAATCTTTGAAATTAGATGCTTTTGTTAGATGAAGTTTCACCTAAGTTTCTCAATTAGCTTTTTATTTTGTTGGTCCCTAATTAATCTGAATCACGCCATGTGAAGTCCATTAGAATTACAACAATCCTAGAATCAACTTAATTTGATTCCATTTCATCCTATAATCAAAGGAAATGACTTGATATATGGTCCTTTTAATAGCTGAATGAGCCACCTAAGAAACCACAATGTTTCACTAATCATAAACATGCTTTCACAGATTCCCTCCTCAGTGATTAACCATGCCTTTCTCACTACCAGTCATCCCAAATCTGCAATCAAGTGGAAGAAAAAAATTTGGCTACCCAGCCACTACTTCAAAGAAATCATATCCAAAGCTATTAATGAAAAAACACTTCTAATCTAAAATATAGAATATAGATGCAAGAATCCCAAATCATGAAAGAAATAGTACCTGAAAATAGAATTAGAATGCCAGTTGAATTGTCCAAGATATGAAGAAATCTGGAAAGGAAAAACAACATTCAAGCATGATCAATAGTCATGAACTCAGAATCGTGGTTTACGAATGAGGTTGGAGTCTAGGATGAGATATTCACCTATGCGAGGATGAGATAGATTGTCACGACCCAATCCTAGGGCCTAGACGTGACATGGCGAATGGGGAACCCGAAGGAACCCTAAACAAGTCTCTTAACTAGTCATTACACATCCTTGGTCGTGGAAGCATATAAAAGATATGTGGAATAGAATGGGGCATTGGAGCTAAGGAAAAGCTTTGCAACACATCAAGATCAAGAGACAAGGAATCGTAACTCATACCATAAATACATAACTTGTCCAACAAACACCTCTACATACACAGATAGACTGGGCCCGAGACAAAGTAACCGGGGTCACCCACATAATCAAGTAGAACATAGGATAGTGTATAAATACATAGATAAGAGGAATACCCTAAACCAAAGTCCCTAAAATGGAGGAATCGCCAACAATCTTGGAATAGCACTGTCTAGCCACATGGAGGAGGATGATGATCAACTTGGGCATCGGTTCCTACATGGTGATATCATGTAGGCAAGAGTATGTGTTAGTACATTTGAATGTACTAAATATGTGAGATGCAATGCAACAAGAGATAAGCTTCATCGTCAACATGCATAACAATAGGCAATAGGCATAATATAGCAATATGACATGTATGAGCAATGCATAAGTAAAACATGCTTAAGTAATCAATACTCATATAGAATATCATATGTGTAGAAGAGACCATGCTAGTTATTCAAGGTAAAAAAACCCTTGGTGGTTGTGTGGTACAAGCCCCTCACATGTTTGATGGTAATAACACATTACCAACATGGTGACGAAGTATAAACCCCTCGCATGGTTGATGAGTATAAACCCCTAACATGGTTACCCGGGCTCTTGTCCCCCCGGATCGGGCATGGTCTAATGGAACAGTTTATATAGGATCTATGATAGGCTTTAGTGCAACATTTCATATAGGAATAGTCATATGAATAAGTTTATTTCATCAGTATAACATCATTCATATCATATCTCATGCTTAGGACCTTCATTTCCTCGTGAAACCATAACCGGACATTTTATCAAACACTTACGGGGTGTGAAATCATGAAAGAAAATCTATTGTAAAACATCAATCAATACCTTGCAACACCCCCAAGACATTCACATCAAAATCCCTCATCAAATCCAATATTAGATCCAAGATTTATAGCTCAAAACATGCTAAAACAACCATACTTTCATGAATAAAAATTACTATGCAGTAAATTTTTCAATGTACAAGATCCACATGTAAAATCAACTTTAAATCATGCAATATTAGCAAAAAAGAGGCTTAGGCACCATGGATGGAAGGACCAATGGTTCAACACCACATAACTTAGCTTTGGAGAAGTTCTTGGTGAAGGTTGACAATGGAGACTTGAAGCTTGAA
>JAOTQR010000069.1:16145481-16158525 GCA_025774065.1 Solanum ossicruentum | reverse complement strand
TTTCCAATATATCTCAATCCCAACAATTTTTCCAAATGAGTAATCGACCTTCATTAAGTTATTTACGGGGTCTAACATTTACGAAGGGGTTTTACGACTTCTAAGGTGGAGTGCGAGCCATAAAGTGGGTCTTGTAGAAGGGAATCATAGAAAGGAAGTCTCTGAAGTTTGAAAAGGCCATCAGATAAAACCCCATCTACAACCGGTAGAACTATCTACAAAGCATAGATCTTGTCATAATAGGAGGATCACAGAAGGGAGGGTCTTTGGAAAATCAAAAAATACCTATTTATGTCCTGTAGAACTATCTATGAATCGTAGAGAAGGTTTCCTAACAAATTCCAGTAACTCAATTTTGCGACCCCTAGTTTATGAAAGGTCATCTATGGCTCGTAGAATGCTTTACACCTGTAGAGGGGATCTCGTAGACCCGTTCAGCCAGAATTTTAATAGGTAAACTTGACCTTTCCTTCTTTTTTAGCCCAAACTACGTCACTTTGACCCTATCTATGTCCTTTATCAGTATATATAACCCTAATACATCTCATTCTTCCTTATTCCAAAAACCCTAAGTCTTAAAAACTCTCTCAAGCTCTTCAAGACTTTCAAGAAAGAAGGTACAACCAGGGGTTCCAAATTCCTCATCACTTTCTAAGGTTTTTCTGTCTCTTACCCCCAAGATATATGGGTTTGATTGTGGGAACCTTCCTTTCCACAAGCCCAACCAATCTTCTACTCAAACTACATGGATTTATAGATTTATTTTATGGCTATTTATGAAATCTTGCTCTTGATGATATTACAATGTATTTTATACATGATTTCTACTTGGTTTCTTCAAGCAATGATGATTTATGCTAAAATATTGTTGGGGTTTTAGTTGGTTTTCATGACACTCAACAAGGGTTTTACTACTATAATGGTGGGTGGATTTGGATAACCTTAAATGAACTAATCGTGTTTTCCTCTTGTTTTATACTCTTGAATTGCATGATTTTAAGTACATATGCATATACCCACCATGTTTGACTAAATTCATTTGACAAGCATTCTTATGTTGATAGAAGACTATTGCATGAACTACAAGACAAACATGTTATAATAAATTATGGGCTCCTAAGCATGTATTAAACTCATGAAAAGTTCCTATGATTTGCAAGTAAAATGTTGAGCCCTACTCTATATTTTTACCCCCTTGTGAGTAAATAATATCTACATGAAGGGGTTAAGCACTATGGCCATTTTACCCTCATGTGTCAACTCTCACTAGAAAGGGCTAAGCATATTACAATCTCCATCCTTGTGTGTAATGTGATGCCTTCTAGAAGGGGTTAAGTCTATGCATTGCTTTTACCCTCTAGTACAAGGTATACACCACTTGTAGGGGTTAAGTATTTGAATAGGGTACTCATTCCATGTTATAATGTTTTTACATGTCATTCAAGTTAGAAGTTTATGATTATTTCAATTATTCCGTGGGATTAGACTTAGCACCGAAAGAGGCTTAAGGTGGGGGCTCGACCTAAGGGGTCCATATATAAAGTCTTGGTCTCTTAACTGTGTTCCACTATAGGTTTATATTATTTCCCTAAATGGGCTTTTACTTGTGGATCCATCTAGGATAAGTTATCCACTATTTGAGGTTAAGTTTGGTTTACCTCAGCAAGTAAACCACTCCTTCATTCAGTGTGGAGTGAACATCAAGATTCTAAGTAGTAGCTTACTTGATCTTATATGTCAGCTAAGGTCTCCTCCCACATATATATGATATACTATCCAAGTATAATTATCTTCGTGCATGATTTAATTTAAGCATGGGCTATACATTTCATATTGAGTTATATTTATTGATTATGATTATGCATCTTGATTAATATGGCTTATGATCCTTGTTGCACTGCACCCCACATAATTAGTATATTCCAAGTACTAACGCATACTTTGCCTACATGATCTCATCATATAGGGACCGGAGCTCCTATTCATCCATCCTCTCTACGTGGCTAGCTGGATCATTCGAAGATTGCTATTGGTGAGTCCTCCATTTCGAGGACAACATCCACTTTACTTTCATGCTTTGCTAAGACTTTTCTATTTTGGACCTTGTTTTATGTTTTGAGGGTAAGCCTGGGAGACGTCTTGCCCCACGTTCCACTCATACTAGAGGTATTGTTGGATATGGAAGTTATGTATTGAGCTTGACTCGTATTACTTTTATGTAATTGTGAAGACTTCCCTTAGTTCCATTTCCCTTCTATGTTGGTTGTATGTGGATGGATGTGATGGAAGTCCCAAGTCCCTAAATACCTCGTAGCGTGAGTCCAAAGTCCTGATCCCTTTAGATATTATGTGCTATGTGTTTATTGATCCTTTATTGCTTCCGTGAAACCAAGGATGTGTCATGTACGCTTAAGAGGCTTGTTTGGCAATACCTTCGGGTTCCCATTCACCGTGTCATGTCTAGTCCCTAAGCTTGGGTAATGACAACCTTCTTAAAACTTCAGAGACCTCCTTTCTCTAATTCCCATTATATGAGACCCACTTTATGTGTCGTACTCGGCCTTATGAGCTGTAAAACCCCTTCGTAAACATCAACTATTCAAATTTCCCAAGCTTATTTCTTGCATCTCCTACCCCCATAAGTGGGGTCTTACAGCAAGGAGGGCTCACCAACTCTGGACATGCAGTGAACTGGACCTCAACAATGCGCGGGCTAAAGTCCTCTATCACCTGCATCTGTATCATAAAGTGATGCAGGTTCAAATGGATGTCAGTACATGGAATATACTGGTATGTAAAATTAGCTCAAGAAATTAAAACTCAACTCTCTCACCTCAACTCGATTGACTCATACTCAACCCAATAAATATGCAAGTTTTAATATTAATCATACTTTTGAAAATAGACTCAGTAGTATTAAAATCAGTTAAAAATGTCATGCTTAATCAGTGTATGCTTGGGAGTTTCTCTTAACCGACATCCAATCCCACCATCTTTTGTTTGGTGATGTACAATGAAGGCGACGTCTTTGCCACGCCCGTCCTAATCTTGCCAAGGTAAAGGACGATCAACTCTCTCATGGATCCATAATAACTATCCATCCTTTGGGACAAGAGTCACCAGAATGTGTTGTACAACTATCCTATGCTGGCAACATAGTTTTGTGTGTTAGAATAGTTATTTACTCGCTCCCAGCTCGGTGCTCAATACTCTTTCCAAGACTAAAATATGTTCAACACATCAATCAACTCAAATCTCAGTAATACTTAATCAATCAACTCAAATCTCAACCTCATTAGGTTATCTCAACTCAGCTCATTTCAGTGTCTTATCAACTCAATCAATCGAGAAAAATCAATCAGACTCAAACGGTCATCTGAATTCATCAATTAGACTTATTATGGAATGCAAGCAGATTGTAGCAGTAGGCATGCAATTATAGTACAATGTGGTCCTCACTCTCAATTATGCTCAATATACTTGACTCATGCAATCAAACTCATCAACTCAATCCATGCATAGATTTTATAAAAATCATTCAATTTGGGTTCATAATGTCAATGCACAAAAATTATACCTCAATATCATATCAACTACAGTGTAATGCATCAATTATTCAATTCATAATCATGAGAACTCAAAGTAAATGCGGAAAATTTGGTGTTTAGTATAAAAAATTCTGAAGACTCAACTCTATTTCTCAATTATGACTTAAGGAAAGAAAAGGTCATGTGAACAAACATAGTTCAATACTTTAGTAAACCTTATATACCTGGAAATAGAAGAACCAATCAAACCTAAGCCGATTCTCACACTTGAACTCAAAGCCCTCATTTTTCTCTCTCCTCTATTGCTCTCAAGAAATTCCTAAGCGTGAAAAATGGTGAAAATACACTTAGGGTTCTGTTTTTAGGACTTCTATTGAGTCTAAAACATCCAAGGATTGGATTAAAAGGAATGGAAATCTAGAAACAATTAACTAATATCGTTAAAGACTTTAGCACTCTTCATTCATGTATAGATTTATTACCATTAAAAGCTATTCTTGTTACAGTGAAATAAGAAGATAAATCAACTAAAATGATTGTGCACTGGTAAATATTTTTAAGATAAAAAAAAAGTTAGAATATAAACTTGAAGGGACAATCGTTTGTACTTTTCAACAAGAGAATATTACATGCACAAAGATGCTTTGACCAAAAATTATAAATGTACGATCTCAAAAATTATGGAAATCTTGTTTCTCCGTTCGTCCTTTAAATTTGCTATTTTTTAGGCAAAGCAATACTTTTATTTACTCACTACACTCAAATAAGAACTTCAATACATTCATGCAGAAAGAAAAAAAGTGAAACAACTATATTATAATTCATCATAACCTGTTTCCAAACAAAACGGTCCCTTTGATTTTTGGGTTCAATTTTGAGCAAGGAAATGACACTGAGGCTAAATTACATCTAATTAGAGTAACCACATACATATCAATTTCCTCTCAAGAAACAAAAAGAAGAATAATGAAACAGCTATAGGATAATCGTACACTAGATGAGAAAAAAAAAAAAGCTTCACAACAAGGTAGAGTTTCTTGAATTGTGAAGTTTCTGCACCTGTTTTCCTCAACCTTTACATTCGAATATCAAACAAACCAACCTTCTTGTTTGCAAAACAAGCTGCAACCTTTTTTCCTTCCTTGTTCCAACTCACATCAAAAATACCGATATCGCCGTTGTAAGTTCTTACAACCTTGACCTCCTTCACTTACCATATTCTCATACATTTATCCAATGATCCACTTGCCAAGTATTCACCATTTAGACTAAATGAAATAATGCAAACAGGTTCCCTGGAATCAACATAGAAGAGAACCTACACAATAAACAACAAAAACATTCAGCAAGAATAAAGATAAACACTTACCTCATTCTCAGTCCACTCTCTCCCATCCCCCTGCATCCCCACCCCCCAAAAAAAAGGAATAGGTATATAGGTATTGATAGTTCAATTGAGTGTGAGTAAACAAAAGGAACTTCATAGACATGCGGTCAAACCTCAGATGTATGCCCTTCCAAAACCATTACATCATAACTAGGAATTTTCAGACAGCAAAGAGGTTGAGGTTGTGCAGATATCCATAGGCTCCAAATCTATGTTGCAACAAAAGCAGAACTTAGTATCACAAAATCAACAAAGAAATGCGCAAAATTCCTGCATTTATAGGAATGTATCACCTCCAGCTTTTCCGTGTTCCACATGTGCAATAGCCTCTTTGTGTTCCTTATCTTTGAATCCATAATATCCTTATGTGGGTTTTCTTTATTATTGTGCTTTTCTTTCTCCTTGTTTTTTATAATCCTTTTTCTGTCCCTTTCACACTCTTTTTCCTTATGTTGTTTCTCCTTCTCCCTTTCTCTTGCAGGTTCTCATTTGTGGTCGCTCTTATGGTCAGCATTCGCCTTACCCTTCTGCCTAGATTTATCTTTCTGAAGCTTTTTCTTTTTCTCTTTTATTATATTTTGCAGCTCATATACATTCTTTGTCATATTTTATTATATCTTTCTAGTGCTCTTGTTAAATTTGTCCAAAAGGGTAGTTAGTATCTTGAACTGGAAACAAATTGGAGCAATGTAATTCAAACACTTTGACATTCTTTGATTACTGTATCTAAAGTTTAGCTCTTTTAATAGCTCTGAACTAACCATAATAACTAAGGAATATAATGCAGGATGATAACAATATGGAAGACATTCAGTTTCTAGAACCTTTGGATCTCATTATAAAGAATCTCTATGAGCTGCAAAATATAATAAAAGAGAAAAGGAAAAGCTTCAGAAAGATAAATCTAGGCAGAAGGGTAAGGCGAATGCTGACCATAAGAGCTCCCACAAATGAGAACCTGCAAGAGAAAGGGAGAATGAGAAATAACAGAAGGAAAAAGAGTGTGAAAGGGACAGAAAAAGAAGTAAAAAGAACAAGGAGAAAGAAAAGCCCAATGACAAAGAAAACCCACACGAGGATATTACGGATTCAAAGATAAGGGGGCACAAAGAGGCTATTGGACATGTGGAACACGAAAAAGCTGGAGGCAATACATTCCCATAAATGTAGGAATTTTGAGCCTATTGCTAATACTTCTACGCATTTCTTTGCTTGTTTTGTGATACTTAGTTCTACTTTTGTTGCGAGATGGATTTGGAGCCTATGGATATCTACACATCCTCAACCTCTTTGTCATGTGAAATTCCTAGTTGTGATGTAGTGGTTTTGGAAGGACATACTTCTGAGGTTTGACCACATGTCTACAAAGTTCCTCTTGTTTACTCACACTTAGTTGAACTATCGATACCTATATACCTATTCCTTTTATTTGGGTGGGGATGTGGGGGGATGGGACAAAGTGGAGCGAGAATGAGGTAAGTATTTATCATTATTCTTGTGAATGTGTTTGTTGTTTATTGAATAGGTTCTCTTCCGTGTTGAATCTAGGAAATCGGTTTACATTATTGCTTTTAGTCCAAATGGTGAATACTTGGCAAGTGGGTCAATTGAATAAATGCATGAGAATATGATCGGTAAAGAAGATCAAGGTTGTAAGAACTTACAATGGCGATACCGATATTGTTTATGTGAGTTAGAACATGGAAGCAAGATTGCAGCTTTTGCAAACAAGAAGGTTAGTATTTGATATTCGAATATAAAGGTTGAGGGTAGGGATGTATATAGGGCAGGTTAGGACAGATTAGGGCGGAGAAAACCTTAACCTATTAATATTGTTAACCCCCCTACCCTGCCCCGTTTAGCATTTTTATGTAGATTGCCCTGCCCTGCCTGTTAAACCCTACCCTGCCCCGCCCCATTTTCAGTGAAGCACCTGATAACATTTCTCTAAACACACTTTAACACTTTGTGAGGCCTGCCACATCCAGATTCTCAGCAGGTTAATACATTCCATGACAACTTAGATTTCACATACATTTTAAATGACCTGTCACAAATCAAAACACAGTGGGCTTTATCAAGGGAAGTATGAGGCATTACAAAGAAAGTACGAAGTCACAACAATACTAGCATATAAGTTCTAGAAAATCCTTCAAATTTCATATGCCACAACCACAAGAAATGTCGAGCACATTTACTGAAATTTATCCATCAGCAGCACAAAGGAAACTCCGCTCTTGATCAAAAAGCACCAACAAACAAGTTATCAACAGTAGCACAAAATTGCAGACAAACATATACACAAAACTGTAGACAGACAGGCCACCAGCACTAGCATAAGACTGCAGACAAATAAGACCAAAAAGCTTGGTAAAGCACCAGCAGTAGCAAAAACCTGAGAAAATAACATATACATAAAACTGAAGAAATGAGCAGTAGCACGACTTCTACGTAAATGACAGTCCTGTATTTGATAGAAAAGTATCTCGATCCAGCATAACTCCTATGGGACAACAGCAATAGCAGCAGCTTGTACATGGAAGAAACAAGAGTTCTTGGGGATGGACATTTGCAAGTCTAATGAGAGCTTTCTAAAAGCTGCTTTCAGTAAGACATAAAGTGGGAAAAGAGCAGCCTCAAATAAGAATGCTACTACCAAATAGCAGAGAAGGAGCATCAGTTGATATTCGACATAAAACTTAACTCCGGCTCTTCTTCTTCTTCATCAATCAACGTTGAACATGACACTCTATCAGTTATTGAAATCGAACCTGGAAAAAAGTCATAATACTTCAATGTGTCGATATACTATTTAAGATTAAATAACTAATAAAAAAATTACATACCATTTATTCCATTCCATAATCATGTGCAGGCACACATTAAGGCTTCCAAAGTAGTAGGATGCAATCTACTGCGATGCAGACTAATCAACCTCCCACTAGTGCTAAATGCCGATTCAGAAGCAACGGTTGACGTAGGAATGGCTAAGAGGTCAAGAGCCATCTTTTGCAGAGAAGGAAATTTCAATCCATTTGTCTTCCACCAACTCAAGTTATCAAATGATGGAGTCCGAGGAAGTAAACTTTCTTCTAAATATAAATCCAACTCGGATCTTGTCTCCATGATAGCTCAACTCGAAGCGACAAATCTATCAAAGGTCGATAGTCTATCACCTTCAATATGATAAGAAACTTCACTAGAACTAGATACTTCAAATAATTTCCTTGGAGAAGATAGTCTACTCTTATAATCATGAAAGATATCATAACAATGTGATCGAATCTCTTGAATTTTAGTTGAAGCATGTTCACCATAAATTTGTGGAAGAAAGAACTCTACAAACTTCATCTTATATCTTGGATCAAAGATTGCAGCTACACCCATCACAACATGCACATCATCCTAATATTTTTGAAATTTCAATAACATCGCAGATGCCATAGAGCTAATCAAAGGATTAAAGCTCTTCACCCAATCTTCCAACTCCATCTTAATTTCACAAATTCTTGTAAAGTACTGACTGGAAGTTGGATATTGAGTTCCTGAAAATTGTTCGGTGATATGGTAAAAGAGTTTGAGCTTGCGACAAACAATTTCTGCATCACTCCATTGCTCTTCAGTTGGATATGACTTATAATTTGAGTCAGTTAGACTCAACTTCTTAAATACTTCTTTGTAAATGTTGTTCTCAACATTAAATATGTTGAGTTCCAACGAGTAGGACAATCATACTACAAATTCTTCTTACAAGAACGATGTAGCTGACGTGTCGCTTATTCAAATCTCTTAATTCTACCAGCTGATCCAATCCAATATAAGATACTATCACGTACTTTGCCAATAATATCTCCTATCACCTTTAACCCTTCTTGCACAATCAAATTTTTAAGATGTGTGCAGCACAACGTACATGAAACACTCGGCCAGCAATAAACACTCGGCCAGCAATAACAAATCATTTTTATTAAGTTTCTCATCCAATAAGGTTCTCATCATTGCATTGTTCGTACTAGAATTATCAACTGTGATAGTTGATGTTCTTCGTTCAAGATTCCAATCTAACAAACAATTAACCAAAGCACCACATAAAGCATCTTTATCATGTGGAGCGGGAACATAAACAAATCTAAAAATATGACTTTGAAGACTCCATGAATCATCTATAAAATGTCCAGTAATAGCCATAAATCCTTTTTTGTTGCTATTTGAAGTCCACATATCGGTTGTTATTGCAATTCTACTCATGACTTTATCCAACAAATTAGAAGTTTTTGATTTCAAATTGTCAAAAATTTTCATTATGTCATTTTTATCGTATTTCGTGAAACCATCTTGAACATAGGTTGAAGACTCGCAAAAAAGTTTCTAAATCCCACATGATCAACTATAGAGGGTGGATACTCGTGTAAGACAATGGCATATGCAAGTTGTTTACGTGAACCATCTTGATCAAAATAGTGCCGTCCATCATCACCTCCTGCATCACCCTCGTTTATTGGTTTATTAGGACACTTAGGTAAATGATCCCACATAGACTTCGTCCCACAGTTTTTAGCATTTTTATATCGAGCATTGCAATACTTACACTGACCATATGGAACACGATCAACATACACCAATTTGAAATCCTTCCATGCTTTAAAATATCTTTTTCTTTTCCTGATTGGACAATTTGATCAGTTTGTTATGGCCTTGGGCTCTCAGCCTCTAAGGAAATAGCATTAGAAGATGAAGCGGGTAGATTCTCATCATTTTGAGATGTCATGACTACCTATTACAAAATACGAGAAAAGGTTAGATTGGACTATATCATCTTGAGCAATTATTAGAGTGAATGCAGCAGTGAAAACATATACACCAGTGAAAGCAAGAGAATCTAACTTAGAGCACTGCAGATATTTTAGCCTTAAATAGGAGTGTGTCTGTGGCCCTCCTTGAGTTCATTTCATTCGTGTACTCTTTAGCTACCAATCCTGAACCCATGCTTGGTTCAAGATTATCAAAAAACCATGCTTAGTTTTCTTTAGCTACCAATCTAGAACCCAAAACAACCTCACTAACTGACTCAATGTAGAACAAAGCTCTGCTAAAAACAAAAAGAGCACCAAGGCCAAAGCAGAATAGAGCAAATTTGAAGCCATTTGGACCATTCAACATAAAGTAAATGGTTATAACAAAGAGTACTACAAAATTTGGAGTTAAAAGAATAACAGTACTAGGAGATATCAACACGTTGAGAATGGTGGGTGAGCTACAACATTGAAAATAGACCAAAATTCTTAGACATTTTTTTGGGTCAGTTCTGCTTATTTGATGGCATTCAAATAATTGAAAAAGCACTTCAAATCCAACACACAGAATACAGATGCACAAATCACAAATCAGAAAAGAAATAGTACCTAAAAATGGAACATCAGATTGTTGAAGAGATGAACAATCAAGCATCTGTTGCCATGAAATTAGAACGACATTGGAGAATGGAGATTATTCCGTTAAGAGCTGGTGGAAATTTGAGAGCACACTTCATTGAAGTGACTTCAACAATGCTATACATTAGAAGGCAGACGGGTCATATTATTTTTAATCTGATCCATTTGTAACTTGGGTCTGCTTGCCCTGCCCTACCCTAGCCCATTACAATTTTTAAAAAATAATATTTCATCCGCCCTAACCTGCCCTAGTTAATCCTTTCCCTACCCTGCCCCATTAAGGATATAACCCGCCCCACCCCGCCCTAATTGCCACCCCTAGTTGAGGAATACAGACGCAGAAACTTCACAATTCGAGAAACTCTACCTTGTAGTGAAGCTTTTTGGTTTCTCATCTAGTGTCCAGTTATCCTATAGCTGTTTCGTTATTCTTCTTTTTGTTGCTTGTGAGGAAATTGATATGTCTGTGGTTATTCTGATTAGGTCTAATTTAGCCTCATTGTCATTTCCTTGCTCGAAATTGAACCCAAAAACCTAATGGATCGTTTGGTTTGCAAACAGGTTATGCTGGATTATAATATAGTTGTTTCACTTTTCTTCTTTCTGCATGAATGTGTTGAAGTTCCTAATTTGAGTGTGGTGAGTCAACAAACTGTTGCTTTGCCAGACAAAATAGCAAATTTAAAGGATGAATAGAAAAACAAGAATTTACAAGATTTCCATAATTTTTGAGATCGTACATTTGTAATTTTTGGTCAAAGCATCTACATGCATGTAATATTCTCTTGTTGAAAAGTACAAACAATTTTCCTTACGAGTTGATATTCTAACTTTGGTTTTTCTGAAAAAATTTACCAGTGCACAATCATTTTAGTTGATTTATCTGTTTCACTGCAACAAAAATAGCTTTTAATGGTAATAAATATGTACATGAACGAAGAGTGCTAAAGTCTTTAACGGTTAGAGAGAATTTTGGGAGATATATATATGCATACTGAAAAAATGGTTAGAGAGAATTTTGGGAGACATGATATTAAAGAATGCGATGTTCGAATTAGAAATGTTTTCATTCAAAAAGATATTTTGAATGAAGTGCTGACTGTTGAACGACTAATCTACCCTCCAACTCCAACTATTACTTCTATATGGATAAGAGTTGAAAGTTAAATTTATTATATCTTATCTAAAAGAAGAAGAGACAGATTTAGAACTTCAACCCATTCATGCAGAAAGAAGAAAAGTAAAACAACTATATTATAATCCAGCATAACCTGTTTGCAAACCAAACGATCGCTTAGGTTTTTGGGTTCAGTTTCGAGCAAGGAAATGACTATGAGGCTAAATTACACCTAATCAGAATAACCACAGACATCAATTTCCTCACAAGCAACAATAAAAAGAATAACGAAATAGCTATAGGATAACTGGACACTAGATGAGAAACCAAAGAAGCATCACTACAAGGTAGAGTTTCTTGAATTATGAAGTTTCTGCATTGTGTTCCTCAACCTTTATATTCGAATATCAAACACACCAACCTTCTTGTTTGCAAAACAAGTTGCAACCTTGTTTCCTTCCTTGTTCCAACTTGCATGAAAAATACCGGTATCGCCATTTTAAGTTCTTACAACTTTGACCTCCTTCACTGACCATATTCTCATGCATTTATCCAACGACCCACTTGCCAAGTATTCACTATTCGTACTAAATGCAATAATGTAAACAGGTTCCCTGGATTCAACATGGAAGAGAAACTACTCAATAAATAACAAAAACATTTAGCAAGAATACAGATAAACACTTACCTCGTTCTCGCTCCTCTCTCTCTCCCCCCCCCTCCGCCCGCGCATCCCCACCCAAATAAAAGGAATAGGTATATAGGTATCGATAGTTCAATTGGGTGTGAGTAAACAAGAGGAACTTCGTAGACATGCAGTCAAACCTCAGATGTATGTCCTTCCAAAACCATTACATCACAACTAGGAATTTCACAACGCAAAAAGGTTGAGGTTGTGCAGATATCCATAGGCTCCAAATCTATCTTGCAGCAAAAGCAGAACTTAGTATCACAAAACCAACAAAGAAATGCGTAGAAGTATTAGCTACAAGCTCAAAATTCTTGCATTTATGGGAATGTATTACCTCCCGCTTTTCTGTGTTCCACATGTACAATAGCCTCTTTTTGTCCCCTTATCTTTGAATACATAATATCCTCGTGTGGGTTTTCTTTGTCATTGGGCTTTTCTTTCTCCTTGTTCTTTTTACTCCTTTTTCTTTTCCTTTCACACTCTTTTTCCTTCTGTTGTTTCTCCTTCTCCCTTTCTCTTGCAGGTTCTCATTTGTGGTCCCTCTTATGGTCAGCATTCGCCCCTTCTGCCTAGATTTATCTTTATGAAGGTTTTCCTTTTTCTGTTTTATTATATTTTGCAGCTCATATACATTCTTTGTCATATTTTATTAATCTTTCTAGTGCTCTTGTTAAATTTGTCCACAAGGATAGTCAGTATCTTGAACAGGAAACAAATTGGAGCAATGTAATTCAAACACTTTGACATTCTTTGATTGTTGTATCTGAAGTTTAGCTCTTTTAATAAAAAGGGTAGTCAGTATCTTGAACAGGAAACAAATTGGAGCAATGTAATTCAAACACTTTGACATTCTTTGATTGTTGTATCTG
>JAOTQR010000069.1:16134118-16145381 GCA_025774065.1 Solanum ossicruentum | reverse complement strand
AAGTTTAGCTCTTTTAATAACTCTGAACTAACCATAATAACAAAGAATGTATATGAGTAGCAAAATATAATAAAAGAGAAAAAGGAACAGCATCAGAAAGATTAATCTAGGCAGAAGGGTAAGGCGAATGCTGACCATAAGAGCGACCACAAACGAGAACCTGCAAGAGAAAGGGAAGAAGGAGAAACTACAGAAGGAAAAAAAGTGTGAAAGGGACAAAAAGGAGTCAAATGAACAAGAAGAAAGAAAAACCCAATGACAATGAAAACCACACGAGGATATTATGGATTCAAAGATAAGGGACACAAAGAGGCTATTGGACATGTGGAACACGAAAAAGCTGGAGATAATACATTCCCATAAATGCAGGAATTTTGAGCCTGTAGCTAATACTTCTACGCATTTCTTTGCTGGTCTTGGATACTAAGTTCTGCTTTTGTTGCACGATCGATTCCGAGCCTATGGATATCTACACATCCTCAACCTCTTTGTCGTGTGAAATTCCTAGTTGTGATGTAATGGTTTGGAAGGACATACATCCGAGGTTTGACCTCATGTCTACGAAGTTCTTCTTGTTTACTCACACTCAATTGAACTATCGATACCTATATACCTATTCCTTTTATTTGGGTAGGGATGTGGGGGGATGGGAGAGAGTGGAGCGAGAATGATGTAAGTGTTTATCTTTATTTCTTGTTGAATGTGTTTGTTGTTTATTGAGTAGGTTCTCTTTCATGTTGAATCTAGGGAACCGGTTTACATTATTGCATTTAGTCCAAATGGTGAATACTTGGCAAGTGGTTCAATTGGTTAAATGCATGATAATATGGTCAGTGAAGGAGGTCAAGGTTGTAAGAACTTACAATGGCGATACCGGTATTTTTTATGTGAGTTGGACAAGGAAGGAAACAAGGTTGCAGCTTATTTTGCAAACATGAAGGTTGGAGTGCTTGATATTCGAACGTAAAGGTTGAGGAACACAGACGCATAAACTTCACAATTCGAGAAACTCTACCTTGTAGTGAACCTTTTTTGGTTTCTCATCTAGTGTCCGGTTATCCTATAGGTGCTTCGTTATTCTTCTTTTTGTTGCTTGTGAGGAAATTGATATGTCTGTGGTTATTCTGATTAGGTCTAATTTAGCTTCATTGTCATTTCCTTGCTCAAAATTGAACCCAAAAACCTAAGGGATCGTTTGGTTTGCAAACAGGTTATTGTGGATTATATTATAGTTGTTTCACTTTTCTTCTTTCTGCTGAATGTATTGAAGTTCTTAATTTGAGTGTGGTGAGTCAAAAAACTGTTGCTTTGCCAGACAAAATAGCAAATTTAAAGGATGAACAGAAAAACAAGAATTTACAAGATTTCCATAATTTTTGAGATCCTACATTTGTAATTTTTGGTCAAAGCATCTACATGCATGTAATATTCTCTTGTTGAAAAGTACAAACGACTGTCCCTTCAAATTGATATACTAACTTTGGTTTTTCTTAAAAACATCAGTGCACACTCATTTTAGTTGATTTATCTGCTTATTTCACTGCAACAAAAATAGATTTAAATAGTAATAAATATGTACATGAACGAAGCGTGCTAAAGTCTTTACCGACAGTAGTTAATTGTTACTAGATTCAATGTCGCTATACATACATATATATATATATATATACTGAAAAAATAGTTAAAGAGAATTTTGGGAGACATGATATTAAAGAATGAGATGTTAGAATTAGAAATGTTGTCATTCAAAAAGATATTTTGAATGAAGTGCCGACTGTTAAACGACTAATGTACCCTCCAACTCCAACTATTACTTCTATATGGATAAGAGTTGAAAGTTAAATTTATTATATCTTATGTAAAAAAAAAAAAAGAGAAGAGACAGATTTAGAATTTAAATGAGATGTTTAAATTTGGTGATATATCACAATCATTCAATTACTAAATTCAAAATTTATTATTTTTACTATTTTAAATTTTCAGGACCTAGTAGATTCACATATATACATAACTTTTTGATTTACAAGATCTTTAGAAACTTACAGTGTAAGAGTCCCTATATACAAGTGAAAATCTTTATCAACAACCACGTTTGGGATGAGCAGAGACTACAAGATATGTTGCCGCAGTGGTTAGTTCAACATATAATTAGGAAACCTTTTGCTAGCCCAAGATCACTAACTAAAATCGAAAGATTCAACTAAAAAAGTGGAAGCTAGAAAGGAGAAGGAAGATTTTAAAAATGAGAACTTGATTATGGAAGAACACTCTTGAATTGCTTTCGATTTGGGTTGATTACAAGTGACTATGACCACCCTATTTATACACTTTTAGAGATTAAGAATCTAGACTATTCTAATTTCTAACATCTTCTATAATTATCTTCGTCAAATATCTAATACTTTAGACTATCTAGATTTTTCTATGTACAAATCAAAGATATTGCTTTACAAAATTCTAGAGAGTTCTACTAAATATCTAGAATCTTTTTACCTCCAGAAACTTATCCTTATTTTTCACTCTCCCCCTAAAAGTGATTTTTTGGAAACTACCCACACTTGTCATGGAAAAACTTAAATGAAGCTTTGAGCCACGTCTTGGTGAAATTTTCAACAGTTTCTTCTGGACTCCTCCAACTTTTCAAATGATGAAGATTCTTCATCATCAATTGATCCATATGAATTATCTCCTTGTTGAGTTCTGCGACTCCCCCTTTCTCATAGCTTGTTAATATTTGTACTATCTGGGTAAACTTCTGTTATGAGCAAGTTTGGAACTCAAGAATTCAAGATTTTGGAACCAGCTCTTTCTGATGCAACTCCATAACAGAAGGATATTTCATTTGTATCAGCTTCCGCATTTTAGTGGGTCACTATTTATCGTCAATTTCTTGTGAAGTCTCCGCACCATAATAGGATTGATGTCACCCAAGTTGCACCTCCTTTTTAGAGGATAAAGCGATTGTTGTCAAGGTATAGAACCTAACCAAGGTTAGCCTAATTTACCTCTCACCTTTGACCAAAGGGCTTGGTGAACTTAAATTACCGTCCTACATGCTACATACTAGAAAAGAATTAGGTTATCCAATGATACTAAGTTGGGGAATCATGGGAAACACAATACCCTAGTTGCTCTCCATTATTGATTTTTCTCTTGTAATAGTTAGTTTTATTTTCTCATTGATTATTGCAAACCCCATCCTCCCCCCTTTGGGGAAGTAAGTTGGTTAATTACTCGGATTGTAAATTGGTGAATTTTCTTGAGTCTATGTATTGCCTGTGGGATCGACCCTATATTCCACTATGTAACTTGGCCTATCTCCATAATGTGCATTACTAACCATTGCCTATTAGTCCTAGTTCAACCTCCCCTTGGCCTAGTTTGGTTGATTAGATGAGAACACATCAATCGAATCCTGTTAATTAATCTCTTTTCCTATTCATTACTACCTTGGTCTAGCCAGTAACACTAGGTGGGTTCTAATGTTGGCCACCACTAGAAAACATGCAAGATGAAGAGAGTTAATTAATACATGCATACCTTCCAAGAATTGTGAATTATATGGATTTACTTTGTTGGTTCTTCATGGTTCCCATAACCCTAGTTGTGGATTTAGCTAATGCTATGTGTAGATGTAGAAATTATAAATTGAAAAGACATAATTGAACACTTACACAATAAATTTAAGAACAAGCAATCCAATTTCTATAAGAATCACAAGCTTTAAGATCAAATTCAACTACAAGTGTTCTTAAAGACACTTACAATTTTCTCTCTCAAAATATTGAGTTCTCTAAGTACTAGGCAAAAATTTATGAAAAATAACCTAAAGACCTATTTATAATAATTAAATTCAAGTCCTAAACAAAATAGGAGGACGTCGGCACACCATACTAAAGGTACTTTACGGCCCGTATTGACTTCTCCGGCCTATAATCGGGGTCTCGTACTCAGCTGCTGGAATTTTGGACTTCGACTTTACGATACCCCTCTACGACTTGTAAAATGATTTATGACTCATAAAGGGATTTACGAACCCTAAGGGGGGGTTTTGTCTGATGACATTCCTACAGGTCTAATTCTCTGATCCTTAGGGCATGAATCCTCTGCTATGACTCGTAAACCATTCTATGACTCATCTGCATGTTCGTAGAATGAACTTAAGAAACCAGTCCCTCACTGGAAATCTTCACGAAACCTCCCTACGACGCGTAGCATGGTCTACGACTCGTACAAGCTCTCGTATAACAGCAAAACTACAACCACCTCTATAACTTTCCCAAAAATCATGGTCAACCTGTAATCTTGCAAACATAAACACAAAAGCACATAAAACCCACTAACATCGCATTGAGAACACACAAAATTCCAAGTTTTAAGCATAAAAAATGGTGTATTTTGGTAGCACATCAAGGATCCACCACTAGATTCTCTTTTATTTATTCAATAATGAGTTTGTTAGCTTTAGAGCTTTCAAAAATCGTGCCATCCATCTTTTCCCTAGAAATTTGCCCTTCAAGGTCATCTTCTTCATCTTTTTGATCTTCAACTTCTCCATTTTCTTTCAATGTTTGATCTAAGTCAACAATTGACCTTGATATGACAAAAAATTAATCAAAGCCTTCAAGTTCTAATATATCTCCCTTAATGCTTTATCCATATCACCACTAGCATATATAGTTTCAGACACTACACGGTCAAGATCTATTTCTTTGATTTCTTTTATAGAAGCTACCATATTACCAGTATGAATAATTTTAGAAGCTTCATTCTTCATACTGATGACATCAGTGTCTTGCTTCTCCATGTGATCGACTATATTATATTCTGAATCTTCGATCTAGTCCCTTTTAAAATTTATGGAAGCCATGACATCTATTGCTCGAGTTTCAGCTACTAAACACCTTCCTTATTCATCATCTTCTTCTGTAGCTTTCTCCATTTGAGTCATATTACTCTCCTTGGTTCGAAGATATCTTTTTATATGTCCTACTTTGCTACACCAATAGCATCCAAGAGGCTTCTTTCCATAATAGTTAAACGGCTCTTCCTTCTTTTTAGGTGAGCTTGAACCACCTGAGGATCAATTGTGCGGTGTATCTCTTAGTTTTTCTTTCAAGTTTCTATTGTTGGATACAAGAGCATTTCCTTCCCCTTCGTTGACAAATACACAAGTCAACTATTGGCTAGTAACTCCTTTGATGACAATAGATTCTCAATTCCTCTAAGGAAGTTCTTGAGTCCATCCTTGAATCGACATCACAAATGAAATATATCTAAGTTTCAAATCATGAATGACAATTCTTACTATTTAGAAATAGCCTCCTCTAGATCCAATAAGGATATTTTAGAACACAAGTTCTTAATACTAAAAAATACTCGGTGATAGAATCATTACCTTGAATATTATTGTTAGCTAATTCATTCTTCAGTATCTCTAGCCGAGCATAATTCTTTTTGTTGAATAGCTAATCGAGGGTCTTTCATATTTCATGTGTTGATTTACACTTTATAATCAAATAAGTTGGAGTAGATTGACCTTTTCAGGATGAACTTCGCATTTGCATTAATCTGCTATCACTTCTTGTATGCACTACTATTTTTAATCTGTCATTAGGAGGACTTGTGTTACTTCCATAATTCCACAAATTCTCGTCAACTAGGTAAGACTCCATACATATATTCCACACCTTGTAATTGTACTGGTTCAATAACTCTATCCTAGTTTATTAACACAATTGTGTAAATCCATTTGGACAAACTAGTTGAATCAACTAACAACCCAATCTTTAAATAAACTCATAAGCCAATATTTGGATATGATGTCGATACCATGTAGAGGAATAACTAAAGAAAAATATAATAGGAAAACCTTTGGATAGCACAAGATCGTTAACTACGATCAGGAGATTCAACTAAAAAAGAGGAAGCTAGATAGGAAAAGGAAGATTTTAAAAAGAAGAACTTGATTATGCAAAAACACTCTTGAATTGCTTTCAATTTGGATTGCATACAAATGACTATGGTCACCCCTATTTATATTTGTGTAGGGATATTTTTAGAGATTAAGAATCTAGACTATTCTAATATCTTCTATTAATATCTTACTCAAATGTCTAATACTCTAGCCTATCCAGATTTTTCCTAAGTACAAATATCAAAGACATTACCCTAAAAAAATTCTAGGGAGTTATATCTAGATTTTTTGTAGCTCCAAAAAATTATCTTTATTTTTCACAGCCACCGATGGTGTCTATTAAAATAACTCTACTTGGAAGTGCATAAGGGAAACTAGAGTGCCAGATCCTAGTCATGGAGACTCATTAAATTATATACGTCACTAATTCCAGTATGTAAAGCAATAATTTAAACATGCAACTTTATCAGTTGGATTGGACTATATGAATCATAAAACTCGATTCCAACTTTTAACCCATTTCATTCCAATCTTGGATGTAAAACGAGAGCTCTTCATATCGCAGCAAGCAAATTGAGCAAAATGACTAGGTCTCGTTCCCAACTAAGCTGGAGAGGACTATATAAAAAGGTAAGTCTGGTACACTAGAGTTAAGGGTCAGGTCAGATCATAAGAGTCTACATTACTTACCCTTACATTGCATTTTTGCAAGAGTCAATTTCCACGGGTTGAACACGCAACTTTACCAGTTGGATTGGACTACATGAATCATCAAACTCCATTCCAACTGTTGATACCCAATTTTGGCCAAACATTTCTAAAAATTCATAGTTTTATGTTGAATTTTCAAAATATTTTAAACTACTTTTGGACGATTTCAGATTAATTTTTTTTTTGATAATTACTCTTATTTTTAAAATATTAGGATTTTAATTCGTTTAATTTTGAACTTTAATTGATTTTAATTTTTAAATTTATTATAGTCTACAATATTAATTTAGTTTTGTTAAATTATTATTTTGTGTTAAACTGCATTTTTTATATACCGTTAATTATATTTGTTCATATTCATTTTAGTATTTTTAACGTAGTGTAGTAATTCATTTTTAGTCCAGATAAAATTATACGCAGACATTTAATTAGCCCATAATTGAGCCCATTAAATTTTAGATTGTGTATACTGTGTAGAGTAGAATTCATACTGGAGAAACCCTAAAAATTCTTTCCTCTCACAAAAGGATCAAGCCACCTCCCAAATTGACTCTTCTTCTTTCTCCCTCATTCCTTTCTCCATCTAAACCCCATGACCAAAACCGCTCTCAAACCAACCGGAATGACACTAAATACCACGAAATCTCACCACCAAAACTCCACTGGAAAACTCCTGTGAAACCCCTTTTTTCTCTCCCATTCCATGGACCAAACCCACCCCCAAATTCCGAAAAAACAGACCCCAAACGACCTAAAAACAGCTACAAATTCTCACCCGATCAGCCACCGGAAAAAACCCAAAACACTGCCAAAATCACCTCCGAATCCCCACCAAAACATCACCTAAGCCACGGACGAGCTTCAAAGTTTTGAAGAACGAGCAACCAGATAAGCTCCGAGCTTCATTTTTCGGTTTAATGGTCCTTTCTCCTCATTACAAATTTGATCAGATTTAATATTTTTGGTAACTACACTCACTTCCTCTCTTTATTTAGTTTTATTCTAGACTATTGATTTTACTGTGTATATTCTGGGGTTGATGTTTGTGATATTGTAGCATTTTGTTGTTGGAGTTCATCTTCTCCAAATATTTTATCATGTGTTTTCACTTTTTCTTTTACTTATTGTTCTATTCTTATTCATGTTTGGCAGTTGCTAAAATAGAAGGAAGGCATCTTTCAAGAATTTTAATGAGTTATATTGTTTTTATGGTGAGCAAGAGATAATATATTAGAGATTAATATGTGTCATTACATGGGAGTGGCAGGTCAAAACCTATACTAGGGAGGCAAGTATTCCTAGTACCATTACATAGTTATTCTAGCCTTTGTGGGCTCACAAAAAGAGTTCCTCCTTTGCCTGACTCCAGGTGACTTGATACGCAGACCGGAGGAACTTCCATACAAAAAAACGCATCATCTCCCACAAGTTTTGCTCCCTCCTTTGTTATAATGTAGTCACTCTTCTTAAGTTATTATTATTACTTTACATTATTCTTTTAGTAGTTTGACATTAAATTTGTATTATGACTATTGGTTCTCTGTTTCCTCTATCTTGTGATATTTGTCTTGGGTGAACATTTAGGATTTTTGGGTGGAAGTTTCTCTTAATACCTATGTATTTGTTTTTAGAACTGTGTGCTAGTCTTTGGTGATAGCTTATGTACTCCATTTTCCCCATTTTAATTTTCTTGTTCAATTGATTCCAACACCTTTATTGCATTTTTTAATTTCATTTCTATGAACTGTATTGATGTTTATTTATTGATTTCAATTCTTTATTTTTAATGTTTGTTATGTTTGATTAGACGAGTTCATCCAATGGTTATATTTTTCAAGTCATTTTTCCCCATTTGCACTTTGTTATATTTTTTCCCTACTTACTATCATGATGATTATTTGTTTAAGATTGGCCAATTATTTCATGTCATGCCCTGAGAGGGTACTCTTGGCTTGGACGGCACTCAGAGACTATTGCTATCCCCCAAGCGAATCACTCGGCTTCATCACATTTGTTCAATCACAATCTAGTAGCGGAAGACATCAATGTTTTAGAAATACTCAATGAAAAGCAATAACAAAATGATAATCCAAGGCCAAAGGCCAAACAATCTATCCATCAGCTAAGTAAGACCAGTGTGAAAGAAACTAGCCAAAAGTAACATCCAATCACAACACAACAAGTCGTTTGGGGTCTATTTTGTCGGTGTTTGGGGTTGGGTTTAGTCCATGGAGTGGGAGAGAAAAAAGCAATGACAAAATGATAATCCAAGGCCAAAGGCCAAATAGTCTATCCATCAACTAAGTAAGACTAGTGTGAAAGAAACTATTCAAAAGTAACATCCCATCACAACACAACAGATCATTGGGGTCTGTTTTGTCAGAATTTGGGGGTGGGTTTGGTCCATGGAGTGGGAGAGAAAAAAGGGGTTTTGCAGGAGCTTTCTGGTGGAGTTTTGGGTTGTTTGGAAGGAGGAAATGGTTGATTCTAGGTGGGGTTTTGGTGGTGAGATCTGGTGGTATTTGGTGGCGTTCCGATGGGTTTGAGAGGGGTTATGGTCATGGGGTTTAGATGGAGACAGGAGTGAGGGAGAAAGAAGAAGATGAGTCAATTTGGGAGGTGGTTTGATCCTTTTGTGAGAGGAAAGAGTATTTAGGGTTTCTCTATTATGAATTCTACTCTACACAATAAATTCCAAATATTTGTTTCATGAACATACAGAATACAACAGGAATTACACATCATGCACAACACATTCATAACAATAGAAATTTGTAGCAAACACAAGGTACAACAAAAACCTGACAGCCATGAGAAAGCCCTAGATTGCTGATTAAACAGTGGTATTAGCTCCTTTGGGGTTAACCCGTTGATGAGTAAGTTTAGGGTAATTTTGTGGTTATGGAAAGCAAAGAATTGGTAGCAAAAAGAGCACTTATCTGGGATCTAGAAATCAGAAGATTTGAAGAGCATGCCCATTAGAAATCTTGATGCAAAGTCGTCTAACTCCATCAAGAATAGGATAAGGGAGGTCACTAGTCACTCATTGCACTGCGTTGAAGAGTTCTTCACAGGAATAAATTTCTAGGCTTCAATGAAAATTTTGATGCAAAATTGGAATCCATCCAAGCGTGGGCGAAGACAGAGACGGGTTATTCTCAGAGCTTCGTCATCTGAACATGCGAGAAGTGGAAATATCGGCAATCACAATGAAGCGAACCGGTAATTATCAAGATAAGAAGGTTCTAATGTTTCCCCTTTGGACAAGTTTCCGTGTCTTATTTTTGTTTTAACTTATGTTTATCCAACTTAGTGGATCATCAATGTATTGGGCATGTTTTGGTCCGGACAAACTGGTTTTGTTTATAATAATAAGGCTTCGGCCTATTGGTTTAAAAAAATTAAAGATTTTTTATTTGTAAAATCATCATTTCTAGTATGAGATATATTACACTTTTTCATTTCTAATATCATCAACTTTTGACTTTACACTTTTCATTTTTTACTATTTTATGATTAATTTATTAATTAGATTCTTTATAATATTTTTAGTGAGCATTTAAAGCTTTTCATTTTTAATAATATATTTACTTTTAGTAATTGGGAAAACGTGAATGACTACCCTGTTACAAAAGAAAGCAATGTACTTGGCAGACACCTCTTGAGAAATTAGTTCAATGATTTGCTTTTCTTTTACTTTTATTACATAAAAGATGGACCAGTTTCTTTTACATAACTTTCATAATACTTGGATCTCTCAAGAACATACCTCACAAATACATTGTTTGTATCACACTTGCACTCACATAAACCTGTGCTTATTTGCTTTTCTTAAAAATAGTGACAAATTCTCATCTTTTAATCAACTTCCTCAATTTTAGGCCCTGCACCACTATTTCCAGATCCATAATCAGCACTCCCTCCCATTGGCACATCTCCACCAGCACCACCTTGATACATTTTTCCGATAATTGGATTACACAAGTTCTCCAATTCCTTCAATTTGTCTTCAAATTCATCTACTTCAGCCAGTTGATTCCTGTCCAACCATTCAATTGTTTCATTAATAGCCTTCTCAATCTTCTGCTTGTCTGAAGGATCCAACTTCCCAGAAATCTTCTCATCCCTTACAGTATTCCTCATGTTATACGCGTAGTTCTCTAACGTGTTCTTTGCCTCCACCTTTTTCTTCATTGCCTCATCCTCAGACTTGTATTTCTCAGCTTCTTGAACCATTCTCTCAATATCTTCTTTACTTAGCCTTCCTTTGTCATTTGTAATTGTAATCTTGTTCTTGACACCAGCAGTCTTGTCCTCTGCCGACACATTGAGAATGCCATTCGCATCAATATCGAAACAGACATTGATCTGTGGCACTCCTCTTGGTGCAGGTGGGATACCCTTTAGCTCAAATTTACCAAGAAGGTTGTTGTCCTTCGTTAAGGATCTCTCTGTTGTTTGTCTTCCCAAAAACGTTAGAGACAGGAATAATAATAGAAAAGAAAAAAATTTATATATATCTATATAAGAACAAAAATCGAGCCCACTGAATGCACAATGTGTCCTTAAGGAAATTATTCCCCTCAATGTACCCGAGGTGTTGGAATCTTTCCTCCCAGGATAGAACGATTTACT
>JAOTQR010000069.1:16075956-16096256 GCA_025774065.1 Solanum ossicruentum | reverse complement strand
AAATAAGAATAGTATTGTGTTAGATATAACTATAATTTAAATAAAATTGTTCCACTAATATCTATTGAATTTTGTAGAAAAAATGTTATACATAAAAAATTCATTTTAATACTTCATGAGTTTATATGCCTTTGTAACATTCCATGTTCTTGCATACAATATGTTTTGTACTCATATAATATTTTATCATTTGAAATATTAATCTATCATTAAAACCAACATTATGTAATTGACTCAATTATTTTATGATAGTTTTCATCATGTCGAATTTGTCAAAACTTGAATTTGTGGCACTTGACATCTCCGTAAAGAACTATTTTTTATGGGTTCTTGAGGCTGAGATTCACTTTGCCGTTAAGGGTCTTGATGACACTATAATCTAGGAAATAAAGCATCAAGTCAGGATAAAGCAAAGGCGATGGTTTTCCTTCGTCATCATCTTGATGAAAGTTTGAAGGTTGAATACTTAACGGTGAAAGATCCACTTGAATTGTTGTATTGCCAAGGGCTCGTTATGAGTGGATACACTTACGATTGCAAGATTTTAAAACTATAGTTGAATATAATTCTGCTGTATTTAGAATCACTTCTCAATTAAAATTATGTGGGAAGGTTATAACGGATGAGGGCATGATAAAAAAAATATTAACTACTTTTTATGCCTCAAATGTGATCTTACAGCAGCAATACCATGAGAAAGGTTTTAAGAAATATTCTGAATTGATCTCGTGTCTCCTGGTGGCTGAGCAATATAATGCCTTGTTAATGAAAAATCATGAGGCCCGCCCCACTGGAACTACTCCATTACCGGAAGTAAATATGGTAGAAGCACATGACCAGTCTGAAATAAGACAAAATAATCAGTATTATGTGTGTTGGCGTGACAAAGGCAAGAGAGGATTTAATAATCGCCGAGATGGTCAAAATAAAAGGGAGAACAATATGAGTTCTCAAAATAATCCTTCACGAGGCAAAAGTGATCAGTGTCATCGTTGTGGCCTGAAAGGCCACTGGAAAAATGAATGCAAGACATATGAGCATTTTGCCAGGTTGTATCAAAATTCCTTGAAAAGGAAAGGAAAGAAAGGTGGTGCCTCCAATTTTAATGCCCGAGTGGAGTCACATTTAACCCTTAAAAATGATGTCCGAGCAGGGCCTTCTCATGAATATAATGAGAATGTTGAGGCAAATTTGGCATTGAAAAATGATGGTTTTGATGGCCTCAATAATCTTACTCATCTAGATGTTAAAGATTTTTTGGGGGATCATAACTGATGTTTAATTTTATGATATGTAATATGTTTTTTGTATGTGACTTTATTAATTATGTCTTTTACTTCTAAAATTATAATAAAATAAAACTTAAGTTTTCTTGCAATATTATTAATTATCTTATTCCTCATAATGAACTTTTATTTTGTGAAGATAAATAAAAATTTCAATCTTCAATTGAATCCAAGATGAGTAATAGAGAAATGTGTCTTCTGGATAGTGCCAAAATTCACATTATATTAAGAGAAAAGAAATATTTCTCTCGTTTGGTTATGGGAGGAGCCAGTGTTGTGGTAGTACTAAAATAATTGAAGGCTCTAGAAGAGCAGCCTTATTACTACCTGGGGGAATAATATTGATTGTTCATAATGCTTTATATTGTAGTAAGTCTCAAAGAAACTTGTTAAATTTCAAGGTTATTCGCCAAAATGGCTATCATATTGAGACTGTGAATGAAGGAAAGGTTGAATACCTTTATATTAATACAATAAATGATGGGAAGAAAGTTGTGCATGAAAAATTACATGCATGTTCTTCTAGGTTGTATCATACAATTATTGGTACAGTTGAATCACGTGTCATAGTAAACAAAAAGTTTACTGATTGTAATGATTTATTATTTGGCATGATTGCTTGGGGCATCCCGATTATAATATTATATGCAAAATTATTGAGAATTCACATGGGCATACTTTGAATAATCAGAAAATTTTTCAATCTAAGGAATTCTCTTGTGCTGCTTGTTCCCAGGAAAAATTTATTGTTAAACCATCAGCAACTAAGGTTGGGTTTGAATCCCTTGTGTTTTTGGAATGCATACAGAGTGATATATGTGGGCCAATTCATCCTTCTTGTGGACCATTTAAATATTTTATGGTCTCGATAGATGCATCTACAAGATGGTCATATGTGTGCTTATTATCAACTCACAATATGACCTTTGTGAGGTTGTTGGCTCAAATAATAAAATTAAGAGCACAATTTTTAAATTATACAATAAAGACAATTCATCTTGATAATGCTGGTGACTTTACATCTCAGGCATTTAATGATTATTATTTATCCATTAGGATAACAGTTGAGCATCATGTTGCTCATGTTCATACTCAAAATGGTCTAGTAGAGTCATTGATTAAACTTCCTCAATTGATAGCTAGACCATTGTTGATGAGTATAAAGTTGTCTTTTTCAATGTGGGAGCATGTCTTTTTGCATGCAGTAACACTTGTGCGCATAAGGCCAACCAGTTATCATGATGTCTCCCCATTACAGTTGACTTTTGGTCAGGAGCCAAACATTTTCCATCTTAGGGTCTTTGGTTGTGTGGTATATATTCCAATTTCTCCACCACAACACACAAAGATGGGTCCCCAAAGAAGGTTAGGGATATATGTTGGGTATGAATCTCGTTCTATTATAAAATATTTGGAGCCTAGAACTGGAGATTTATTTAGGGCAAGGTTTGCCGATTGTCATTTTGATGAACTAGTATACCCAACATTAGGGGGAGAACATAAACAATTGAAAAATGAGATAGATTTGAATTCATTATCATTATCTCATTTGGATACACGAACAAATCAATGTGAGCTAGAAGTTCAAAAGTTGATTTATTTGCAAAGTATTGCAAATCAACTACTGAATACATTTAATAACCTTTCAAGGGTTACGAATGTAACACCCCACATTTTACATGTACAAATGATGTGTAAATGAATCATGATATGGTTTGGTCAAATTAGCGTCAATTCTTGAAAGTGCTTGAATCTCATGTTAATGGGCGATATGAGCGTCTAACGCTTAAGAGGGTCGAATGAATATGTGTTTTGTGTTAAACGAGGGTATCACAACCCTAAAGAAATAAGAATTAAGGTGTTTGTATGAATTAATAATCTAGTAGGTGAGTCACCTACTTGATTAGCTTAAATTTTCTAGCTCAACGAAGACGAGACCCGATGTCGCATTTGCCCAAGTCCGACTACGAATAAAATTCATTTTAAGGGTATAATTATAGCCCATGTTTTAGCATCATAAATTGATCTTATTTTTAGTCCAAGAAGAATGTAAGAAGGGCCCAAGTGTAACACAAACCACTTGGCTATTTTGGCCAAAAACCAACTAAGAAGAAAGCTGGAAATTGGCAGCTAAGGTCCATCAAATTTGATACCCATTTAGGCCTAATTTTGGAGAACTAAGTGCTAAATAATCAGCCTAATTATATGTGATATTAGTTGGTCAAGAGGTCAAAAGAAATTCGGCCAAATAGCTTTATAAAAGGGGTCAAAACAGTTCCCCAATAATTCTCCACTTACACCAAAAAAATCAGCTTTACTCTCTAAATTTTCAATCAATGTTTCATGACCTTGAGCAGCAGTCAAAAGGGACTTTTAGGGTTCTTAAGGAGGATCTCAACTTTGAAGATAAAGGTAAGTGATTATAGTTCTATTTTTAGTAAGGTCTCTTCATGAAAACCAAGAAGTATATGATAGTATGTTATGCTGGAAATTCTGGACAACATGTGTTCAGAAAATTATTGCACGTTTGCCTTTTGTTTTAGTGACTTTTATATGGTTTGTGGGCTGTATTATGAAGAGAATTTGATGTTCTTAATATGGTTTGAGTTATAGATATCACCCTAAGGTTGATGCCTTGATTTTGGTTTCATTTAAATAATGAGTTTTATTGTGCTATCTTAAGTGTAATGTTGGTTGGAATTTGTAGACTGTTGGATGGAAGGCTATTGGCTCATGTCCTTCATGACTTCTTGGGTGATGTTCAAAGATTGTATTATCACTGTTTGTATGTGTAAATATTGTTTAAAAAATTTGGTTAGAGTTGGAACAATTTGGTTAGAGTTGGAACAGGTTTGGAATTGTCGACGTCGAAATGTAGCGAAGGGGGGTAACGTTATGTTGTCTATTTATAGGTTGTGTAGGATTGTTATGTGTTATACTTTGTGGGTTGTTGTAAGGCTGTTAAGGGTCTGAAATTAGTTGTATATAATGCGTACATAAGAATGGCTGCATGAAAATACGATTATAAGTGACAAGATTGAAAGAATGCCTTTGGGGCGATTGTTATAAGCTTGTTGTCTGAATGTTAGTTTTTTTTATAATATTGGACTGCCTAGAAGTATTGTGTTGCTGCTAATACTAGTCTTATTGCCTAATATGCTGTAGATAAATATTTGAGGAAAAGCATCCACTCCAATGTAGTAACGAGGTCTTACAACGAGGTATGTAAGACTACTTGATTTTGTATCATTTGGCATGAAACATAGAATCCTCCTTGATAGATAAATGTAGTTGCCAACTCCGATACAACTATTAATCGTGTCTCCATTTTTTTCACATGTTCATATGCTCCCGTACATTGTCACTTTCAAATCATCATATACACATGAATACCAAGTTACATGAGTTCTTGTTACTAAATAAAGTTCACAAGTTGTTTCACCTCATATGCATTTCATTATGTATGTAACATGCTCTTTTCATTGTCATGTTGTCTTGTATGATTATATATACGTCATATGTTGTATATACAACCCTAAAGCTCCAATATTTTGACCACTAAAAGAATCATCTCAAAAGTAATTGAAAGATAAAGTATATTGTATAGATGGGTAGTAGCCCGAGGGGTGGAAGAATCACCTAGCCAGGGACGATCCTATCACGGGTGGTAGCCCAAGGGGTTAAGGAAGAACCTAGCCAGGAATGATCCCGATACAGTTTAACCACTGATCAGCTGGTCATTTGTATTACATGATGTGCACAGATTATACAGTATAGATAAAGTAATATAAAGAACATAAATTACAGGATTCCAAAGGATATCCAAAGGTTGTCTTTTATTCCACACCAGTGCATAGTTTCATTTGAAGTTGTTACTTCATATACAATATTTCATGCCTCACATACTCAGTACATTATCTCGTACTGATGTCTCTGACGGGGGACCTGCATTTCATGCTGCAGGTACAGGTGCTAGTAGATCTCCCTAGTAGAGTCCAGGACAACCAACTGCTGTTACCAAGCTCCAGGTTGTTCCGGAGCTTTGTGTGTGTAAAGTTTATATGTTTGTGTTGTATAGTTAATTGAGGCAGGGCTTGTCCTGACCCTTTTCCGATACTTTCTATCATCTAGAAGCTTTGTAGACTATGTAAATTAAAGTATGGTCATGTCTCGTGCTTTTGACACCGTGGCCCCAACGGCCTAGTCACATGTATTTCTTTTTAGCTTGTATCACTGTTTACTTGCATAATGGCATGTTAAATATAGAAGTCCTTTATAAAATGTATAGAAAGTGTGTAGATATAGGTTTGTTCTCTCGAGCCTTATCGACAATGGGTGTCGGTCCGCCCTACTGGGACTTGGGCGTGACAAAAAAATCACATATTCCAGCTGTTAATGCTCCAGTTCGAGTTGATGTCCCGATAGGACAAACTGTTAAGGCAAATGAGTCTAGACCACACTTAAAACGTGGAAGGTCAATTGGTTCCAAGGATAAAAATCCTCGAAAAAGAAAAGGGATAAATGATCATACCGAGGCAATGGCTCAAGAAAAGCCTCGAGACATGACAAATGGTGACGTCACCAAAAAATTAAAGTACCTGAAAATACTAAAAATGAAGAGATCTCAGTGAATTATGTATCGATAGGGAAAAGGTGGAATCGAAATGATATTGTGGTCGATAATATTTTTGCCTATAATATTGCTAATGAAATAATGTAACAAAATGAGGATCTTGAACCCAAATCTGTCGATGAATGTAGACAGAGAAATGACTGGCAAAATGGAAGGAAACAATTCAAGCAGAATTGACTTCTCTTGAAAAACGTAAAGTTTTTGGATCAATAATTCGAACACCTGAATGTGTCAAGCCAATGGGGTACAAATTGGTTTTTATGAGAAAGCGAAATAAAAAGGGTGAAGTCATATGATATAAAGCACGACTTATGGCCCAAGGATTTTTGCAGAGGCTTGTAATTGATTATGAGGAGACATATTCTCCTGTGGTAGATGCAATTACCTTCAGGTATCTAATAAATTTGGTAGTTCATGAAAAGCTTGAAATGCACATGCTGGACATGGTCACTGCTTATTTATATGGATCATTGGACCATAATATTTTTATGAAAATTTCTGAAGGATTCAAAGTGCCTGAAGCATATGGAGATCTTCATTTAATGACAACTGCACTTCCATTTCTACAATTAACATCAATATTCTTTGATTTCAAAGGAACATTATCAATCATCTAAAAAATGGAATGCAAAAAAAAGAATAGAGAAAAGTCGGCTATCGGAATCGAAAAGATGACCATCGCATTACAAATGTCATGCTCTTACCTCTGAGCTAAGCAGGCCCACATCACAAAAATCTTATATGCATAGTAATTGACTAAACTACTGGAATTGGAATCTTAGTTATTAACTAGTCAATATTATATTGAATATTCTAGAGCATAAGGATTAATATAGCGATCCAGTTTAGGATAATTCTATCGAGTATCGGCAGGACAATTGGCACAGGCCGTAAGTCGTTCTACAAGAGAGGCGGTTCGTATCCGAAGGCTTCCACCACGACACGAGGAACTACTCTTTGGTGGGGGCCTCGGGACTTGATGAGATGCAACGAGGAATGGGAGACTTTTCAACTGGCTTGGGGAAGTTTTTCTTTATTCATCAATGCTGGCGACAAGATTCAATGAACATTGGATCTCGAAAAAGCCACGTAACAGAAAGCCACCGACCAGGGATCTAAATTGCGGAGTAAATGGGCTTCTAAATGCGGTAATTCATTATTACTTTTCAGGGCCTTGTCTTATCACATGAGTAAGAATTTCATATTTTCGTATGTGAAAAGAAGTATAAATATCTTCATATACCAGACGCTCGCTACGTGGGAAGAGAATTTCTCTATTCAGCCCCCGACTTCGATTACAAACTCAAATCAATACGTTATAAGAAGAAAGATTGGAATATCAATATCATCAAAGGCCTTGAGGGTAATGTCGGAGCCTCTACCGCCCATCTATTAGATTGAGTCGAAAGCCTTCCTACGCATAAAGGTTCCGATTCAAGCGAGAGCCCAAACGGGAGAGAAGATCTTGATCGAAAGCTCCACTGTTTTAAACCAATTTCAAAATGGCATAACATGCTCGATAGGGCATGAGTTCTAGTATCATAAGTGTTTCCTCATAGGAACGTCCGCGAATTGAATTTCTGGCCAGTGTTAGATACTTGATTTAAACAAAGTAATTAATTCAACTTTTTAATCGTCGTCTGCAAGAAAGGAACGAGTCGGTTCCCCTTTCCGTCTTTCGATAACATAAAGAAAACATATGAAAATTGACAAACCACCAAGAGAAAAAGGGGGCAAATGTACGCCATGTGCAACAAACAAAGTACAAGGATAGCACGCTCATAGTCTTCAATCTTTGGCACATCTGCATCGGTGGAAACTCATGCTTTACGAGAAATTAGATATTTGATTTGACAGGGGCGGATATTCTAAGCATTCCAGTCTCACTCACTTAAGCAGGTGAGGGACTGATTTCCTTGCTAAGCTGCCACCCTTTCTCCACAGTGGAAGGCTCTGCCCTTTTTTGATGTCGAAGTGTGTTTTTTGAAATTGACACCATTTAATATTTCTTGGCCTACTATTGGCCAAACCACCTGGGCACTAGGCCCATTGTGAGTTGGATCACTAATTAAACTATGTAACTATGCAACTGCCTGGGCAGGGGAACGGAGTAGATAATCATATCGGCCATAAGGTGGTCTATCAACTCAGATCTTCGAACCGTTTTCATTTTCCAAATTAATCTCGCAGGTCTTCCACCTCCCTCCAACAGAAACCTCGTCTTTTTTGTCATCGATAAGTTCTCCCTCAGTGCCCTACTATTCATAAGAAATACTTGTTTTTGAGAGACTGATTTATGAAAGCCCGGTGAGGCCTCAACCGACAGCCTTGCTTCGTTCTGCGGCAGTTTTCAAGCTAGCACCCCTTTCACTCCTTTAGAAAGATAAAAAAATAGACCGCCCTTGATCTGATCTGGGTGGGATCTAAAGCAGCATTTCTTCCAATTGTTTCGAGGGCAAGCCTTAGGTTCAATTCTTTCCTGCCTCAAGGCAGAGCTGGACGGAGGGGCAATTCGAAATTTGATGGACAGACTTTTTAGAGCAGACTGGATTAGTTTGATTTTTGCCGCGAGAGTACATAATCTGTGGAAAGTCGCAAAAAGAGAAAAAGACTTTCTCTGCCGGATCTGTCGCTCGATCACGACTCCAAAAACGGAAAGCAATTTTCGAGAAGGAGGGGCCATGGAACCATTCTTTTGTCGAAGGCGTTCGTTTTTTTGAGAAAGAATCACAGGGGAAGCCAATCTCCATTGGGAGTTAATCATCTTGCCCGGGTCGAGGAGAGAGGATTTCCTCAAACATAGGCACTATAGGCAGCTACCCGAGAGATCAATTTTCATGCAAGAAATGTGGGAAATAGCCTGGCAAAGGTATCTTCTATAGTTCACCTGAGAGTTTGGTTTCCTCATTTCTGCTGATAGTGCTCAAGCTTATTGGACCAAATTCTTTACTTGATAAAGGAGCGAAGGAAAGACCCCCCATTTCATAGCGCCGGGGGAACGCAAGTGTAATCGAGGATTGGAATCGGAGATCTATACTCCCCAAAAAGCTGAACCCACTTGGCCTTTGATCTTTCGCTAAGGGTGGGTTTAATTAATTACTTTCTTTTAAGAATTGCTTTTTATAATAGTTTAATTAAAACTTGATTTGCTTTGCTTCGACGAGATAGACACAGGCGGTCTGCCCCCCAGGATGTTCAACTTCGCACCCGGTCCGGGCCTCGTTGTCGATGTGGTCAGAAATCCATAATAGAGTCCGACCACAATGACCGAATTGATTATCTTCATGCATAAGGATACTAGATTATCTAGTAGAAAAGATTGAAAAATCATCACAAACCTCCCTTATTTCTTTTCTATTGCAATTTCTGGATTATTATATGATGATTTTTGAACTTTCCATATGTAGAAAAGAAATAGAAAGAGATAGACTAGAAACGACATTTGTTATGTCAATGACACCAAAGGGATATTAAATGAATGTAATTGGGATATGGATGGAATATAAAGAAATAGAGCCACTTTGAGGTTCCCTATGAAATGAGGCATGTAAGGGAGCCACAATGAAGAAGTTCCGGGAGTTACGGAAGAAGCTTGGAGCTCATATTGGTCATGGGCTGGGAACAGGAATTGAACTCTATGAGATCGAATCTCCTGTTGTTCCTCAGTAGCTCAGTGGTAGAGTGGTCGGCTGTTAATCGATTGGTCGTAGGTTCGAATCCTACTTGGGGAGATTTGATTGATTCTGAATTCTTTAATACATAATAAAGGGGCTTGCTTTGCCCGTTAACAGTAGGTAACCCGTTCCCTGTCTTTGTTTCTACTGCATTCTATCTCATCGTATCACATTCTGTTCTGCGAGATTCGAAAATCACCATCAATACCTCGGTCTAGGTCCGAGATAATCCTTTGTTCCATAGCCCTGGGGCTATTTACAACTAGCCAATTAAGAAGTCTCAGATGTACTAGCACTGCATCTTTGATGCAGTCATCGATTCTCCCGAGAGGTCACAATTGCCGCGAGCAAAGATATTAATGACGAGGAAGGCTTTTTGTTATGCTACTAATACTTGCTCTGCTATTCTGCCCAAGCCTAGCTGAGGAAGAGCTACGGGGCATAAAACAAAAGAATACACCGGTCGGGTATACTATGTGTAATGATTACCCCATTCACGATAAATAAAAAGATAAAAAGAAAAGCCATTCCATTTCGACAAAAGACCCACACACAAGTTCCATAGCTTTTGGTATGATGATGAACCCACCAGAATTCAATGGGTCTAAAGTGTATGAGGACCCTCAAGAATTTATTGATGATGTTTACAAAGTGTTAGCTATCATGGGTGTGAGGTCGGAAGAGAAGGTGGAACAGGTGACTTACCAACTCAAGTGGGTGGCTCAATTATGGTACACTTAATGGAAGGAGGAGAAGGGGAACAACAATGTGATTCCATGGGAGGAGTTTAAGGTGGCTTTTCTCAACCGGTTCTTCCCTCTTAAGCTTAGGGAGGCCAAAATGATGGAGTTCACAAATTTGAAGCAACGATCTATGAGTGTGAGGGAGTATGCCCTCAAGTTCAACCAACTCTCAAAATATGCTCCACACTTAGTTGCCGACCCGAGATCTAGAATGAATAAGTTTGCGATGGGTGTTTCTGAGATCTAGAATGAATAAGCAAGGGTCTAGAATGAATAAGTTTGTGATGGGTGAATGAAGAGTGCTAGTCCACTATGTTGACTAGTGACATGGATTTGTCCTGCTTGATAACTAATGCAAAACAATTGGAGGGGGAGAAATTGAGGAATAGAAGGGGTCATAAGGCAAAGAGGGTCCATGATGATGCTCATGCTCCAATAAGAAAGTAGTTACTGTTAGCAATTAACCTAACCGAAAGTTAGGATCAAATCTACACGGAATATAGGGTTTGACTACAAGAATTCATTATCAATAATTTAGAGTATATATAACTAAAATTTCTAAATGTGGGGGGGGGGTCAGATTTGTGATTCAAGAACAAAAATAAAAATAAACACTATACTATGATGTGAGAAAACACTCAATTTTTAAGACAACTTGGGAATTTCTTTCCCCATGGTCCATTGACTCGATTACCCTACAGAACATAACGACAATTGGAAATTCGCATATGGAATGGTAACTTAGGTTCTTCCAAACCTCTTGTGAAGCTGAATGTCGAATTTCACCATGGCGCTTAGTCAGCAACCATGGTGTGCCAACTAACTATTACCTATTGTCCTATTCAACCTGCCCTTGGTCAGGTTTGGTTGATTGGACGAGAATACATCAATCGAATTCTGTCATCTACTTACCCTTTCCTATTCGTCAATACCTTGGTCGAGACCATGATAGTAGGTGGTGTTTGGTGTTGGCCACCACCAAACAACAATCATAATCAAGAGAAATAGAAAATACATGCAAAACTCTAATCATAGAAATGTAGTAAACCTGGGTCATATCAAGTCAACTAGCCATGGTTCCCACAACCCCAAGTTGTGGGTGTTTAGCTACTTATGGCTAAGGCAAAACCAACAAAAATGCAAATATAAGACATAGTTGAGAACTTTATCCAATGCAATGAAGAGTAAAGACACCACAAGTTGCAAACCAAAATCTCGATAGATTTATATTGAGTACAAAGCAAGATTTACAACCCCGAAAAGTGGGTTTTTCAAGAGAAAGTATAAATCTATTCTAAAACCCTAGAATGTTCTTGAGAGAATTTTAAAAGGTACATTCAATTTTCACAATCTAGGATCTCTATAAATAATATCCTCGCTTAAAGTATTTACAGTGTTTACAAATTAACACAAAATATTACACAGAAAAGACAAATGGTAGTTGGTACGCCTTACAGGTACAACTCGTAGGGTGATTTATGATTCATAATCGGGGTCTTGTATCAGGTTCTTGGAATTTTGGACTCAACTTATATGACCCATTGGTATGAGTCATTGGTTGGGCTATGACTCATATGCTTCTATCATAGTCTAGGCCTTAAGTTTTTTGGTCCAAAGTTTTGGCTCTCTATTTCCTGCTACGAGGCCATTTACACAAGTCATAGTAAGGCATAAAACTCATTGGATAGCCTAATAGGACTTACCTTCACATAGAAGATTTTTTATTTTTGATCTCTATTTCTTTCTACAAGATCACCATACAACTCGTAGCTTAGGCTATGACTCATAGGTGAGCTCGTACGTCGTGTGCTTCAGAAAAATATGCAATTTTCCTCCAAAATCATGCCAACCTACCTTTTCTTCAATGACAACAGAAAAACACATAAAAAACATAAGAAGTAGCATTAATAACTGACAATACTCCTTGTCTTAGGCATCAAATATGTTGTATTTTTACAGAATATCAACCTACTTTGATGGTGAGATCCAAATTCCCAAGAGTGGCAGGTTTCATTAAGGACAAGGGTCTTCTCATACTCCTAATATGAGGTTTCCCAATGATAACCCAAGGATCCAAGGTGATGGAGCTGTGTGACCTACTGCTATATGTCCAAAATGGGGTGGAGGCCACTGTGGCCCATGTTTAGGGACACTAATGCTTGTTATAGTTGTGGAGATGTGGGTCAAAAGAAGATTGATTGTCCTTGTAATAAAAACATGGGTAAGGATGTTCGTCCACAAGGCTAGGATGCTAATGCAGTTCCATTGGGAAGTGGAGGCCAACAAGGTGGTTACCCAAGGCACAATCGATTCTATGCACTTCAAGGGAGCGAAAGGGTTGATAGGTGCCCGATGTCATCACCGGTATGTTAAATGTCTTTGATTGTTATGTGTATGCATTGATAGACCCACCTGCGACACTTTCTTTTGTTACTGCCTTTATTTCCAAAAAGTTTCATGTTGAACCTGAATGGTTGTCTGAGTCTTGTGAGGTGTCTACTCATATTGGTGTATCTACTATTGCTAGAAAGGTCTATAGAAATTTTCCCATTCGCGTCTTGTATAAAATATTTCCTTGTGGATCTTGTTGAGTTGGATATGGTTGATTTTGATGTCATTCTTGGGTTGGATTAATTGCATGCATATTATGCCTCGATTGATTGTAGAAACCATAGGGTCAAATACCAATTTCTAAATCAACCCGTCCTTGAGTGGCTGAGTCATGATGTCTTGGTCAAGGGTTGGTTTATCTCCTGTATTAAAGCCCAAAAGTTAATCTCTAATGGGTGTCTTTATCATCTTGTGAGGGCTAGTGATGTTGAGTCCAAGGTCCTTCCAATAGAGTGGGTTCCGGTGGTAAATGAGTTCCTTGATGTCTTTCCAAATGACCTTCCCAGTGTTCCTTCCAAAAGGGAAATATATTTTGGCATAGACCTACTTCCCTATAGTCAACCAATTACTATTCTCCCTTACCGTATAGCCCCGACAGACTTAAAGGAGTTGAAGGAGCAATTGACGGGCTTGTTGGAGAAGGGTTTTATTAGGACCATCGAATCACCTTGGGGTGCACCACTATTGTTTGTCAAGAAGAAGGATGAGACTCTTGGAATATGCATTGACTACTGGCAACTTAACGGGGTCACCATAAACTACCAAGGATTGATGATTTGTTTGACTAATTTCAAGGGGCTAGTCACTTCTCTAAGATTGATCATTGATCCGGGTATCATCAAGTGAAGGTGAGGGAGTGTGACATTCCCAAGACGGCCTTCCAGACTAGGTATGGGCATTATGAATTTTTGGTTATGTCGTTTTGGTTGACCAATGTACCAGCTATCTTCATGGATCTTATGAATAGGGTATTTAAACCCTACCTTTGATTTGTTTGTGGTAGTTTTCATTGATTATATTTTGATCTATTCTTATAGTGAGGAAGAGCATGTAAGTCATTTGAAGGTGGTATTGTAAAAGTTGAGGTAAGAGAAGTTGTATCCCATGTATGAGAAATGTGAATTTTCGTTGAAAGAGGTTGCCTTTCTAAGTTATGTGGTGTCGGAGAATGGTATTTATGTGGATACTAAGAAGATAGATGTGATTAAAAATTGTTTAGACTATTGACTCCATCGGACAATAGAAGCTTCTTAGGCTTAGTGGGTTACTACCAGTGGTTTGTGTATAGGTTCTCTTCTATTGCTTCACCCATTTCTAAGTTAACTCAAAAGAAGGCTAAGTTTGTGTGGACCGATGAGCGTGAAACAATTTTCCAAAACATGAAGGATAAGTATATGTACACTCCTATCTTATCTCTACCGAAAGGGTTGGAAAGGTTTATTGTGTCTTATGATGCCTCTAGGATTTGTTTGGGTTGTGTGTTGATGCAAAATCTTAAGGTAATAGCCTATGCTCCTTATCAACATAAGGTGCATGAAAAGAATTATCCTACTCATGATTATGAATTGTCTGTCGTGGTATTTGCCTTGAAAATTTGCCATCCTTATTTATATGGGGTGCATGTTGATGTATTTACTGATCATAAGAGGCTCCAATATGTGTTCACTCAAAAAGATCTCAACTTGAGGCAACGAAGGTGGTTAGAGCTTCTTAAGGATTATGATATGAGTGTGCATTATCATCCCGGTAAGGCTAATGTTGTGGTAGATGCTTTGAGTAGGGCGTCTAGGGGTAGCCTAGCCCATGTTGATGATGAAGGCAAGTAGATGGCTAGGGAGGTTCATCGGTTAGCTAGATCGGGGGATAGGTTGGAAGAGGTTGGCAATGGTGGTATTGTGGTTGTTGATTGTTCAAAATCTTCCTTGGTTGATGAGGTAAAAGCAAAGCAAGTACTTGACCATTCCTTGTTAGAACTAAAGGTTTTGGTGAAAGAGGGCAAGGTGAAGGTTTTCTCCCAATGGGGAGATAGTGCCTTTAGGTACCAAGGTAGGTTGTATCTGCCTAGTGTTGATGATTTGAGAGAGAAGGTTCTTGATGAGTAACTATCCTTATTCTACTCATCACGGTTCTACAAAGATGCATAGAGATTTGAGAGATGTATTTTCATGGAGAGGAAGGAAGAAAGACATTGACAAATTTGTATCTAGTTGACATAGTTGTCAACAAGTCAAAGACGAACATCAAAGTTTCGGTGGCCTAAACTAAGATATTGAGATTCCCACTTAGAAGTGGGAAGAAATTAACATGGATTTGGTTGTTGGGTTGCCTAAAACTAGAAAGGGTTTTGATTCTCTATTTGCATTGTGGTTGATAGGATGACAAAGTCTGCTCATTTCCTATCGATTAATGCTACTTATGGGGCCGAAGACTATGCCAAATTGTACATTCATGAGTTGATCAGATTTCATTTGGTGCCCTTGTCTATCATATCAAATTGTGCTGCTCAATTCACTTCTCACTTTTGCAAGTCCTTCCAAAGAGGTGTTGTAACTAAGGTAAAGCTTAGTACTGCCATTTACCCTCAAACGGATGGTCAAGCCAAAATAACTATCCAAACTATTGAGGATATGCTTAGAGCTTATATTTTGGAGTTTAAGGGTAGTTGGGATGATCATCTTCCACTGATTGAGTTTGCTTATAATAATAGCTATCATTCTAGCATTGGTATGGCTCCTTTTGAGGCTCTCTATGGTAGGTGTTGTTAGATCACCAGTTGGGTGGTTTGAAGTGAGAGGAGTGGTAATGTTGGATCCGTATCTGGCTATGGAGGCTAGTAGAAGGTGAGGTTGACTAGGGAAAGGTTGAAAACATCCCAATGTCTTCAAAAGTTCTATGCCGATGTGAGGAGAAAGTAGCTTGAATTTAGAGTTGGTGATTGGTTCAATTTGAAGGTTTCACACCCATGAAGGGTGTGGTTCATTTTGGTAAAAAGGGTAAATTGAGCCCAAGATATGTTGGTCCTTATAGGGTGAGAGGAGTATTGGTAAGGTGGCCTATGAGTTGGAAATTGCCTAGTGAAATAGACTTGGTTCATTCGATCTTTCATGTGTCCATGTTGTGGAAATGTATGGGCGACCCGAATGCTATTGTCCCATTAGATGCTGTGGGTGTTATTGAAGACAAATTGTCTTATAAAAAAGTTCTAGTAGAGATCTTCGATAGACAAGTAAAGAGATTGAGGAACAAGGGATGTGGCTTTCTTTAAGGTCCTTTGGAGGAATCAACATGCCTAAGGTGCTATATGGGAGGCTGAGCGGACATGCAAAGTTATATCCCTATCTCTTCCATTCCATTCAAGCCTAAGATACTAATTATAAGTCTTATATGTGATTAATGTATCATATTTTAGCCCTATATGTCATATGCATGCGTTCATGTTTATGTTGACAAGTTCATAGTGATTTTTACACTTACGATTGAGATTCTGAAAATGGTATTTAAGTTTGTTGATGCATTCTTGTTGGGTCTGAATCCTTCATGATTACTCTTCTTATGTAGACTTCTTTGACATTCTGGGGAAAATGTTCCAAAGGGGGGATATATTGAAACAACCCCATAAAGTGCCCGAAAATGTTCCTCAGAAGTGCCTGAAATGATAATTACCATATATCTCTAAATCCGTGTGTGATATCAAAAGTCCGACTTCATACGCTTGATCAGAAGGCAAAATTGAGTGGGTAATGGGTCTAACCCAATTTTTGAGCAACCTTAATGACATTTGAATATTACAAAATGTGATTTCCAAAGAGGTTTTCGCTCCAAAGGTGCAACACGCTAAGGGCGCGACTCTGTGTATTTTCTGGAGTGTTTTGTTTTCGGTCCAAGTCTCTTAGGTCATGGGCCTAATTATTCCCATACATGAAAATACCTATACTTAGCCATATTTCAGCACCATATCATACTAGATATTCCCCAATACTCTCTCAAAAACTTAGACAAATATTTAACCCAAAATTCAAGCGTCAAATCTCTTTATGGATGTTAAGTAAATCACTCAAGCTTCAAGTCTCCATTCCAATCTTCATCAATATATTCTCCAAAGTCAAGGTATGTGGGTTTCAACCATTGGGTCCTTTCACCCATGGTGCCGAAGCTTCCTTTTTATTGAAATTACATGTTTCCAAGTTGATTTTTCTTATGGATCTTCTATTATGAATTTGATTATGGACTATGTTTGGATTTTGTGAAAGTGTGACTATTTATGCATGTTTTGAGCTACGAATCTTTGGTCTATCTTGATATTTGATGAAAGGTTTTCATGTATATTGCATGAGGGTACTACCAAGTATTGTTGGGTGGTTTGACATTACATTTACTTGCATAATTTCACTCTTGAATAACATGTTTTAAAACTAGCATTACACACCTACCAGGTGTTTGATAAAATGTCCAGTTTAGGGTTCTTAAGCTATTAATGATTCATTGCATGGACTATTACTTGAACAACTTTATGATGATGAAAGGAAGGTATATCTGTGTTATTTTCATAAAATATATCTATAGTGTTACAAGTTGACCACACCTGGTTGAGGGGGTGCTAGACCTTAATCACCACGGATGGCGGGGTGTAACAACCATCAACTAATTAAGGGGTTTGTACCTCAATCATGGTTTAACCACTGTCAAACAATTGAGGGGTTGATATCTCAATCACCATAGATGGCGGGGTGTAACCACTATCAACCAATTGATAGGTTGATACCTCAATCACCAAAAATCTCTCAAACACTGATTAAATCCATATGCCGAAACCTCCCTTTATGCAAATAGTTCTTTAACCATCCGCTCACACTTCTCTCGAAGTGATTTACTATCCTCACCCTCTACGTGAATGGCAGGGTGTAACCACCATCAACCAATTGCGGGGTGATACCTCAATCACCATGGATGGCGGGGTGTAACCACCATCAACCAGTTGAGGCGTTGATACATCAATCACTGTGGATGGTGGGGTGTAACTACCATCTACCAATTAAGGGGTTGATACCTCAATCACCATAGATAGTGGGGTGAGACAATTCATCATAATGTGGGTCTCTTACTACACATGTAATATGTTTTATATAAGCATGTTTTACCTCAAGTGTCATTCATGCATGCTATATTGCTATATACTCATTCATTGCCTTATTGTGCATTTTGATTATGTTGTCTATCTATTGTAGTATTACATCCTACATACTTAGTAAATTCAAACGTACTAACGCATACTTTATGCCTATATGATGTTACTATGTAGGGACTGTAGCCCCACTTGATCATCCTCCTCCTCCACGTGGCTAGTGCAATAAATCTCAAACCTATTGATGAGTCCTCAACTTCGAGGATATACTTCTCTTGATTTATGCTATTTATAGACCCTCTTCTCTTTATTGTATGCTTGAATATAAGGGTGAGTTTGATTGCTTGTCTTGGCCCTGTCTAAGTTCTATGTTTAGAGGTGTTGTTGGACAAGTTACGGAATGATGCTATAAGCTTGGCTCCCTTTGACTCTTTTGATGTTTTATGATATGAAGGATATCTCTTGGGCCTATATCCCCTTTTACTATCTCTTATTTTTGTTTTATTGCTTTTGCGACTGAGGATGTGTAATGATATGTTAAGAGGCTTGATTGGGGTTCCTTCGGGTTCCCATGCACCGTGTCACATCTAAACCCTAGGCTTGGGTGATGACAAAGAGGATTCTCAAAACATCATTAATGAGATATGAAAGAAGTTGAACGATATGCATGCTACTGAAATTCAGGGAGTTAAGATAGCTTTATACCAACTCAAAGATGTGGGCAGTGTTTTGTACAACCAATAGGAGGAAAGTTGTGGTGAGGATATCAAGTTTGCAGTATGGGATAAGTTTAAGAGTGCATTCCTTGACCACCTCTTTTTCGTAGTGTTGAGGGAAACCAAGGTTGAAGAGCTTATGAATCTAAAGCAAGACAGTTGATTGTGATAGAGTACAAAATAAAGTTCATTCAACTATAAATATATTCTCTTGAAATGGTCCCAAATGTCAAAGCAACAATATGGCAATTTGCCGATAAAGTAGGGATGAATGTGAAGGAGTCCAAGTCATCGCGTCTTATTCTGGATATGGATATCTCTAGAATTATAGTGTATCCTCAATAAGTTGAGAATGATAAGAAGAAGGATATAGAGGAACACTAATGTCACACCCCCAAAAGGGTTCCCTAGGCATGGCTGACACTCAGAAACTATTATTGGTTTTCAAGTAAACCACTAGACTTACTTAACTCATTCAATAAGCATAAGACTCGATGAAATAAAATAAAGTATTCATGTGGACATTTAAAATATCATATAAAATAGTTTGCATGACTTTTCTTATTAAAATTACTAAATATTTTAATTTGAAAATAATAATAATAATAATAGTTTCTAAAATTGACTCTAAAAGGAAAATAGATTGTTCTCTAATTCTATTTCATTCAGTCTAGGAAGCCTCTATCAATTCATAATAAGGTTCCAAGACAATCTCAAGACACTAGAAAGAAACGAACTATAACAAAGAGGGTTCCTCCGAAAGCATGAAGGTCTAACTACTATTTGGATCTTGATTTGATCTTTAATGAAGTATTTGCTGAGGATATCTAACAACTGTATTTGTGCCATAAAATGATGTAGTATCGAATGATGTCAGTACATGAAATGTACGGTATGTAAGAGAATAGAAAAAACTCAAGAAACGCTCACCAACAAGAATAAGGCTCAACTAACTTATTATAATATGCAAGTTTAAAATAATATAAAATAATGTTTTTCATGATATCTCATTCAAATCAAATAAATATCATCATTAGGGGTTCTTTTAAACTGACAACTTCACCATATGAGCTGGTGCTGACATAGTAAATTGTTGTCGTTTTCCCAAGCATCCAATACCTTTCTAGATTAAGGGATGCAAAACTCAACTCATGGATTGACATATAAAATTCCTCCGTTGAGATAAGTAAAGATACATGCATCTGACTATAACGATTCGATATTAAGGAAATATCCAACATTAATGGTTGGATCCTAAGAAAACATCCGCCTTTAATGGTTTCATCCTTTCCTACATTGGCTATGTAGTTTATGGAATTTAAGACACTTACACTCTTATCCAAATTACTGCTAATACTCTTTCCAAAAATATGTGCTCATATGAATTAAAATTCACATAATCTCATCATGTCTCAATGGACATTTCATCAATTCAAATTTCATCCCGAATCATCATCATCACCTTTTGGCAATGCATATATTTTGAAAATCATATACATCATTATTAAAATTCTTCTCAAAATATCATTTAACTCAATTCTCAAACTCAGTTAAAATCAGTACTCATGCTCTTTAAAAACTCAATCAAATATGCATTAAAATTCATACAAACTCATCCAAACTCTTTCCTCATAATACTATCATTAGAATCAATAAAACACATACATACATGCATACGTGTATATATATATATATATATATATATATATATATATACACACACACACACACACAC